>JAOWBL010000008.1:9925957-9963210 GCA_028564865.1 Zenarchopterus dispar
ATATATATATAATTTTTTTTTTCTTAACTGAGGAAACAGATGGTGGGGTCAGGCTTTGGCATCATCAGCACAATTCCTTGGATCTCATTTTGTGTCAACAGGCCAGACTGGTGGGGGTAGGAGTGTAATGGTCTGGTGAATGTTTGTTTTTTCTGGCGTCATCTAGGTCCTTTTTAATGCCGCAACCTCATTCATTCCCAGATAATTAATCCTATTTATTCTATTTACCCTCTTTATTAATAGGTCCATGAACCAATTTTGTTTATCTGATCTGTGGATTCCCAAAACTTTGTCCTTTTCATGCAGTCAAAATGTTAAAAACATAAATCCAATTATACTTTAATAAGACCTTAGACTTACATGGGAATGGATATCTCTTGAGAATTCATTTGGTGCATTACTCTAGTGTCATGTTAAGGTGTTGTTTCACTGTCATCATCATGAAACACATTCATTAATGTTTGAATATCATATATAACTTACATACAGTTTTATGGCAATTTTGTGTACCAGTACCATCGTACACAAAAATAATTGTACTGTATATTTGTTGTGATGCAGGGTAGGTTTACCATCACATTATTTTTTGATGAGCCTTTTTAAAAAGGAATTGCATCAACTTACATGTTCTTATTTGGTAGGTTAATCTCCAGGATATGATTCTAGACATTCATGTGTCTACCCTTCATCCCCTGATAAATTGGTGTAGGCGTGCTCTCTAAGGCATTTGGCTGAACACACTCCAGACTGTTTTCCAACATGCGGTACTGACAAGGATCACAGTCACATCACAGTCACTAAACTGTAGAAAATAAATAACTGGTTTTCTGTCAATCATGACTTGCAACAGTTTGTTGTGAGATAAGATTATAAAAAAATGTATTTACACAGAAGCTCTCATACAAGCATGCTTGATTATAGTGTCTGACTCACTTAAATACATACATGCACAGAGGAACTAACGCGCACATGTACACACACATTAAATGTAAACAAACATTAAAGCATATGAGGAAATTAAGAGACACACATGAACAAAAATAACACAACTTTAGAATTGCAATTCCCAAACTCCCACTGGGGCAATCCCACTTTACTCCTTTCCTTCAGAACCAATCGCAAAAGAGCTAAATGAGCCAAAGTCATCAGAGAACTGAATGATTGGTTGGGGGCTTTGAGAGTGAGATATGCACTCTTAGAGAAACACATTCATCTCAAAATCCCAAGCAAGAATTCTCAGTCTGGCACCATATGTTGAGAAAAAATTTGTTTACACAGACTGACATTCAGACTGATGTGGCTAAATCTCAGCTGATTCACATGAGTAAATTTTACAGATGCAGCAGGCGCTGCATGACAGCTTCATAAACTCAGGCAGCACACGCTCCGACTAACCACTAATTTGTCTGCATGCACAACACTGGCACTGGTTCTTTGCAAATTATTCCTGGAGGGAACCTGTTTCATCTGCATATGAAAATTGTGATTTTTTTTTTCTTTCATTCTTTTTTACTGTGTTGAATGAATCCTTTTTTTCCCCTTTTTTGTTATATCCTGTTGTTAAAAGGAAAAGGATATATATATATTTTTTTTTTTTTCTTTATAGATCAGCAATAATTCTTGTCTGGAGGCTACAAATTTGCAGCAGAAATAAACACATTTACTGCCTGGTAAAACAACCGGGTTTCTTCCCCATAACTCTATTTCACAGCCACGATAGGACAGATTCAGTAACAATTAATTAACAAGCTAAAAGAGAGAACTTATAGTGACTGAGTAAAGTTTTTTTTTTTTTTTCCAGCAGACTAAGCTTGTTGTTTTCTATTTATTTTCCCATTTTTGGATTAACTGAGGTTGACTGTGAGGTCAAATGGAGTGACACACTTGTGCAACTGAAAGACTGCAAGTTTAAATTAAAACGAGCAAAAATATGTTTAAAACTAGTTCAGCTGCAAAAAAAAAAGCAATCATTTGGGTTTTTATCTCATTTTATTGCTTAAGAGTAATTTATTACTTATTCATGACAACCAAAACTAGCATCAGGTCATGCAGGTTGTAGAGTATTATAATGTGAATTAATATAGAATAACTGTCTGTTGCATAGTATTTGGCAGGAGCCCATCATTATTGTTTACTTTTAATGTCAGTAATCTTTTTTTTTTTTAAAAAAACTCTTTCATGAATACTTGTCATAAACTGCTATGAATTCATTTGAACAGAATATCCCATCATCTGTGTTTGCGTAGCACGTGGTATAGGTGTGTGTATGTGTGTGTGTCTGTATGTGTGTCTGTGTGTGTGTCCCTAACTTAAACATATTAAGTGAGGCTATTGAACAAAAATAAAGAATCTTATTTAAAGCATTTCAGCAGCTCATAGCTCTTGCTCATCCTGGAAAGCCAGTGTAGAGCTGCATCTGTTTCCATCCCTTTCTTTATTAGAGCGTTGTTGACCAAAGAATTTGTTTTGTTTGATGGAGCCAGATCTGGTACTTCACCCACTTAAGAATGCACTGCAGGGATTCACGTGCACTAAAACGCACAACCCAGAACAGAGAAGCGCGGATTACCATGCACACAGTGGGAGAGTGACCTCTTTTTCCGGTGAGAATGCCACTACAAAGCTTTTTCTTCACAGAGCAAAACATTGTTTGTTGCTATATCAAGTTTCAAATTTTATATTTAATCTTCACATATGTTTTTGGCATCCATCACAAATCTACCTTTTTTTAAAAGCTGCATGTGTACCAAAATGTTCACATATTGGTAACTGAAAACTTCAGGAATAAACTGTATATAATAAATTCAGAAGATTGTGAAAAGTCATACACCAGTTTATACTTTTGACGTACAACACTTGAACAAATTTTAAAAATCATCATAATAGGGCTCAGAGTCTTGGACAAGGACGTTTGTAGTTGACATGAAGATCGCACCACCTCACTTCCGGTTAGCCGCTTGTTCTTATAAATTACCCATAAATTTGGATTTTTCCACTTCTTTAAGAGTTGAATATCATGTCCGGTGCTTCGGGTATTTAAACAAATTTGTGTGTGAAACTGAAGGGGGACGTACTCCGCTGCTAACTAAACTCATCAATTCAAAAAAGATGGAACAACTTCTTTCTGTGTTGTTTTTTTTCCGCTTGGAAATATTCATCTGTACAGACATGAAAAGAAGATAAAGGATCATTCAGAGTTATTCAAGGCAAGAGTATGTCCTGAATGAATTATGGATGTCTTGTGCTGTCTGTTTGCTCTAAAGTAAAGCAGCTAGCTCTTCGCTTGTTTGTGAGTGAAGGATGCAGCTTCAAGCAGTAAACATTCACCTGCCCAGCAAGAAGCTCAATCTTCACCAAATCTGACCTGCAAACTGAAGTGACTGCAGACTTGGTGCATATTGTTTTCTTAAATTGACTGTATATACTGTAAGTGCAATGTTATTGCAATAAGGATAAAAAAATTGAAAATAATAGGAGGGGAAGAAGATAACCCCCAATATTTAACCAGAGTTAACATTAATACTAATGACTTGGTGAGTTTGATTCCTTACCAACAGTCCGCACTTCGTTGGTTTTTTTCTCAAGGTTTAAAATGGAGAAAAAGGGCAAACAGATGTGGATGAATCTTTTATGGAGCCTCACTCTTTTATATTAGCAAAAAGCAATGTACAAAGACTGGAGGTACGATTCTCTCAGCAGAGCTGACTAGCAGCCACAGTAATGAATGACACAAAAGATCCACAGGGAAAATCAGCAAAATATAAAATAAATATGAGCTTTTTTTTCCTTACAATCGCTAGAGGGTTTTCTTTTTTACTTGGCCATTTTTTCCTTTTGTTCTGAATTGTAAATCAAATGCAATTTATCAAAATATTTCCTCAGAGTGGAAGAATTTGCTATTTTTACTAAGTGAATTATGTAAGCTAAGCTTGTAAGTTTCGTAGTTACCTTAATAACTAATATTTCTGAAATATTAGCCCATGCTTGACTTACTAGCAGTTTTATGAAGCTTATCACTCTGCTTTTGCAATCGATTTCAGATGTGTCAGTTTGTGCATTACACATCTAACGATGATGCTGGACTGTGGGAAAGATAAACATAGTTGCCCATTTTTAGACAAATCATCTTGTGGCAAAAAATGAATAATCTAACCATAAACAAATATGTATATATGGCCACAAAAATTTAAACATACATTCAATACCTTTTTAAACTCAGCATGATGATCAAAGAAAAAAAAAAGGATGACCACCCTAGGATAAGCCAGAGTGTATTGTTGAGGTGTACTTATGAATTTTATATACTTTTTTCAAGATTTAATTTCTTGCTGTGGATTCCAGGATTGTGTTTGTATGATCAATCACTGTACACTTACATCATCTGGAACAACCGGCAAACAGTTACATCATTCCAATCAATTACATTTGCATAACAGATGGTTCCTCTGATGGTGGGAAAGCACCAGTTCTGAAATAGGTGCTAAAGAGACCCCACAAAAGCTCTTTTTATGAACAATAATTGACTGCAGTTCCTGTAGCGCACATTCAAAAAAGAGAGTTTCTTTAAATAGACTTCTGAAGTCTGCAAACACATGTAGGTGTTGCAGTAGCAGCACAAATATTTACTATTCACTATTTAACTATTTGTTAGATTTTAATGAGTTTGAGTTGCTGGCTGGATTCATTACATGGAATCCAGCAGAGTGAATACTGTGTTTGGTCTTCGTAAGCCGAGCAGATTCTAGCTTTGAGGCGTTGGCTATCAGAATCAATAAGTGGACTGTCATATTAGCGTTGTTGAGGTGCTGGATGGCGAAGCTAGAGTGGATGTTTTCCCTCCGTGGGTGCTCCTGTGAGGATCAACAGACCATCCATAATTAACAGTCGCTCCGCCTGCATTCTAATCCACTCTGCTTTAAAAAGAACAACTGTCACCAGTAGTTAGAGAGGGGAAAAGGGAAGAAACAGAGACACAGAAATGGGGAAAATCACACTCAGGAAGAAATTCCTTAGCAGGATAAGACAGCCATGACACACACACACACACACACACACACACTGTACAAACATCCATTAAAAGCACCGTTCAAAGCATGCACACATTTATAGAAAAGACATTCTCACATACACACACACACACAATCGAATTCACACAAGGAAAACGATGCATTGTCTTACTCATAACTGAGCACATTTTGCCTCTGGCTCATGAATGAACAGTGAATCTCTTCTTAATGCATTTGGTAAGAATACATTCAACAGTGAACGCAGCAGCCCTCTATCCTTCTTTGTAAAACAAATTCAATAATAATAACAAAAGGGCACATTTATCTGGAGCTGTTTATAGAATAGCAATAAATCCTCAATATAAACACCTGTTGACCTGCTGCCTGTTAGTCTTAAAGGAGTTTTGTATAAAAGTTTTTAATTATTTTTACTAGCAGCACTGGTTATATAAGCCAAAAATGTGGTTTTGTTGCGACATTAAATCTATTTATATTACAAAATAGACGCTTTTATCCAAAATCACTTCAACAAAGAAAAACAATCAAGCCACAGTAACATATCACAAGTTAGATGCAGGTAAGACAGTATTTAGATAGGTGCTGCTAAGGGCTACGAATAAAACACTGTAGTCGCATTTCTATTAACCCCAGATTTGTGTAAAACCTAAATATCGCAAAGGGAAAAACTGTAATGACAATGGCTATAATTCAAAAAGCTCTCAAATATCACAAAAACCTTGTTGTGTCTTCATGAGGTGGTTTTTCAGCCGTGTCAATAACCCAGTTTATTGCAAGATTGTAACTAAGACACTTTTTTGCAAAATTCTACATTTGGGGCACCGCTGAATGTGATGCAGCTGCTCAATCTAAAGTCATCAAAATCTAGTTTCCAAGTGACAGACTTGCATTTTATCTGAGCAGCCACAGGTAGCCAGTGAAAGCTCAATCAACACAGTTGAATAAACATTAGCCGTGCAACGTGGACCTTTTTTTAGGCGCTTGATTACACAAGATGGAAGGCCAGCTCGAAGGGCACTGCAGCAATCGAGGCGGGATGTAACCATGACCTGTACCTGAAGTTAAGCTGCACGTTGAGTTAGGTATGATTTTCTGAATGTTGTAGTGAGCAAAGCGACACAGCAGGGACAGCAAGGCAAGCTCAGATTGTGGGGTCATCCAGTGGAAATGATAGAGTTGTCTGTAATCTGCATAACAGTGATATGAGAAACAATGTGAATGAATAATCTGACCGACAGAAGTGATGCATGTGGCGAAGAGATGGGGCCCAAATACCAAACTTTGATATCTGGGCACCTGTGGAGAGGTGATGTAATGAAGTGTCCCACCCTTTGGTCTATTTTGAATACAGTTGGACTGCAATGTTTGAATGCTTTTTAAAACTATGATTTCCAGTCCGACTAATGGATTTTTTTTTCCAGTGTCACGTAATCATACTGAATTATGAGTAACATCCATACTTTCTGATGTAATGATAATCTGTGATGTCATCGGTAAGCCCAAGACCCCAAGAACAAGCACTGGATGACAAGCATACACTTCACAACTGAGTACATTCAGCTGAGAAAAAGCCTTTAAGATCTACCATATGTAGCATTTCTTACACAGACACCAAATGTTAACCTGTTGTTGTGTGTGTATATCAATAATGCAATTCCCTGCAGTTAAATAAGCTTCATAGCATTAGTACAGTTGGGGCAGTTTTACATGCCTGATTTCCTGCCTATTTATAATACATGTGTGTTGTTGATGCACGCATCAGAATCCAGGACAGTTGTCATGGGGACCAGACTGATGGTGAAACAACAACAGTTGATTGTACTCAATGTTTCTGGCAAAGAAAGTAGCACTGCTCCTTTGTGTCTTCTCTCCTGTCTACCATCGCTCCTTCACCAACACCTCCTCTCTCATCTCCTTCAATCCCTTGTGTTTTTTCCTTCTCTTTCTTTCTTCTCTATCTCCCACATACTCTCCCCTTTCTCCTCTTCCTTGTTTTCCTCTTCTCTGCAGATCAATATGCAATCATCCTACTGCAGCAGTCTCATCTAAATGTGGAACAAATGTTGTGACAGACTAAAGCTGGATAGAAGTCCTTATCCCGCTGAGTGAGAACTGAATTATCCTGCTTGAGTGAGCTGCTGACGCACACATATCGAGAAAATACAGAGCGAGAGGCCACTAAGTCTCCTTTGAATGAAACCAACCTTTCTGTCAGTTCCCTCGTTCCACTCTGGAAAGACATTCACACTTTGTCTCTCATCTTCTGTTTTGTCTTTCCTCAGGGGTTCCTCCTGAATCCCTAGTACGGAAGAAAGATTAAAGGGGTATTCCAGGAATTTATTTAAATACCAGAAGAAAGTTGGAGGAAATGGAAGGTGTTTTGGATCTGTATTACTTTGTTTTTGGGATTTGCATACTGTAAACAAAGAGCTTGTCACATGGTTCAACAGTGTCTGAAACTCACCCACCACCACATTTGGAGTGGTTCCATCCCCTAGCATCTGGGGCTGAAACTATTGATTATTTTGGTTGTTTAATTTTTCAACTAGCTCAGTGCATGACTGTTTCTAACGTGTTGCAGTCCTGCTGCTGTGTAATAACTGCTTACAACTGAGAAATGTTATTCATGCTGGGCGCACGGACCGTGGAAGCTACAGACAGAATATAGCTGACGTTATGACTGACGTAGCTGGACACTGTAAGCCCTCAGCGTCATCAACAGTGTCACACGCACCGCTGAAAAGCTGCAACACTGTCACCTTGAGATGACAGTGCTCGTCTCCTGTCCTTCACACTTTCCCTCATCAGTGCTGACAGAAGTGCATGCAAGAAATTACATGCATACTGGAACATAAGTTACAAGCAGGTTAAGTTCCTGAACTTTCTCCAGTGAACTGCAATCACAAAAGACCATTCACTGAGCTGAAAAGACCTGATTGTCTATGATTATGTGTGTGGTTTCTTTTATGATGCATTGAAGATAGAAATTCTGCATCGGTGAATTTTCATAATCGGTGCAGCCAGTTATGTCAGCTAACTTTTTGTGCAGCAACTTGCAACTGACACTGAGAAGTGATGAAACTAATGTAAACTGCTTTTTATCTGGTTTTGTAATTAGGATGGAGAAAAACATCAAAGTCCATCAAGATCATAAACTGTATTCAAGAGATGGATGTAACCATGACATCATTCACGGCTTTGTGAAGTGTTTTAAAGCCTCAAGTTTAACATTTTACTGTTTTTGTAACCCATCTATCCATCCATCAACTTCCACTCATCCTAAGCAGAAGCACAGAGCTCATCTCCCACCTTCTTCAGTTCCTTCAGGGGAAAACCAAGGTGTTCCCAGACCAGCCAAGAACTGTAATTTCTCTAGCATGTACTGGGTCTTCCTCAGGGAATCCTCCCAGTTAAACACACCTGAAATGCCCTCATATTTCATTTTCATAAAGACCACCAGCACATTGATCAGATGGAGAGAATCTGACTGGTGACATTATAATGACATGTAGAAAAAGAAAAAAACAAATTAAACGAGAAGTTTAGGAGTCAAAATTGTTTTGTCCATCACTGATGGTGTACTCAAAGGTCCACCTCCATGAAAGTTTGTCTAAGTGTCAAGAAATATATTCTATTGACTCATGTCCTAAAAACATGCATGTGTACAAACAAAAAACACAACAAAGAAAGTGTTTTGGGGAAATAGTCATGAAATAGGTGAATCTGAGTTCACCTGGTCTTTTATTTAACAGCTATGGTAGTACAAACTGCGATCTCTTCTTAATAAAGTCTTTGATACAATCTGAGACCGGAAAAGACGAACAGCACTGTCACTCTGCAGCATGAGTTTGTCTCGTACATTGGAACAGGCTTGCCATGTTTCTGCTTTTAGTTTAAACTCTACAAACTTGGTTTGTTTGGCTTTTATCATTTCCTTGTGTGTAAAGTGATGTGACTAGCTCCCTTTCCTCTGTCTTGTTTCAGTGTTTGTCAGTGGCTGTCATTATTCCTGAGTATTTGACTGGAAAAGCTGTCGGTGTCTCAAAAGAACAGCAACAACTTGCGTTCCTGTTGTAACTTCACACACCTGTTTCATCCTCGTACCGCTATCTGAGGGACGTTAGAGGGAGCAGCTATTCACTTTTCTCAATGTATTTATTTTGCGTTGTACAAAAAAATTTAAAAGACAGTTCAAAGGATTGAAACTTTTCTTTTTATGGGTACAAATGCTCAATGTCTTTTAGGAGAGAATAAAAAAGTGTCATCACCAACATTTCCTGAGTACTGATGGAACAGGATAATGAGAGATCAACACTGTTGTTTTCAGTTGAACCCATTACACTGACACGGCGATATGATGCAGCGAGGACTTAATTCTCTTCTGGAAGATTTTTAACAAAGGAACACTTAAAATCAATCAAACAGGGTCAGGGATAATATTCAGTTTTAGACCTTTTACAAATGTGCTGAGCCCCAAGAACGCAGGATCCAACATGTTCCAGGATGCAATGTAATGTCATCTGTCCTGCACTTTTTCAACCGTTTGAATATTTCCAAACAATTACCCTAATGGCATCATGCGAGGTAATTTTAAGACCATTATGAGTAATGTGATCTTTATTTATAAAACTTTTTGAAGCCACTCTTTAATTTTCAATAATTATTAATCCCTTAAGTTAGAAAATTTAGTTAAGCTGTCTTTAGATAGGTAAAGCTGTCAGTTGTCTAACATAACTTGAACCATACCATAAAATGACAATTTCAAAAACTTTAGAAAAAAATCCTAAAGGTCATCCTCTCACATCTAAAGACTATAAAGTCAGAGTTAAGATTGGGAATCTTAGCCGTGTCACTGCTTACATGACTACAAGCAGATTCCTTTTGTGACTCAAAGGACAACACTCCTACTTGGTTACTGACACAAACTGCTCCAGAAGAAAAGAAATTCTTTTTTTCTCACCACAGTCGATAGAAACACAACATTTCAGTTTATTCTACTTCTAACTTTTTTAAAAGAAATCTCATCTGGCTCTGATCTAATTTTCAGATTTATTCAATTTCCCCAATGTTTTTAAATCTCAGGCTGAGAAACCAGAAAGCTATCTCTGCAAATTCAGTCTGCTCTCATTTTTAACTTGAGTTATGGATCTCACACTGCAGATTATCGTTGTAGAGGCTTTATGCACCAAATCCAAATTAAACAGAAAAAAGTGTTTTCTTTAAATATGAAATTTTCTATATTAAAATAGGATGTTCTAACAAATAAGCAGTAGTATTAATACACTTTTATTTTAATGCTTTATATAGCAGTTCATTAAAACAAGCTTACATAAAATGCTACATTTTTATGTTTACATTGCTCAAAACTGATAATTGACAAAATCAGTCAAATATTTTCCCCTAAATATGCCAATAAAAGGATATGTTGGAGTTAGGCTGCACTTAATCAAAAATAAACCTCTTCAGGGATTACAAAGTTTGAGGTTTCACCCACTGCTGATAAAGAGTCAAGGTAGAAGGAAAAACATTACAGCCATAGGCCTTTGTGTTTATATGTCTGAAGAATTTATTTTCAGTCATTGGGACCAAGATATATCAGGTTCAGATATTAATTTGAATTAATCAGTCAGAAAATTCTTGTCCAACTTTTTTTTTTTTTTTTGCTTATGCAAATTAGCTTTAAAAGACTACTTCTTAAAAGGGCAAAAAGGTTATTTTACACCAAACTTTTTCTAATTGTTCACTGTAGACAAAACAGTTGTTTATCAGGGACACTGTTGTTGTCTTAAACAAGTGTTTTTATTCTGGGTCATTCAGTCTGGATGATCCAGATTGCTGCTGTTACAATAGCAACGCATAAATGTTTAATAGTCTGCAATGCAGAGATAATGTCTCTGATAGTCATACTGAAATCTGTGTGTATATGTGCATGAGTGTGTTCATATGTGTGTATGTGGACCTTTTTTTTTTTTTTAAAGTAAATTAATTAAAGTAGAGCTACGCCCATATAACTCGTTTTCCAGTAACAATTTTTTTTCAGTCACTCTTTAAGCCAGATGGACATTTCTGGTCATACTGTAAAATCACAAGAATATGCATCATTCAGTTTACTTTATTCTGCAAAACACGAACAATCATAAGAAAAAGGATACATCAGAAGACACAGCATCATACAATGAGCACTCATTGTCACTGGTAAAATAGCACTAGTAAATAAATCAGGATGTTCTGTACATGACTTGGAATGACACGTTTTCCAGTAGGCACATTTCCTGGCTCAGATGCTTATTTAGATACATTAACAAAACACAGTGATTCCATAAATTCTCAAAAGTAGTATACTGATCAGGTATGATATTGTGATCACCTACTTATTAGTGAGCAGGTCTGTCTTGTGCTCCCAAAAGAGTCTGGATATAGAAGATCCAATGGTGTCCAGGAGTGTCTGGTACCAGGATGATGGTGGTAGATCATTTTGGTTCTGTTGGTTGTAGGCTGCATTTTGTATAGACTGGGGGGTTTTTTTTTTTCCCACCATGGCATCAGAGTGGTATCTGGAGACTTTATAGACCAAATTAATACCTCAGAGTCTTTGTTGTTTTCTTTGAACACTTCCTTAAAAAAAAAAGAAGGTGTTGAAAGACCCATTGCTGAACCACGTTAGGGGAATGGTGTTGCCCTGTTGTGGGGTGTGATTGACCAGCAAAAAGCTTTTGCTAGTACATTCATATGAATGTCAGGATGCAGGTCTCCAGCTGAACCTTGTGTTGAAACAAGACTGTTTACTCAAGTTACCTGTCAGGAATCATAATGTTACACAATGACATATGCACAGCTCACATTAGAAGATAACGCATACAAGCTTGTGATGAGTCAAATTCAAAAATACTTTATTAATCCCTGAAGTGAAATAAATTGTTGCATCTCTAGTGTTGTAACTCCAGTCCAGCCTGTTGTCCCAAGTGAACACTGATTCCTTCACCACCTGTACTTCTCCCATGATGGAAAAACTATTCAACATAATCCTTGCTCTCCTAAAATCCATAGTCATCTCCTTTTGTCTTATTTGCAATCGAGGTGAGATGTTCCCACAACACACCACAAAATGGTCCAGCAATTCTCTCTGTACTTAGTCTCTTGTACATCACTGATGCACTCAACACCTGCAGATGACAAGACTCCCACTTGTACTGGAAGTCTGAGGTGTAGAGCGTTAAGAGTAAGAGTATAGTCTCCTGTGGTGCTCCTGTTCTGCTGACGACCTGGTCAGACACACAACCATTCAGTCTCACGAACTGTGGCCTGTTTGTCATGTAGTCAATAGTCCAAAGTGCACTCTAACCCTAAGAAAAGCAACATATAGAGGATTATGACATGACTAAGATTTGGACATGTTGGCTAATATATTAACATACTAGATGGCTCTTTGCTGAAATGGGGGTGTTGAAACAGGAAAGGATACTTCCATCAGGCTTTTCATTCACACTTTCAAAGGGATGGAAAATCTCACAAAAAAAAAAAAAAAACAGAAAAAGATGTTTAGGTTCCTGGACTGCGTGAAGTGTACCAAACTGGTAGATGTCCCAGTTCCAAATTTAAAAATGAATTGACTAAGGCAGCACGGTGGTTTATTGATTAGCACTATTACCTCACAGCAAGAAGGTTCCTGGTTCAACTCTCAGCCCGGATCTTTCTGTGTGGAGTTTGCATGTTCTCCCAGTGCTTGCGTGGGTTTTCTCCGGATAACTCCAGTTTCCTCCCACAGTCCAAAAACATGTATGTAAGGTTGGGTTAGGGTTAGGGTAAAATTGCCCGTAGGTGTGAGTGTTTGTTGTGTATATGTGGCCCTGCGATGGACTGGCGACCTGTCCAGGGTGTACCCCTGCCTCTCGCCTGCAATGGTTCTAGGATTGGCTCCAGCAGACCCCCGTGATCCAGTAATGGATTCAGCAGGTATAGAAAATGGATGGACGGATGGAGTTGACTAAGGATTAGCTGCAGATCCTGCACTGAGCCAAAGGGAGATTTCTGCATCAACATCAGTGTTAGGATCCGTATTTCTGTGTGCTTGTTTTTCCCCTTTCTCTGCAGGTGGGGCGTGGCTGAGTAACTGGAGCTCCTCCTCACCTGCTCCTCTTCCACACCTGGTCCTCATCTACTCGTCAGCTGCAGCTTTATAACCCCAGCTCAGACCTCCACTCCTCAGATCGTCCAGATCGTCCTTGGCTCTCCGGTGATCTTCGTCCTGCTCTCCTCAGCTTCAGTGCTCCTCTTTGTGTGGTCTGGCTCGGCTTGGCTCGGCTCAGCTCGTCTTCCTTGGTCCTCCTTGTGTGTTCCTGTCTCCGGCGTTTCCTGTCTCTCCTGGACTCTTTCGTTGCCTCGTGTATCCCTGTTTGGATTATTAAAGTGTCGTCTCCGTTTAATCCGCATTGTGGGTTCTGTTTTGTCTAAACTCCGGCTTAACAATCAGAGCAGGACATCAGAATGAGTCTGCTCCATTACTACAGTGGTGCATGGTCGTAATGTGCTGAGTGAAGTAAAGATAGGAAGATTATTTTAATTATGTTCTGATACAGAAAACCTTAGCAAAAAAAAAAAAAGATTTACTATTTTTTGCACAACTGTCTATCAATGATCCTTTGTTCATTTCTTAATCTAAATAAAGATCAAGAAATAATTGAGCAATTGTAACCGTGGCTTCATGAGTGTGTTGTGGTTGTTTCTGACTGAGTGGAGCCGGTGTCATCACAAACATGGTTACAGTATTTGACCTTGATTGAGTCATTTTCACATTAGCACAGTTGTGAGGTACCAGAAACAGAAGATCATGGGACAGCAAACAATATACTTTTATATTGTATTAAAAAAAAAAAAAAAAAAAAGGATTCAAATAACTTTGGCTTTATTCATATTGTTTTTTCCCAGGCAACCATGGACCATTCACACACAGACACACACCATCCATCATCCCTCTTCCTCTCTTTACCAGCTGTCACATAATCATACTAACTGTCTGTTATGGGATTGTACTCATATCTGTGTTTGTCCCAGTGGTGTTCAGTATTTTGGTGGCACTTTAAAATTAAAAAAAAAAAAAAAAAGGCAAAATTCTCAAGCAAACTGAGTTGACCCAAATTAGTTTAGTTTGCAAGAAAGGAACAGATAAGAACATCAAATATAATTTGTCATTTGGTATTACTTTGAATTATATTTCTGATAAAAAGTCTTACTAAAATGTGCCGTATTTTACTTTTTCATGGGTATGCTGATAATTGTAAAAGAGGTTAGGAACTACTTTCTAAAGTAGAGTCACAGTTCACACACAAAATCCTCGCAGCTTTCACTGTTTGTATCTTTTCCATCTCTTTGGTTGTCCCTTATGTTTCTTTGTTATCTGTGTTCTGCCAGTCAGTTCATTTTTATTTTGTCCTCTCTTCCATGTTTGTGTGCTTGTGTATGTGACCATGACTAACAGGTCACTGCTGTTCAGCGCTACAGCCAATCCCTTCAGGTCCTTGTTTCTGCTGCTTGTTTAGCGACCTTGACAGCCTTTCTCTGTCCCTCTGAGTCGCACCATTCCCACTCTTTGTTCCCTCCCTCTCCCGCCTGCCTCTTGAATGTCCTTTTGCCTTCCTTTGCCTCTCCTCCTTTTCCTCTGATCTCCTGTCCTCTCTGTTCTTTCTCATGTCCCAGTCTTTCCTCTTTGCACCATGATTAGCAACCTTGACAGCCTTTTTCCATCCCTCTAGGTTAAAACCCTCCTCTTGCGGTCTGTCCTTCTTCTCTATCATATCCGTTTTTTATCACAATTGTTTCATTGCCTTTATTTATTTTGAATTTTTCAAGACCATTTCCATGTGGTTGCATTGAGTGAAGGTTGGTGGGTTTGCTGTGAACTGCAGGTTGAAGACAGATGATCAAGAAAAGTTTGGATTTTTTTTTAATTTTAACACATTAATTACATTATTAAATTAAAAATGATCTTTTTATTTCTTTTATCCAATGCTATCTTATTGTTCCTGTTAATCTTTTCAGCTTGTAATATTTCATTAAATCTTTTCACTGAGGGTTAAGATAATGAATTTTCTGCTGAGCATATTTTAACATCAGCTTAAATGTGATGATGGTTAGGTTGTATCATACCGCCTGGAGGCATGGGCATACATCAAACCAATTGAAAAACCCTGAAGCCCTCAATAAACACCAGCTATGTTTACATGCACACCAATATTTGACTTTGACAAGACTGTTGACCTTATTCCAAATGAGACAGTGTTCCAATTATGTTGTTTATTGGAGCTGGGTAAAGGATATTCCCATTTACATGTTACAGAGGATTTTATAATTGATGACTCATGCCCACATTAAATTTCCCTGTGATGTTTGCACTCATCCTAAGACTTAATTACACCCATGTCCTTCAAAACACAAAGCATTAGTTGGGTTTGTCTCTCGCCCCAAAAGTTTGTCTCCTTTTCATCGGCAGCTACCCTGCTCTGCATTGGATCAGCTAGAGTTGTGAAGCAGCAGATGCCGTGAAAACTCCAGCAGGACATAAGTGTGACTAAGATCGACATGCTCCTCACGGCCTAATGCTATGAATGCTTACTCCAACTATAACCTGATTTGGGTCAAAGTGAGCGGAAAATTCTGTTTGCATGGCAGCGTCTTCTGCAGAGTACAGTCTTGATTAAGTTCAAATATTTCTGTGCATGAAATTATACCCACTGTCACTAGCTTGTTATGATTTGGTGGAATAAATGACTTCTGTGGTTGCTACTGAGGTTTCTAAACTGGTCATCCTTTTTTAGTCAAGGTTGAACTGATTTTTTTCAGTCTCTGGAGACATGAACAGACTGCTTTACCCGCTGTTCCTTTTGCCTCACGTCTCCTACAGTGTAATGTGTTGGATTTTGTCATTATGACAACAGACAAGGCTGTGCTCAGTTATGTTCTTAGTGAATGTTGTGATTCCAACTAGGAAATAAACTCTGAAATCACTTCAAACATAGTCGAGTTTAAGATCAGCATGAGACAGCAAACTATTTGACTCGCCTCCTCCCATTCGTCTCACTCCTCCCCTTCTTCTTCATCCCTCCCATCTCCTCTCTTCCACCTCTTTTTTCCCCCTCTCATTTTATCCTCTTTTTCTATTTGTACTCCTTTTCTTCCCC
The DNA here is from genome assembly GCA_028564865.1 of Zenarchopterus dispar. NCBI lineage: Eukaryota > Metazoa > Chordata > Actinopteri > Beloniformes > Zenarchopteridae > Zenarchopterus > Zenarchopterus dispar. The sequence goes on from JAOWBL010000008.1 coordinate 9,942,156, forward strand.
TTCCTCTTTCTGCTTTTCCTCTGCCTCTCCCCTCCTCTTTCTCTCACTCATCTCCTAATCCCTCCTCTCCACCCTAATTTAAACTCTTTGAAGACTTCAATAAGGCTCCATAATAAGCTTCTCCCTCTCCAGGCTAGCCAAGGGAGCAGCCTCCCAGTTGCCTTCTGCCTTTCTGTGAGTGCAGGCATGTTAATGTGTATTTATTCTGTTTATTAGCATCTATACTTGTGAGCTTTCGGGACGACGTTTTGTGCACATAAGGTGCAGATGTGTAAGCGTGTGAGCGTACGAGTGAGTGGGAACAAATGACTCAATTGTACAAGGATGTTATTGATGGTGAAAAGATGAAGAGAAATGAGTTCGGCTGATCTGAACTGAGTGGAGTCTGGTTGATTTGAATAAAAAAATACAAGGGTAAAGGTAATGATTTGTAAAATCCTGGAAAATAAAAGGGCGATCCACATTTAATATTATAGTAACCATTGGTAACTGTTTTATCAAGAGGTAGGCTAGTTGTTTTATTGAATCAAACTGTAAGAGTTAAATTTTATTACCATATATACTTTAGCTTTAAAAAAAATTTACTTTATAGATTTTATAAAGCTTGACGATGCCCACTGTGTTGTGCGTCGTGGCGGTCATGTTAGTGGCGACAGAATTGCGTTGATGTCAACAAGTCCAGAGACGACAAGTTATAGGAAGCAAAAAGACAGAAAAAATAATATATATGATTTGGAGAAAATTGAGGCTTTGAATAGTTGGATTCTTTATATGTCTATACATTATGTGTGTGTGTATGTGATGAAAGACTACATGGTCTATTGCTCTTGAATGTTACCACTGGTGTATATCTTGTTGTAAACACTCAGTATTAATATTCATAATGGATGTCTCTCGATTGTAGTATTTAATACATCCACCTTCTCAAGTGTACGCCTTCTGTTGATGTAATATATTTTCCTCACTATATCACCAAGACTTCACCTACTCACTCTAGTCATGATGTTTGCATAAAAATGCACACTTGCACTGGTTGCCAGCACAACAGACGGTTTACTTACCCCTCGTGATTCTTTCTCACTGCCTTCCAGTTTGCAACAGCACTGACTTTCCCCATAACCAGCAATAAACTAGGCCTGTTCCTTCATTTAAAAAAATAAATCCTCTGTGAAAGGTGGTAAAAATATTCCATATACTTTGCCTCCAAGGTAACACCAAACTTCAGCTGTTTGCTCCAGAAAAACAAACTTTACTTTTGTCTACTTCGTCTAAGCCATGGTCAACTTTCCCCCACAACCAAAATCGCATTTCTTTGGAGGCATCTTGGAAATAAAAGCAAAATAGAAGCTCCAACATTAACACTAGCAGATGCACCAGGATCATAAATATATTCAGTTCTTACTGTGCAGATGTAAATGTCTACTTTTAAAAAGACCACTGAAGCTCTTGCGCTTATAGATGTGCGCTGTCTGGAGAAAACAACTATAAGGAGAAATTCCACCCTCTCTGATGTCAGAGAGCTAATGTTGGGAAAAAAGTTACAGGAATGTTGCCAGCACTATGAAAACAGAGTAGTCTGTGCATATAAATACTACAGCATACAATTATCTTGTTTTATAAAGCTCTGGTTGTGTTTAAGGTGATAACTGTGTAGTCACAAACATTTAAAACTAGATTTTAACTCACAACTAAGTTAACAGGACAGCACTTGGCCCATGGCATTTTATGGTCAAACACTGTAAAAAGTGAAAAATTAATTGTTTTTCTCTGCTTACTCTGTACTGCAGCTCCTACTCTGCTTTTTCTGCTAAATGTTTCACATCCCCTATATGTTTTTCATGTGAAACCTGCTTGTGTCGTCATATTTACTCACATTTAATTTCCAGAAAACGAGTAAATAACTCCCTGTTTAGACTGCATTCATAATCTCTTCCCCGCATAGATTCTTTTCTTTCCACTTGTCTTGTCAGAGACAAATGGATACCTACTTTAGCTACAAGCTACAAAAGAGAATATTTTAAGTAAAATACCAAATTGTCACCCCAGTGTCCAACTAAAACGTATCCCCATGCATGCTTTCCCATTATCATGTCTGAACTGTAAGCACTGAGAATAAAATAGGGCATTTGCATGACTACATCTGGGTATCATTAGTGTGTTAAAAGCCTTGTGTGTATATATGCAGATCAGCCACATTAAATCACCTATCTAATGTAGAATAAATGCATCTTGCAGACTGCTCAGACCCATCAGAGCATGAAGATGAGATCTCTGGCCGTGTCCTGTGGGGTCTGGAATGGGACACTAGCAGCTTATCTTCTGGGATATCTGGGTCTAGGGTGAGACAGGGCACGCTATAGATGCTCAATCGATGGGGAGCTGGAGAGTTTGGATCCTGGGTCAATGTTGTAAGTTCTTTGAAGTGTCCTTTTAGTTGTTGGAGTTTGTTTTCTGTTGTGTTGTGTGTTGTGCTTCTCGGGATGCCTACAGTCCCCTGGTGTAATATACCAGGGGACTGCAGCTCTGGTTAAGTGTCTGATTATGACATTTGGTTGATGTGGACCAAGTGCTTTTATTAAACTTTCTCCGCCAACATCCTCCCGACAGATGGATGTTTGGAAGAGATTTTATTCAACAGAAGGAAACGTAAGTTCTGAGTCCCTGAGGTCATGCTCCCAGCATCCATCAATGTCAATAAGAGCACGTGTCACTGATTTGGACGATAAAATGAGACTGGAGGACGCTGCTTGGCTAAATTTATGTGACTGCGTGCATGCGTTCAGTCAGAAACAGACTGAGTCTGACAAGTAGATGCTGTTAGATACCAGAGGAGCTGTTTAGACATAGGCAACAAGCAAGATGCCTCTGCAGCACTGCCTCAACAATAACAATACTGTACATGTCTTGTATATTACACTTTGCTGACTATGCCATGCACATTGCTGAATCCCTCAAAGCCAGGACACTTTGGTGATTGTACATATATTCAGTTATTTACATCAGAGGCTGTTTTATTTCCAGTCCATTACCTATGAAATACCAACTCTGGAAGTGTTTTTTAATTACTGCAACTTTTCCATGATCATACTGAAATAGGATTAGTTATTTTATGGTGAAGCAAACAACTTGTCTTTGGTTATAACATTATAGCAGGAGGCTGTTGGTGATCCTACTGGTGAGCAGCACCAATGTCATTTTGCAGTTGTGTCATTTGACTTAGAAATAAACAATCCTAGCAGAGCAGACAGATCATCACTCACAATTTTCAGATTATGGTGTTATTTATTTAAGATGTTTACATTAAGAACAGATAATCTTAGGTTTTTAATGACTCTGGAGGCGGCTGTGGAAATATGTGATACTCTAAACTGGTGGAGGCTGATAGCTAAAGCATAAGATTAGGAGCTCAAAATAGCTGGATATGTGTAGTAAAGGGTCTTTGCTTGAGCTCTTTATATTTTGCTAATTTCTATCTGTATTTATTTTGTAATTGATTTTCAAAATAAACTTTTGAAATACAAGACATAGGTTCATAACCTGGATCCATATTTCATAATAAAGAAAATTTCTCATTTTCTAATGTCTCAAAGAAAATATCACACTTCTGCTCTTTAAAGTATGTAATTTTTTGTTATTTATCCTTTTATTTGTTCATTCGTTTGTTCATTTATTGAACTCATTTTGTCTGGACTGAGGAAACTATGCGGAGGGGTCTGTTTGGGCTCAGTTGTTTGTTGTTTTTTTTCTAAATTGAAAAAAAAAATATCAGCAAATGAGTGACAATAATCCAAAGGTAAGTTTGATGTGTTCAAAGCAGAATTTCTATCAGGCCTCATTTAGACTGTGTATTACCATGCACCCTGATAAATCTGATTAGAAAACAGCCAGCGCTTAATGCATATATTTGTACCTGCCATCAGATATACTATATTATTTAATTGTGATCCCTGTTGATATTGATCAAGCGCCAGAAAAGATTTATTTTATTCTGATAACTCGGAAAAACTCTCTGGGTCTCTATGGTCCTGCAGTCTAAATCCTCCATTTCTCTCTGCACTGACAACCTTCTTCATCTCCCCCTAATTCTGATACTATTGCTTACCTTCTTAAACCACTCAGACATGTTACAAACATGTTATTACCGGTCATGTGTCACAGTGACAAAAATGGTTGGTAGTTGTTTCTTATTTAAGAAACAATATCCACAAAAAATTGATTTGCTCCTCAATCAGTCATGCACTTCTTAAAATGAGAGCTAGATAAACTGGGTATATTGCAGTCTAAGTCAATGATGAACCTTTGAAAATCAGCAGCATCATAATATAGGACTTTTTAACACCACAGTGGATTTTGGGTGGTCAAACAGAAATAGACAGTTCATTTCAACTAAAAGCATTATTGTGATTGCCAAAGTCTGTAGCTGTAAATATCTAGGCAAAACCTGGAGGAAAAAGTCAGAGAAAACAAAATGTTAACTGTCTATCACAAACATTTTTTCTTTCAAACTTTATTCAACTAAGAGTTTGCATTGCATAAACACTGATTTGTATTGTTCAAAGAAAGATCCACCACAAAACAAACAAACGGGGGGGGGGGGGGGGGGGGGGGCACTTTACTGTGGTCTTTACCTCCGAGAATTAAATGATTTTATTACTAAGCTGGTAACAGTAATTTATTATTAAATGTGTCCCAGGACATTTTTGCTTTCAGTTTCCCTGTTTCATCTTTAAATGTGGTCTGCCCTGAGTGATTGGATCTGAATCCCTCTTATAATGTTTTATAATAACATTAGGTTTGACGTTTCGTGATGGGAAGGATGCATTTTAATGCAAAATCTAAACAGCGTCTCAGTTTCAATATTTAGTCATGCAAATGTAAAGCAAAGTGAAACCACTTATTTATCCTTGTTAAACTGCTGCTGCCTCCCATTGTTAATGCTCACAGACCTAACCGAGGCGGTTCAGCTACATTAGTACGGCATGCTGGCATTTTGGGTCACTCGTGACAGTGGTGTGTTCTGTGAAGCACGCTTGATCTAACACACAGAGCTCCCCTCACCTCTTTTTTTGCTTCCGTTACGTCCTCCCAAGGTGGAATAGAGGTGCACTGAAAATGTTCAGCCACTCTGGCTTGGGGTATTTCACGAACAATACTAAGTGGGACATCATCACAAATGGACCACCTTAAAATTGCTGTAAGGGGCTAGTCTCTCCTAGCGAGATGATTTTAGAACTTCTGGTTGTTGTTTTTTTTTTGGTTTTTTTTAACTCTGCATGTGAGGAATATGCTCCGTTTGAAGCAGAGCAAATTGTACTAAATTCTGACAAACTGTGAGTCAACATTACATGAACACACAAGGGTGCTCACAAGAGATTCTTAACTGGGAAGCTTTGCTTCAAAACCCTGGACAAAAGGTCAGTTGACAGTTCACAACAACAGATGACTCAAATGGAAGTCTACCGAGCCGTGAATGCAGATGAAATCGTTTTACTTTTGGTCAGTGTTTGTATACCTCACTGCCAGTTTATCTGAGCAACATGCAGCCGACATAAATGTAACGGCGACGTGCACTTTCACTCCTGACTGATTTTAAACAACATAACAAAATACAAACGGGTGTTATTTTTGGTGTCCAGATTGTGTCATTGGTGATGGATAATACATTATATTTGTATACTGAAGATCTTTTCGAGCTTTTATAGATTAAAAATGGCTTAAACACACACACACTAAACAGGCATACACCCCTCAGCACTGGTTTGACACACACAAATATGCAAACAAATTGTGTGTGCATCAGACAACATAAACACACACTGCCCACTGGTTCACTATGCACACACACACAAATATGCACACACACACCCCGCTCCATGGGTTTATCTTCATGATGATAGTAATCAGTATGAAGCCCACTGGCTACAGAAGCAGGCTGCTTGGTAGTCATTACCGCTAGCCTAACTGTTTACACTCGTTAATCAAATTAGCAAGTCACACACACAACCCAGCGCACTCGCAAAACAGCACACTCACAAACACGTGTGAAATGCACTTAGTTGAAAGATGCTGCTTTACACACACACAGAGGAGATGTAAACATGAAGTGGGGGCTCAGAGTTGCATCTTAGATTAATTATCTCTGTCCCGAAGCAGAGACACAGTCAGAGACAGGGAGGTGAAGGAAAAGGAAGAGAGATGCACACACTTCTGGAGATATAGAAAGATGTAAATGAGATAAATGGAGAGAGGTGATGGGGAAGGAAGAGAGGTGGGCAGAAAGGTGGGATCCAAAATATATGCAGGAGTAGAGGTTACACTTCTGCTTCATTTAAAAAAGAAAAAAGCTGGTCTCACAGTCATCCAAACAGATGACAAGAAAAAGTGACGTCTGTTGCAGAAAATATGAAGGCTGAAACAGAGTCTCTAGGAGTGTGTCTGTGCCCCTCAGGCCAACTTTCTGAGGAAATCAGGCAATTAGTTTCTTGTATGAACAGAGGAGAACAAATGTATTTGACCAATATGTAGGAATTATAAGGAACATTGTCAGTTTAAAAGCCCACATGTATTACAAATATACAATCTATGTAATATAGATGAAATCAATGTGGTGTCATCATGTTTTTTGAGTTCTTCAACCATGAAGCCTCGAGTTAATCATTTTTACCGTCCGTATCTTTGTTAAAATATGCAGCATAACTGAGAGGTGGATCTGCCTGTAGGATGTTGATCATCAGCTATCCCCACCATTAGGCTGTCTGTCTTGTCTATTTTTAGCCAGTCTCACCACAACATGTGTAACAGGTATGTTTTTTTTCCCCAAAGCTCAGCAGGAAGTCTAAAAAGGCCACAAACTCCCTTTTTCCTTGTTGTGCGTAAGACTGCCTCTTTACAACATGACAGAAATCTTAAATTATAAAAAAAACAAAAATGTAAAAGGTACTCTAACTTCATGAACTTTAGTCTTTTGATGATAGACTAACACAGCTGCCCATCCACTCCTATAATTTGGTGCCACTTTTATGGTAAATGTGACCTTAATTTACAAAATAAACATCATGATGTATATTTGCTAAGATATTACATCACATGAGGAGAGGGGGTGTTTTCTCAGAGCTGACTTTTTTTTTTTTTTTTTGCTGGCAGATGAATCTCCTTTTGCTCTGTGAGGATTCAGGTTTGAGGCTCTTTTGCATTGGCGTAATTACCAAGATCCAACAGCTTCATTCATCTTTATAAACATTCACTGTCATCCCATTAAAAGCTGCCAAAGTATTACCACCTCCCAAGCATCCCATTATATGATAAGAATTTGTTTGAAACAACTTGTGAACTGGATGTGTTGAATTTTGTCCAGAAGGACCTTCACATTTGATCGTTTGATGATACTCCAAGCTCTATACGAACAACACCATGAAACCCCTTTCTGTTAAAAATGTCTTAAAAATCCTTAATAATACTCCTCTTTTGCATCTCATTCAGGAAGAACATGTAGAGATGTGTAGTGAAAGAAATGATCTGCAGTTTCTGCCTTAGCCATGGGAAAAAGCTGATTTCACAAAGGCCCACATGAGCAGGATTTGCCATGTTTGCTCTACAAACAAGTGCAGTACTTTTTTTTTTCTTTTCTTTTTTTTTTTTTTTTTTGGACATGAAGAAATGTCTGACATCATTAAACGCTCCAAAGCAGCTTCTGGGAGCTTTGAATCTGAATCTTGAATCTGGGTAAATTATTTTAAATGGAACATTTGAGATTCAACATTTTGTGTCAAGCAGCACAACTATAAAGTTTATGCTCCCGTTTTGGAGCCAACAGCCCTGCAGTGCTACTCTGTTGGGCTAATTGAGTCTGTGGAGACAAGAGGTTACAGCTCAGTGAACTAAAGAGGCCTGATGAGCTTCAAAATCACAACTCTCACTGTGGTGGAGAAGCATGGACGAACGGGAGTTGTGAAAGCTTCAGAGAATGAAAGAAGGGAACAGAAACTTGGTTTAAGTGGAAATGATTTTTTTCATAAGTTTATACTTGTGCATTACTGTACACTGGGATGACTAGTAGATGAATTATACATTACAAAAACTAAGAAAATATCTACGTCAGCATAATGGAAAAGAAATGGAAACATTTGCCGCAGATTGTCAGCGTTTTGTCTGCAGCTTTGTGCCATGTACTCATGGGGGAAATAATCACTCTGGCAATTGACTCAATCCAATAACAAAATGAGAATTCACTGTTTCTATTTTAGTTTTTGCTTTCAATCTAGGAAGCATAAGATGAATTTTAATTGTTTCATGACTAGCATGAAAAAAGTTTTTAAAAAAACAGTCATTGAGTGATGTGACTGTCTTCAGTTTGATGGTGCATCATTTTACACTGAAACTTAGAAATCCTGGACGCGATGCCGTCCCTTTCAGCATAAATATCCTCACAGAGGAAAAGAGGAAACACCACTTTGATGCAGTTGTTACCCTGTGTTTTTTTTCTGTGTAAAGATAGAAACAGGATTTTACAATTTAGAGAAAGTAAATCTCTGATTTTCAGTCATCTGCTCAGTGATCCCATCTAACAAAAACTGCACCACAGTTTTATCACAGCTATAAGTTGTAGAAATGCACACTTGAATACACACACACACACATTACAGATTAAGGAACATCTATTTATTTGTACCACAGTCTTTAAGTCCAGGGCTTGCTGCAGTCCATTTTAATGACTGCTGAATCAATTTACAAAACAGTACATTATGTGCACAGATTATATGGCAAGTGTTCATTTACCAGCAAATGTCGACTCCTGGGAAATGAGAGACGTAAAACACAGCTGATACATTTGCATAAACATAGATCTTCACCACGGCAACGATAATCTGGTTCGGCACATGGATGTCAGTCCATTTTAGTTTATTTTTTAACTGGAAATTTTGTTTTTATAGCATAACATTACAGTACTTGGAGTTAATGTATGTGTATAAAATTAGTTTTTAGAGTAACATCGATGCACAGGGAAAATGTCATTTGACACTGTTGAGGGAAGAGGAAATATTTGAACATTTGTCTGCTACTTTTCCAGTTGAAAACGAGACAAAAATATCTAGACCAGCCACAACATTCAAACCATAAAACACTTTTGTGTTATGGCCATCTCACAAAATTTTTTTTTCAGAAGGTGGTCATTTGGGACCCCTATGCACAACTCACAGCAATCTTGTTGGTTGGAAGATCCTACGGCTTTCAGCACATCTTGTCGGGCTATGTAAGTGGCGGCTGCCCAATATCTCCAAACATGTGTGTTCTGATCATCTCAAATGCTGGAATATTCATAGAAACATTTGTAATCTGCAAGATGACAATCATAGTGAGAAGACCGCAGCTGCAAGAAGACGACAAAGAAGATCTAGCGGTTGTGCCCACTGCTTTTATTCAGCTGCAGCAGGCAGACCAGCAAAGACGACACTGATTGGTGCAGCTCTTGTACGCCCCCCTAGGAATGCCAAGAGTGACACACGTATGACATACCTCCGTCTCCGTACACTTTACTATCAGCTTACACATACCAGTTTCTAACGTATTCATCCGTCGGGTCTCCAACATGCCACGTCGCGGCTTTTCGTGGCATGTTCGTAGAAGATCTTGGACATGACCTTCAACCTGGCCATGAACTTAGGAATGGGCTACAAACGCTGGATTCTCAAAGCTCCTTCAAGGACGCTGTAGGAAATGGTCCAAAAATTGTTCATAGAGTGTTCCCAGCTGTTGGCATGGGTCATTGTGACCGTGGCTTTAGTTAGGTTTATTCTGGACTTTATTCTCTTCTTTTTTAGCCATTGTGTTGTTGGTCTTGGTATCATTGTCCTGCAGCAGCCAAGCTTTAGCTGTTGGACAGATGGACTCTCACTTCGGTCTGGAATATTTTGGTTCATGGAGGAGCCAATGACTGCGGCTCACCCAGTCATGAGTGTGGCTGCAAAACGAACCCAAATCAGCAGCCCTCCACCTGCGTGCTGGACAACAGGTGTGAAGTCTTTGTGCTAACATGCTGTGCTTGGTTTTCTCCAAACATGGCACTGGGCATTAAGGTCAAACACGTCTCCACTTTGGTCTATCTGTCCAAAGGACATTGTCCTTGGAGTCTTGTGGTTTGTTCAGATGCATCTTTGTAAACCTAGGGTACACTGATTAGTTTGTTTTTTTTTTTTGAGAGAGAGAGAGAGAGAACTCTTCCTCCTGGCAGCTCATCCAAAAAAACGCTGTACCTGTGGGGCCTTTTTCTAATTATACTGTCATTTCACTGAGCGTTGCACATTGCCTGACCTTCCTCACTGCACAATGGTGGGCTCAGAATTTTTTGAAAATAGCCTTATAACCCTTCCCGGATTGATGGATAGCAATTACTTTCATTGCAAGAGTCTGTTCCTCTGTTGTTCACCTGAGTTTATATTTACCTCATTTTAGGAGCCACATGATTGTTTACGATAGCTAGATGCACAAAACCTCAGAATTGAAAGAGAGTTTAGTTTGTTTTCTGTGTCTGTATGACATTCTTATATTTGCATGAATGCAAAAGCTGATAGATGAGTGTGGTCACAGAGACTGTCAACTCGCACGCAGCACAGATACAGCACAGACTGCAGAGAGGACAGAAACGCTGCCAAGTGCTGAGGAAACAGACAGGGAGAGAGGTAAAGAAGGGATGACAAACAGGACAAAAATGCTGGATAAAAGACAAGTCAGAGAAAATGAGGGAAAAATACTGAAACAATGACAGGCAGGTACATCCAGGAAAACAGTGTGGTGAAACAGAGGCCAAGAAATGGAGAGATTGGATAGAGGAGGTTAACAGAGGACATAAGAGGGATGAGTTAAAAACTAAAACCTGCAGCAAATGAATGAAAAAATCAGATGAGAGGATGTAGTCAAGCCAACAGAGAGGTATATCAACAAAGCTACAGTAGTATCAGCTTCGAAGCATGTTTTATTCCAATTTGAGGATGAATTGTGATACTCTGTTTTGTTACATTCTTATTTTTTTCAAATGCAGGTATGGATTTTAACCCAGCAATTTGGGATAGTAAATTGGTTAAATCAACACCAGGTCTACTGTTGGATTGTAAAGAGGTATTGGGGGCCAAACAGGGCCCCAAAATGATCTGAATCAAAGCAGTTTTAACTGAGAACAGAATATGTATTGATAGCAAAATAACAATTGATGTTAACACTTGGGCCATTTGAACTACGTCAAAATAATCGGCTATTTTAAGCCTCTGACAAAACTCAAAAATATTTTATTCATGCAATAGTGGAGACAGAGCCACTACAGACAAATTTTAACTTTGTAAATACTGGAAGTTTACAAAAAGGACCACTTTGTCAAAAATCTGTACAGGTCGATTGCTAATGTTACGCAAATTGCTGTTAGCAGATGCAAAAGGAGGGGAGTGAACACTTTATGTATCCTTGCAAAGTTAGAATTACTTCACCTTAAAATCTTAAAATATCAGTTTATGGTTCAATTTCCCCAGTTGCTAGAATTAATTGTAGTTTTGCTGAAAACACATATACTCTCACACTCCAGACCACTTTGTTTCACGTGTTTTAGTCCATAACAAGAATTTAACCTCCTAACCATCAAATAATGGAACTAGGTTTGTTTTTCCTCCCTAATAACTGGAAACTACAACCTATCAACTAGAATCAAAGACAATATGTCAAAGGAACTTGATCTCACTCCCAGAACCTGTGTTTCATATGGTCCTTGACCCTGAGTGTCCTGGTCAACTGTCCCTCAAGCCCAGCTGCTCATACAGTTGTTGATGCTCTTTCAAGAGAAAACACTCACTGTGTCATCTAAGCATTTGCTCTCAGAATATAATGTCACTGTGGATGCGCCACCAGGACACAGGTGCCAGAGAACACATTTGTGTATCACATGTGAAAGCGCTTGAATTGAGAAATATTTTACCAAGAAAGTCATCATTTATATCATAAAATTACAGTGTCATTGTTGGTTTTGAAGATGGTACTCTTTTATGCATATCAGCAATGATTTCCTCCTAACAATCACATAGTATAATCTTATTAATAGATAGCACTGCCAAAATCATTAAAACAGCTACACAGACAGATGCTGCTCCTTTTTTTTTTTTTTTTTTTAAGAAAAAAAAACAAAGTTGGCATGTTGTGAGATGGAGATAATTAAAAAAAAATCGTTGAGTGCAGTCCCCTGATTCATCAGAAATGTGTGTGGTGTCTGATAATGTGCTTTCAGGCTCTGTTTGACCATCTGACAGTCATCTGTTTGAGCATATTGACCTTTTTAAGTGTAACAGCTGGTTACTGTCTTTATGTGAATATGCTAAAGAAAAAAGGATTATGCAATGGGATTTTCTGTGAGACTGAAAATGTTGCCAGTAATTAAAGTATGGGACAAAAATACAAAACATTATTTTAAAAAACTGTCTTGCTTGACAACATGCACTGTTGTCATTAACATTTTTGCTGCTTTTTTACTTCAGTTCGTCGTCATAGTAGTCAAGGTGAGATATGGACTGGAGGGTTTGGTGGGAAGCAGTCAGAGAGACTGAGATGTTGTGCTAATTATGGTTTACCCCTGGTGTGGGTGGAAATGAGATCCTGAAATAACTACTTCCTGGTTCTATTTTCAGCTGAGGTCAGCAGCGGAGGAGTACGGCATGCTGAGAGATGTGATGTGGCTCTGCTGGGTTGACCTGCACCTGCTGGGTATCCTTCATTCAAACCCTGGATGGTGAGCGTGTTATTGTGTCTCTGTGAGCATATATGCATATATGCAACACATGTGTCCCGATGCAAACAGGTAACTGTTAGTGTGTCTCCACTGAGTGTGTAAGTGTACGTTTGTTCATGTGGGTGACCTTGACTGGGAGCTCAAATACACACACCCCTCACTCACCGTTTGTGTTTTTTGTTGTCTCTTTCACAATCACAAATACACTCATATCTTCCACTACATGGACAGATACAACTAGGTAAACAGTCCACACACACACACACACACATACACACACACTTATATCCACTTCATCTACTACCAGATGCGCATAACTACACATTTCCACACCCTGATATTCACAAATAGGTACACAGAAAAACAGAAATAGTTTAACCTTGAAAACTGACACATGTTAGCATATTGTGTTTCACTCTCTCTTTTTCTGTTACGCAAACACACACAAACACACACACACACACTTAATAGGGGCTTTGGAGCAGCATTGAGTCATCAACCCTCTGCTGTAAGTCCTCCTCTCATCTCTCCCCTCACTGCAGGGCCTATAGGACTGTAAGTGAAGGTCACACCCATACAGTGCACTTACAGCGCTGTGCAAAACATAAGTGTTCAGATGCGTATCCATCATGCAATACCATCAGGGAGGCATGTAACCGGTCTTATATTTATTCTGCTTTGTGGTGAGTCAAATAGAACCACCTCCAGCTGCAAGAGGAATCTGAAGTTCTGCAACAGATGGTCCTTACCGAGCCCCAGTCGCCACATCAAAAACATCAGAAAGATAGAAAACACTGAGACAGACTACAACATAATGCTAGACACAACCAGCCCGTCAACTATCTTCATAAACTATGTAAGGGAAATAAGCTGTTTTGACTGCAAAACATATACACACTACCAGTCAAAAGTTTGAACGCGGTCCTTAATAAAGGGTGTCCAAACTTTTGACTGGGAGGTTTTTGGTTATTGTGATGCTGCAAAACATCTTAGGAACTGAACAAACTTCAGAGGTGTGATTGGGTATGACAATGAAAAAAGGGGAAAAAGCCTAATTTGTTCATGTTTGTAAAACGTAATAAGCACAAAATCAGTGTTCTTGTTGTGTGGATGAATTTGAGTGTTAACTGTCTTTTCAGCTATGAACCAGTTGTACATAATCGTGTTTGTGTGTGTGGCTGTAAGGGGCCTGGTTTTTCCTCCTGCAGGCTGGTTTGAATCGATAGCGCTGGAAATTGCTGAAATAGCAGCCTGATGCACACGCGCGCACACACACACATATACACACAAATATATACACACACAAGCATGCGCAGATACAGAATGGTGACTCACTTGAGCAAAAAAGATGAACAAGAGTGCTGTCCTCTGAAACACGGCAAATCTGAGAGAAACAAGGCAAACCTGAGAGAAAAAGAAACCGGGTGGAAAAGGAGATGGAGAGGTTGCTGACTTAGCTCCGGTGTTTGTAGCCCTGAGAGTCACTATTACTGCTTTCAAAACACATTGTACATATATGAATGTGTGACTCACTCTGTGGATGCAAGCAGAGTGAAAGTGGCTGCCTGAAGCCGTTTGTTTATCCTTATAATTGTTTCCATGTGTTTTCCAAATATCCTTCGTGCTGCACTTTTGGTCTAACCTCTCATTTTCACTTGACATTTAATTCAATTCACAGTATAATCTGTATGAGTTAAAGCAACATACAGGGTCCACTGAGGATGTCAGGGAATCCTTGTCTGAAGCACCACCACTCTGGTGTTTTTGTTCAAACAAAGGTACCTGATGTGTAACAGCTGCATCAGTGCCGTGCTTTATTGAGTAATGCAGCATGACACCACACAGTCATGTGAAAAAGAAACTGCACAATCTTTTTTAAGTTGACATTTTTATGTGTCATGATTTTTTTAAAAATCCTCAGGTCATAAATTAGGTCAACAAATCTTGAGATGAACAACAGAACATAATATATTAATGCTTATCAAGATTTACTCAACAAAAACTTTAAAAAAAAATTTAAAGTTTGTTCGAAAAACTAGGTAGATTCTTACTGCTCGATAAGAAGAGGGTGAGAGGTAGCCAGGTCCTGCTAAAGTGTCACCACCAGGAACCGTCACTTTATTAGTTTGGAGCGCTCAGGTGTGTGATAACACAATGCCAAGAAGGAAAGATGTCAGTAGTGAGCTTAGAGAAGGAACTGTCTGTTGCTGCCTGATAATCATGGACGGGCTGCATGGATGTTTCCAAACCATTTAAAGGCAATTATTCTGCAATGAGAAAGATTATTCATATGTGAAAAACATTTAAGTCAGTTGTAAGTTGATATAAAGGCTGAACGAGAGAAGTCAATAGTCAAAATCCAGAAATGTTTTGGCAAGACCTTTTAATAATTGCAGTAAAAACACAGTGTAAATTACAATCATTGTTTTTCCAAACACATCACTTAGCGTAATTTTGATGCAACATATTTTCTATCACTCTTTTGAAATGAGTTGCTGTCATTACCCCCCACCAGCATCTTACCCTGGAAACATGTGCAGTATTTTTGCTGTGAAACAAGCCCTTGGCTTGCAACGCAGCGACATCATTATTTCATCACACATTATTTGGATTTTACATTGCTTCACATTGGATTTCTCTTTTTTTTTCCCCTGTTGTGTGCATTTATAAGTGTGTGTGTGGGAGTGTGTAAGAGGGGATTATGTTCTGTCAGGGCTTGGTGCATGATACCATTTTTAATAAAATATTACTTATGATGAGCCTTTCTTTTGTATTTTGTTTATTTTATCTTTTTTTACCTGACAGAAAGTAAAAATTGAGATTGTTTTATGGATGGATGGTACAATGTACTGCAGTCTTGTATCAGTGTTTTATGCAACAGCAGCTTAATGTTAATTATAGATAATATTTAGGTACTTCAGGCAGCAATTATTTCTAGTAATTACTGAACTGGATAGCATCAAACACATCTAGTAATAGTTTCTGTTTATTTAACCTGATGAAGGAGATGGTTTGATTCACAGAACTGCCTTTGAAGTCCTCCAAGCACTTTGAAGAAAAATCCTTAGTAGGGGATTGACTCAAACATCTGTCTGTCAAATTAATGAGCAAACTTCAAGTGGACCCACACAGGACTAGTCAGCTGCCTTTTGACCCACCTACCAGCTTTAAATTTTGTGTTTCGGACAGAGATAACTTGAAGAATTGCAACTACAGATGCCAGAGCTCCTTTAAAGGCCATGATGGTTTGTTCTGTGTGGACCGGCCAGAAAACGGCCATGAAGTTGTACCTTCACCCCTCACTCGCGCTCACACTCATGCATTAGCAGCGCAAACACCGGTGCTATCCTTTACATCATGTCTATACATCACGTATAGACATGAGAATGTTCTGCTGTCAGGTTGAAGATCTGGGTGGCGTGTCAGTTTTTAGTATTTGAAGGCTCTTTCTGAGACATCAGTACCTGGCGCTTTGTCAAATGTTTCAATTAAACCTCTTTTGAAAATCATTTCTGTGAATGTCATAACTCCTAAAACATCAAAGAAAAAAAAAACAACACATACAACCTTTTAACTTAAAGACTGAGCTGAGATCTAAAAACAGATAAAGGTGCCTCCCGCCCACCCAACACCACCATTAATGCTATTAGAAGTATGTTTTTCTATTCAAAGTTTGAATTTCAGTATGAAAGTTCTCTACTTGTTTTATTCTTAGAATTCTGTGATTTTTGCTGCACTGAATCATTTGCATTTATTTCTGCAGATGCTCAAAGTTTGAAGCTTAAAATTAAGGAGTGCCAAAGAATCTGACCAGCACCACATCTGTATGCATGAGAACTAGTTTGTATTTTTTTTATTTTTTATTTTTTTACTGAACTTGTGGAAGTTAATGCAGCGCTACACAGTGAATATGTAAATCCTCCAAATGCCGGATGGAGGATTTCCACAGTGAGCATCAATGTAGTATTGCTGATGTAGAACAAAAATGGACTCCCCTCGTAGCCTTACTCACCAGTGTCACCAGTAATTTCACTGCATGACTGGACACTGCGTTTTATTCCTCATACATAAAGCAATTCAACAGGCCTGAGCTTAACTTCAGCAACAAGAGTCCTAGTCAACAGTTTCTGTTTTTTGTCTGCCTGTGCGTGAGAGGCGGTTGCAGTGGTGGAGATTTGTGCTTGTGTTTGTGAGCGTGTGTTTGTCAGCATGCAAGTGGTTACCACTATTAAACATTCACCGGCTCACTCAGCTGCCGCTGCTGTTCGGCTCCCAATCTGGGTCAAGTCTCCCTCCTCTGCTCCCTGAGCTACCTCCATCCCTCCATCCTCCCCTCCTCTCTCACTCTGTCTCCTGCTCTTTTCTCAGCTCCCCCTGTGCTCTCTCTCTCTCTCTGTGTCTATCTCATTTCCTTCTCTTCGTCTTTTCTCCGCCCACCCTCTCTCATTCTTTTTCGCCCATTTTTCTCCCACTTTCCAGCTCCCTCGGAGGGGTATTTGCTAAACTGAAGCGCTCGGAGGCTGCACTGTACTCTCAGCCACAGCGTCCAAGTCAAATAAAAAATGGCTTTAAAATTTTTTTTTTTTTTAGGGGTACGATGAATAATTCCTGCTATTTTTGATTAATTAATTTATTTTCACACGCATGTCTGCATGCACGTTGTTGTCATTTGCAGTTTATTACTGATAGAGTGTTGTGTTCAGTCAGTGTTATTGTATCAGCATTAGCTGCTTCATTTGTGCATCACCAGCAGCTCATCAGCTGCTTGGATGAAGAAATGTTCATATCTGCATAAGTTGTGGCAACTTTAAAATCCTCACCATCACTCTGCAGCAGGTCAACATAATTCCCTGCTAAAGCTACCTCCACCCCTTCAACCAGCGCTAAGATTTTTCTCCACATGTGAGTTCATTAAGGAGAAAACACCTTTCTTGCAGAAATGCATTACCTGGGTCTCTTCATCTAAGCTAAATATATAATGAATTGCTTTAAAATGGCAATTAAAATCTAATTCTGTTGTTAGTTGAACAAGTATCAGTTGCATATTGTTGTGATGCTAAATGCAAAAAAAGATGATGCTGATTAAGGTATATTTTGGTGGTGGTAATAATTGATACTGCTGATGAGTTTAGTGATGAAAAGGGAAGAGACATAATGGTGCTTTTGACAACAAGTGCACTATCGTTCAGCAGAAGTTGCTGATACAGCAAGGAGAAAGACAGCAAAGCCCTGTAACTGTGCAAATATGGGATGAAGTGGTCCATCTTCATGGTCCATCTGCATTCAATGCTGGAGCACTTGCAAATTTGTCTTGAGATATTTGTAGCCAAATGAAGAAAATTTCACACTTAAGAAAAAAAAAAGAAACATATTCACAACATCTTCTGTAACTGCAAAAATCGAGCTCCACCACTGCTGACACATCCAATCTGCTGCCTGCCGTGCACCACAGAAGTTTCAAATTAGAAGCTACAAATGGCATAAATTATGATGCAAGTGTGTGAACGCTTGAGTTCTGTTTCCATTTTGAACCTTTTTTTCTGTCAACAAAACACACCTTGTTCTGGGGGAAACAACAACGAAATGATTTGATTGACATTCTTGGAGGGAGATGTTTTGTTTTGTTCAGGTATGTTATTTCCTGACCCTGCAGCCGGCCCTCACTGGAGCACTTCTGTGTTTTTACCCAAAGAGTGAATCATCGCATGAAGGTGAGCCATAACACTTTTTTTTGTGATGGACACAGATGAAAGCTAATGGTGACTTCCTTTTACCTTCATGGAATCAGAATGACGTCACACCGAAGCCGACTGCGTTCTGGTTGCAAAGCTGTAAAATAAACCTTTCCAAACATTGGACTACCTGTTGCTACTGCTAACCATAGTTATCAATAATAATTCATAACAACGCTGTTCGCAGCATTTAGAACATGCAAGCAGTGTAGAAATACAACCACTAATAAGAGAATAATACTGTGTGTAGGTCTGACGTAATGTGAAAAAGTAAGGTATAACTTTTTTAAACAGTTAAATTAACTGTTTACTTTGTTGACGTGCACAGCAGCCATGTTGAACTCTAAAGATGATGTAGGAGGGGGTTCTGACAGACTGTAGAAACAAAGGACGAACCATAAGGTCATGTGACTCATTGGCTTCTGAGAGGCTGTTTTGAGCCCTATTTCTAGCCGTACTGCACGCAGCCATGTTGCCCAAGAAGCTGATGGGAACAAATATGTCAATCACGGTTAGCTGTGGCTACCAGGTGCCTTCAGCAAAATAGCTGCAGAGTTTCCAGAAGGAGTTTACAAAAGAATATCCCATTTTGTTTATGGACATTTTAGCCAGGCAGTCAATGAAGATTGACTTGTTTTTGTTGCCGGCCTCTAGGCACCAGTCGAGGAACTCCAACAAATCTTTGAGACTCAACACGGGAGTTAGATGGCTGGCACTTGGTTTCCGACTTAATGGCCTGTTCCAGTTGAAACTTACAACCTGGAACTCAGAATACTGGACTTCTGAGTACAAACGGAGCGCACAATAAACATTTTGGTTAACATTAAGTCAGATGGAGCATGAGTTTAGTTCTCTGGTGGGACAGTGCATGGTGTAACTGTAACATCCATCATTTCCTAATAATTATGAGTTCTGTTCACGTGTTATAGTCACGACTTGTAATATCGCCTTGGTGGCAGTTATACTGGAAACCTTGAAATATTACAGTTTACAAAGAAAAACTTGAGTATTAAATGTTTTTTGAGCCTTCAAGCTTTTGTACTTTTATAACTTCTGGGCAGTTTCATGTCAGGCTAAATGAAGTTATTTATAATTTTAAAGCCCAGAAAGTGGACTAATTTAACCATTTTTGAGTGTTTATTGTGAAACATTTGTTTTTTATAGTGCGGACCAACAGCGGTATGATACCTTTGGGTCTGGCAGTGTTGTCTGTACACTACCCTGCCTTTTATTTTCTATGTCTGGCATGAGGAAAATTATATGATTTGTTGCTCTTCCAGTGAAACATGATGCTGCTTTAATGTCTTATTCACCATAATTGACACCTTGGCTGTTACATTCATTAGCAGTAGCATTCAGATTTCACCCTGAAAATATTTTTCTGAAAAAAAAAAAAAGAAAAACAAAGATGTATTTCATGAATATTGTTTTCTGTCAGTAAGTATTCAAGAACAAATGTGTTAATTTGCCAGCACAGCATGTTAGCTGCACCAAAACTGTAAAATGTTCTCTCCTGCTATACATTTACTATCAGCATGAAGACAATGAAAGAAAGTAACACCATTAAAAATTACTGTCTTTTGAAGAAAATCCATTTATTGCAATTGCTAGATTGTACAGTTTTGTGTTTCATCAGTTGGACTGAGATAATGTGAGAGGGCTACACTGATAAATCTGAATGTTTATCGACTCACTCAACATCTCTGCTCTTTGTTCAGCACCTCCACCTACCACAGTTGTGAACAGCACTCGTCTTCAGACTGCTGATGTTTCTGATGACAGCTGACATTTCTACAAATAGCCTGGGAAGTGGTGAGAACATTCACAACCCTGTCCTACACTGCTTTGCTCTCAACATCGTGCATGTCTGAAGTGGGTGTGGGGGAAGATGTAGCTGCTCTGATGCAGATATTTTATCACTCACCGTTTGGCATCAGATACTGAAAGATGAAGGTCTGCAAAAATCCACAAAGCAGATACATTGATTTTTTTTTTTCTTTTTTTCCACATGGAATCATTTCTAGTCAGTAAAACATGACTTTCTTGATGATGGTCGTCCTGAGAGAATGGGTTGGATATCATTTCTTTTCCCTTTAGGATATCTTGTTTGCCTGTAAACAAGCATTACATTTTTGTTTCAATGACGTGCAGGTATGTCCTTGTTTTGAAGGTGGGGCATGTTTAATTTTAAATGCATTCAGTAGTGTTCTGGTTTTAGTGAAGATTTGTATTTGGTACAAGAAAATGAAAAAATGTTGTGTGTACAATAATCCACTAAAATTTAAATCATAGCTGTAGGCTTACGTGAGCCCACAGACAAAGCATCAGCGTCATCTTCCAAAATACATCATTAGGTGTTGCCTTTTTCCAACATGTTGTAGATCTATCATGATCACTGTTGACCTTTTTTCATATGTGGTAGGAAGAGATGACCTGGAGGGGAGTCCAAAGTTAGCTGAGCTGGTTTTGTCATGCACTAAGTAACACTTCTTGAAAGAAATCAAGTATTCTTTCAAATCAAATTAAAATTGATATTTTAACATGGAGAAGACTCATTTGTGTG
>JAOWBL010000008.1:9963310-9977143 GCA_028564865.1 Zenarchopterus dispar
CTTCTTGAAAGAAATCAAGTATTCTTTCAAATCAAATTAAAATTGATATTTTAACATGGAGAAGACTCATTTGTGTGTTTTTTTTTTCAAACTTATAGCCCAAAATCTCTCTTTCAGCCCATGTGCACATGGTAGTGCACGTGGGCTTTACATTTATTCTTACTAGTAGAATATCATGAAAGTTTGTACAAAGAATTGTATTTAAACATCATTCACAGCTTCATTTGTAGAATTCCCATCATCCTTTTAATATTCCCCCTTCGTCCTCTTCAGAGCCATCAGGAGCTGCAACCTGCCACTGCGTTGTCAGAACTGAGGTGGTGTGCACTCTGGACATCACAGAGTGACACGTACACAAACAAAACAGACAGTT
Source organism: Zenarchopterus dispar (assembly GCA_028564865.1). NCBI lineage: Eukaryota > Metazoa > Chordata > Actinopteri > Beloniformes > Zenarchopteridae > Zenarchopterus > Zenarchopterus dispar. The sequence goes on from JAOWBL010000008.1 coordinate 9,963,684, forward strand.
TAGAAATCACCAAATCAAACTGACATGGATGCTTTTAAACCCTAAGAGGAAGTATTCTATCTAAGAAACTATCCAAAATCAAATTCCTGTGCTGGAATTTTCTGCACATTAGTAAGACAATACACTATGATACCAAATTTGAAGGTTTCAACATAAATTCTCAGAACAAACCTTAAGCATGATGAAGTTGATCTAGGTAATAAGTGTAATTTCAACCATAACTCTTCTAATATAAGTCATCAACTGGGAAATCTTCTGTGTGATGTCTATTAGTCAAATTTTGTACCGTGTAAGACGGTAGTGTCTGTCTTTGATTATTTTAGCATTAGTCTAAATGAATATGTGTTATCCCAGCACAGCATGGCAGTAATGTATTTCATAAAGCTCATAATCAGGCCTGTTATAAAAGATGATACAACAGAACCCAGAATTGACTGAACCTGTTACTGCCCTTGCTGATATTAGAGCGAGCGGGGAAGAGGCAGTGACATGAATGAGAGGAGACACGATGTGAGATAGGAGACAGAAAATCAGGGAGATAGGATGAGTGGTCTGCTCTCTAAACTTCTGCCTTTTCAACCTGCAAAACATGTCTCACCGCTGATCACAGGAAAACCACAAGCTTCTTTATAATTAAAGGTCTTTACTTTCCAGCCGAGCTGCTGTGCTGGAAATTTAGTTCCATGAATAGACCAGTTTAGTCTAAATGTACAGGTTAAGTTGCAGAGTTTCTCTCTCTCCTTTTCTTACATCTCACCTGCCCGCGTCAGCAAGACCTTCAAAACAGCGTTTTGCTTAAACAGCACATTTAGCTACCTCAAATTTTCCTAAACACTTTTCAGTCTCTCGAGACTAACATGTAGATCTTTGCTTCCTTTCTTGAGTTAAAAAATTAAAAAGAAGAAGGCTGTCCCGATCTTACATTATCACTATCCACTCCCAATCAGGTCCATAATCTTCGCTCCCATCGATTTTTAATGAAAAATGAAATTGAAAAAAAGCCTTGAAATCTCACTTGCACTGGCTTTTCCTGGGTCAGGAGAATGAATGGTACTATTTATAATTTACATCTGATGCTTTCTTGATTTAGTGATGCTCTGCAGCAAAAAGTATAAGAGCTTTTATCATCAGGATGATGAAGTCGGAGCTAAAAATTCAATTTTCTTAGTGAAGACTGCACATGTGAAAATATAGCAGGACACCTATAAGAGGAGAAGAAGGGCCAGTGGAGCTGAGGTGGATATGAGAAATAAAATAAAATGGGGGGCAGGTGTAAAGAGAGATTCATGTGGAATAATCAAAATTGGTCAAAATTTAACTGAGATAAAGTAAATGGGTTCATGTGAGACACCTTGAGCTTTGACTGCAGAATTTTTCCCAGAGACCGACCTTTGGTGCTTTGATTTCATTTTGCACCCTCGTTCGCTGTTAAGAGTAACCACTGACATATCCATACACACATACACGTATATATAAACGAACAGTGTTAATTTGACTTGCCAGGAAAGAAATGGTGTGATTCACTTGAGTAGGTCCCTGGACATGAATCTAAAGACAGCAGGGAGCATGCAGAGCAATCAAGTGATAAAGCTTATTATCTGAGAGGAGCTATATTCTAAGACTTATTATCTACTAGGAGTTAAATGACTTTCAGGTCCTCAAAGGCCCGATGGCCTGGTTTGACTCTGTAGGAGAGAAAAGAAGAGGTGGTTGGAAAAGGAGAAAAAAATATTAGGAAAGAAGGAGAGGAGGTGTGAAGTTAAGGGAGGAAAAAAATTATGAGGAGAGTAGAAGTTTGGAGACAACATTAAGAGAGAAGAAGGTGATTCATAGGTGTGGGCAGTCGCTGTTGACTGCAGCTGCTGTGAAACCAATATTCTGCTGAGAGCTGGCAAATACACCGCACTTCATAGAGCTGTAAGGGCCTGCATTGTGCTTCTGTTGATGCAGGCAGATTACTACGGATACTGTACATAGTTTATTACCTTGGATACCACAGGTGTTGGCATAGCAACAATAGATTTGGAGTATCTGCGCCTATGGGAGAGTGATTGTACTGCTAGTTCAGTAAAGGATAGGCAACGGTGTGGCGGATACAAAAAAGGGACTTTGCAGCTTTACATCATCAAAATACATTAAACTCTGTTGGAAATAAGATGTAGAAATAAAATACCACACTAAAAATATAGTTAACTATCTCAGTTCTTCTGTTTTGTATTTCAGTGCTTCTCTACGAAGGTTTATGATTAGTAAGGTTCACTTAACTTTTTCACTTTAAAAAAAACTTATGTGGAACCTGCTGACAGAAAAACAAATGAATGTCAGTGGTTAACTGATGTAAGTTCAATATTTTTATAGAAATTGTCAAATTGTATTTACCTCCGTGATTAGTAGTTCTGCAGCAAGAACTTAACTCAGAGTAATTCACACACACCACCTGAGTAGAAAAGTAAATGTACCTTTTGTTCATGAAGTCCCTTTTATAACCTCTTTTATCACCACAGACAAACTATATTACTCTCCACTTAGTGGAACACTATCTTTACGATTTAAAAGGAAAAAAAAATACTACAACAAACTGCCTTGGTTGGTTAAGATAACTCTTTATTATGAAGTGCCACAAAATGCTTTGTGTTCATTGTGCTTACATTATCTGAATACTGGCTCAAAAACATAGGAGGTCCTCACTCTGCATCAGAGATCCAAACCTCCTGAGATAAGGTGTGTCAGATTTCACTATACAGCAGTAAAAATGTCTCAATCCAAAGGATTCTGCAATAAATGATCATTTAGGTTATCATTCTTTAACTTGGAAATACAAAACAAAACAAAAAGAAGAAGAGAGGTCAAGCTAGTACAAGGTTTTTAATTCTTCTCTACCTGAATTCTAGTTAGTTTAAATTGTGCTACTTTCTTTAAGGTGGAGATGACTACAATGGAAGTGCTTAAAGAGACCAGACCTGGAGCTCACCCAGAGACGGAAACGGGCAAACAGACGGCTGCTTCCTGCTTTCAAGTCACCGAACAGCCACACAACAACCGAAGCCAAATACCCAAAAGACATTCAGACCGTCATGCAAAAATTCAGTCCTCTGGAGTTTTAGTGCACACTGATACAACTTGTAATGAGTAACCGACAACTGACACATTTCAACCAGAAACAGTCTTTGTCACATCACACTGTTATCAGTCACTGTAGGAGAGGTTGCTGAGTTCTGATCACTGATGTCTGTTATTAGCTTCTTTGTTCTCTTTGCATAAATTACCTCTTTAACATAGGAATAATTGCAATATTCTGCAGAAGCTCTATTTAAGTCACAAATTCAAAGGACGTTAAAGGACATAAGCCCTTACAATAACTGACAATTTGATTCAATTAAAACCAAGTTCATACATCACTTGTGAAGGTAACACCTGCAATTTGCTGACTTAAATACTGGATGCCCTAATCACAACAACACAGGCAAAAATGTTCCCAATCATTGAACACTCAGTTTCATTTTTGTTTAACAAAGTCTGGTGTTGGCTGAAAAAGATTGTATCATCTTTCTGTGCAGCAAAACATTTATGACAAGCTGTAGACTCTTTCTCCCGCAACGTTGCAGCATATGTGTCTGCTTTTGATGCAGTGCCGGTCTTAAAACATATCTCTTACATGTCATTTAAGTAAAAAGTCAGCAAAACTGTGCTTTAGTCCCATGAATCCTAAAAGGAGTTGGAGAGCAGTCAGCAACATCGCTGAGAAGTCTCAGTTCTAAGGAAGTGCTGCAATTATCAAAGCTTCCTTTGTCATAAAGTCACATCAGAATTTTAAATCCATCTGTTGTAAAAGCTTGACTGTAGACAATTTTTTAAAATTTTTTAACCCCTAGTGGCTCATCAGCAGGCACTGTGTGCTTGCATGTGCATTCATGCACCCATGCACTTGTGCGCATAGATTATTTGAATGTTTCTGTTATATCTTACAATATGAACGCACTGTATAATATGGCAGATGAACGTAAAAAAGCACTTAATTTTTAGTGAAACTCTGTATGCGTCCTCACTGCGTCTCCTGGGAAGCTCCATGAATCTGTTGAAAAGGTTTATGCGCTGCAGAGAACTGGGTTCAGCAGCACTGGTGAGGACCACCTAGATAACAAGTTAAATCATGTGTGGGTTCGGGGTTGATCAGAGTTAGCCTGTCTGTAGGTATTTCACTCAGAGTTCGCCTGTGGCCGGCCCGGCGGGGACGGATGGGGCCTACTGCAGAATAATAAGGACTCAGTTTCATGCAGCTACAGGACAGGACTGTAACAGCTGAACTGTAATCAGACCATCCAGCCTAAGTGCATGCCGTTTATGTGGTTGAAAAATGCACGCTTTATGATGTGGAAGTGCTCTGGAGGGATCAGTGAATAATGCATTGCAGTCAAAGTTGACCTCGGTCCAACTTCAGCAATGCACCAAACTTTGCCTGGGTTTTCTATTGAAAGCATAGCAACAGCAGAATTACCTGTCATGTTGAGTTTGCGCACGTCTCAATGCAAAATTCAGTTCGATTGCTATTTTAATCCTATTGTCTATTTACTCTACACCAGGACAAAGATAAGGTAGATGTCTTAGGTTTTTTTTTAAGTGAATACAGTTAGACTACAAATATGTTTGTAATACATTTAAGTGCCATTGTAACATGTATTTTTTTTCTTTTTTTTTTCTTTTTTTTTTTTTTGCTGAATGGTCAGTGTCCAATCTGAGTTAAATGCTAATAATTAAAAGGAAAAAAAGCCTCGTAGACAAGCCCCCTGTATGTGGCTGTTGTTAGCAGGCTTATTTAACGCTAGAGTTAGCCTCAAACAGGTCTTTGAGGATTACGTACGAGTTATCCTACAATAGGCCTCACACCCAGCAGGCAGCTGATCCCAGCCTCTCTAGCCTACATCCTACATTAGTTCTACTCACTAAGAGGCAGGCAGTGCATAACAAGAGAGGAAAGAGGACTTTTCTTTTTGTTACTCTAACACTACATTGGCATGTTCCCTGATGTCTGTAATATTAGTAATTTTCTGTTTATGACTATAGGTGAAGTAAAACATACCTGATTTTTAAACTGCTATACAGTAGTAGGTAATACTTCATAACTTCATCATAAAATACCATGCATTAGGTGATTATTGCTTTTAAAGAGTCCTATGGAGGCTCCAAGAGAAAAAAATATTGCCCTCGGGTTCTATCTATAGGAATTTGGCAAAAAAAATCATAAGCTTTTTCATGATGTTGGCATAGGTTTCTTTTTTTCCTTCTTTTTTTTGCATGCAATTATGTTGATAAGAAAGAAGATCAGCAACATAATAAAAAAATAAGAATAAAAATAAACGGTACTCAAAAAAGTGACATATGCTTTGGCCTGTAGTGATTTTAAAAAAATCTTGGCAAAAAATCCACATATACAGAACTTAAAGTGCAAATAAAACATAACACTTGTTTTCCATCAAATTATTCATAAAGATACAACAAATAAAAAAACAAATTTAATAAATAAATAAATACTTTTTTACCTCAGTAGTGGAGAGAATATGGTCACTTGGTGCAGCAGAGCGCTATTATTATTGTCATTATTATTACTATTATATTACTACCATCCCCAACCCCCCAAAAAACAAAAAAAAAAAAATCAATGAAAAACTTGATGCATTTCAGTGCACGGGGGAAAAAAATAGTGGCTCTCAGCTCACTATTGTCTTTGTGTTTTCATCATCATCATCATCCTCAACATCCCAAAATATATGCTGTCATACTGTGTTTTGATGCCAGGAGGGAGCTGTGTTGGTATTAATGTCTCTGTCCTGGACAGACAGAGGAAGAGGACGTGAAGAGTTTTGGACGAAGTGCATGCGTCGATCGGTTAAATCCTTAAGTGGGCAAATCTCAAGGAGAATAATTGTGCTCTCTTCATCATTTTTGTCATTATAACAAGGGTCCAAGGGAAACATGGTGGGAGAAGGGTGGAAAAGGTGAGTGAGGATGGGTGAGAGGGGGAAGCAAGGTCATACTCTGACCAAAAATATATTGTCTGCAGTTCAGTCTTTAAGGATAATGGTAATTTATGTCTGTTGTTTGATCTTTTGCAGGCTGTCATGCATCTATGGGGCTGAGGGAAGAGAAGGGGCCTTTGAAGCAGGCGGATTCGTAGTGCTTGTTCAGGTAACTCTTGAGCGCGAAGGTCTTGTTGCAGCGTTTGCATTTGAAGTGTTTGAAGGCTGAATGGGTCTGCATGTGAGCACGCAGATTTGAGCGGTCTGCGAAGGCTTTCCCACAGTGGGCGCACCCAAACGGCTTCTCGCCCGTATGAGAGCGCATGTGACCCTGTAAAAGCCATGGCCGACTGAACGCTTTCCCACACACGTCACACTTGTGCTTGAGGTCATGGGTGAGCAGGTGCATGGCCATGGCAGGCATGGACACGTACACCTTCCCGCAGGTCGGGCATTTCTTTGCCAGCTTGCTGTCCAGCGAGCGGTGTGTCTGTTTGTGCCGACTCAGATTGGAAGACGTGGCGTAGGTTTTGCCGCACTCGTTGCAGGTGTGCCTCTGGATGCTCCTGGGGCTGCCAAGAGCTTTCCTTCTCGAGCGGCCATCGGTGATGAAGAAGGCATCGACTGTGTAACCCTCACTCACTGCAGCATCTCCGTTGATGTAGCCATCTGTGATTTCTGAGCCGGGGCTCTCCGGAGACTCGGAGTCAGGAGCCCCATAGTCACTGTGGATACCGTCATAGAGAGGATCAGGAGAGGGCACCTTGATGCCACCGTCGCTCTCACCATCATACACAACTGGGCTGATGTAGTCACTGATGTAACCACCTAATGTGCAGAAAAAAGAAAAAAGATTTAGGCAATGGAAGAGTGCAATCAAAGTTATACTTAACCTGTTAGCAGCAAAGAATGCACATTAGTTTTATTCAAACTCTCTTCTGAGGAAAAGAGAAGCATAATAGTAAAACTCTCAGCCATTACTGAGAACCACAGGATGACATTTATTTGAAACACATTTCTGTTCCACGGGGAAAAGCCATGAGAAGCACTTTTAAAATAAAAGAACTTTTAATCAACACCATTTAAACTTCTGTTGACATTTAGCTGATATTCAAGCTTATATTTCTTAACAGGTGCTGTCATGACCAAGATTACTCAGTATTAACTATTTGAATTATTTCAGTGCTAAACAATTGTAAATCTGTCAAGAAAAGGTTCATTTTCCCATAAAACTGAGGATCACTGACAGAAACAACAGCTGAAACTAAGGCACTAAAGCTCTAATGGGTTCAAAATGTACATGTGCTTCAAAGATATGTTACATCTGAATCTTACTGTTAATAAAGGTTTTAATTCCAATAACGTTCTACTTGTTAGGTATGAAAGTACATCCAGGACACTGACAGCTGGAGGTCTTCAGTATCTGTCCTGTTGTAATGCACCAGCAATCATGTCTAAGTCAATTTGTCATGATGTAGGAGAGATTGTGGTAGGACCCAAACGTGGGACATGAGGACGGAAAGAGTGCAAAACAAAAATCCTTTAATAGAACAAAAGAGCAACACAAACAGGGATCCAACAAAAACTCAAAACACCTTTTACAAGCAAAAAGGAACAACCAGGGAGACAAACAGTGTGGGCCAGCAGGGAGGCAGGGAAAGGCAAGACACAGGTGCAAACAATCAGGGCAGACAGGAGCAAGGGAAGTCTAACTATAACTAAACACAGGGACGCAGACTTTCAACATAAAACAGAAACTAAACAAAAACCAAATCCATGACACAATTGCACTTTATCTGCCCTTCATATGTGGAAGAGTACGGCATCAGTACACAACCAGCAAACCACCGGCAGCTGTTGATACTTTTAGTACACTTTAAACATCTGCTGAAATCTGATTTGGCCCCTTCTAAGAAAGAGCATCTGTCTCTCCTCCTGCACACCTGTGACTAGAAGAGGTGTTAGAAAAAATGTGCGGGGTGAGTCAAGAGCTATTTCGGCAATATATTCCCTCTTAACCCTGAAGAGCGCCGGTTAAAACACGTCTTTGTAAAAGACAGATGTCCACATAGCTGACCCTGAACTTCAAAAAAAGGAGAAACAAAGCAAGAGAAATGCTGACTGAGCACATGAAAATGAGCACCATGATCCAGTGCAACGCAGGTCGATGGTACAGTGACCACAGGCCTGCCGTACGGGAGCAGTTAGTGCAGCGTAATGCTGTTTTTCTTTCTCTCTCTTAATAAGTTATTGGACAAATACACTTGCAAAGATTGTTACTCTACTCAGTCACAGGGTTATTGCATCATTAGTTCCTGATAAAATCATATTTGAAAAATAAGCGTATTTTACCGAAACATAAATTTGCGCATGTGTTCACATAAAGCATAAAAATGTAATCATTTACAGGACTGTTTTTGCAGTGCAAACAGTCTGTTGAAGCAAAAACAAAACAAACAAAAAAAACAACATTACATTCTTATTGATTTGATTCACTAACGGCCAAAACATGGTTTTGGATTGTGGATCTATAACATATTGGCAGAATAGCTGACACATGCATACACACTGCTGCAAGAGGCTTTATCGAATCTGGTTTAGTGATGTGAACAAACAGTTGATGGGTTCCCAGTTTGAACTTTACTCTCCCAGAACACATCCATGAACACAACCTATGTGCCTTCACGTCATGAGTGCTTTTAGTTGTGGTCTTGTTGGGATTTTGGATTGTCATGTTCTGTGCCTCTGTTAAATTATTTCTTGCTTTATTTTTAAGCTATTGTGCATTCTTGTTTTTATTTTCTGTTACCTGTTAAACACTTTTTTTTATAGTTGTGTTGATTCTGCTGCAGCTGTCTTCCCACCACACATTTGTTTATATAGAATATAAATGAGCAATATATACATGCTCAGTTATTCACCTGCCAGTTTTATTTCCTACCCTGCAGCTCTCTAGGTTTGTTTTTGTTGGTTTTATTAAATATTCTACAGTTCTCTCTCTACCAACCTGCTGCGTTCTGCATTTGGATCCTCATCTGGCTTCAAACATAACACTATAAAACAGTGGCAACGTGCCTTTTTTAAAGTTTATACTTCATCTTTTCACAGTGACTCCCCCAAAACTCTACAGAAACATCTAAAAAAGAAAACAAAACAAAAAAAGAAGCAGGAAACTAGCAGAAGTCATTAAAACTTTTTTTTGCCAAGTGTTAGATTGGATAAGTATTTTGCATGAAGAAAAAAACAGTTGTATTTAATTATTTTCTCAAAGTATTTTTTTATATAATCAAACGTGTCATTGGAAGAATGAACAAGATGCAGATGCAGATGCAGCAAAGCCCATGTGGCACACTTATCTGCCTGCATGTGATAACACCCATTCACATTTCCAGAGTCCCATGTGAGTACACACTTGTGGGTCGAGTGTGTGCCGTGTTGCATGTGGAGGGTGCGTTAAGCTGTTACCATCAAATTTCAGTGATGGAGACAAAAGGTGGCTGGGACAGGCTCAGTGTTGCTGAGGTTGCAGATTGCATGTCAAACCTGGCAGTGCTTGTTAACCTTGGCATTATAAACACACCAGTGACAAGATTTTTTTTTCTTTACTTGCACAAAATTGCAACACACTGGACAGGCTACATGTTGAAGCAACCTGGCAATGACACACAGGTGGAGCTGGCTTACTCTGCAGAGGAAATGTGATGCAGACACTTACAGGGTGAGGGTATGTTTAAAGCTTTTATAGGAGCACAAAGCTGCATGAAATTAATTAAGCTCCTGCGATATTAGCAAAGCCACTCAGTTTAAGAATGACATATTATACTTATTTCACAATTATACCACCAAAGTCCGACACACCTGTTCCACAATCCAGACTCTATTATTAACTTATCAAGTATGCAAAAGCTCATTAGTTACTATTGTGATCCTCTTTGCTCTTTGACAGTTTAAGGTCATGGTAGACGTGTAACCATTGTGTAGAAATCTGCCAAGACTGCAAAAATGGGAAAAGACGCACCTAGAAGGTGCATGGAAAAGAAGGCTGTGGAAGATAAGTGCACATAGGATCAATGTAAGGTATAATCACCTCTGATGGCAATGTTTTGTTGGCTGGCACCTATTTTTAAAAGAGAACCCACCGCTGGTGTTTGTGCTGCACCTACAGCTATGGATTAACATGAAAGAGTCAATGCGGAGGTTTTAATGTAATTAATCAGTAATCGAAGTCTCACCTGTTTTATTCGATTGCTCTCTGCAACTTTAAGGTATTTCTCATTTAAGTCGATCCTCTGAGGCTGAAGTCATTTGGATAAATGAACGACTGAGCTTCCCTCTCTATTATGTCACCAAAGCGAATAAAAGTCCAAGATGTTATAAACAGTTCCGTATTTATCGCGTTTGGCGTTCCTTATTATCCTGCGTGGGTGGGGGAAGTCCCAGCTGAGCACGAGCCAGAATCGATGAAAGATGCGGCACACGCGTGAGATACTTGATTTCAAGAATGATTTTTCTATTTTAAGGCCAACTCGACAGCAACAAAGACCCAAATGCTTGGATGAAAGTCTGCTGACCCCAGAAGATGTGTTTCAGATCATGTTGGAGGACAAACCCCAGTGAGTGTTTTTGGTTCTTGAGCCCAACAGTTCTTTAGTGTTTTAAAGTCCGTCTTGTAGTCTGCTTGTCTGAGGTCTTTAAATCCCCTTCTACTTAACCACTTTGCCTCATTTTGAAACCTTTCTTTGTACCCACCACTACCTCGATGAATATGGGGTTTGAAGCTTTGAAAAAAATAATAATAACGTGATATCTCTATTCTGCGTGATGTTGTTCTGAAATAATTCAACTCAGCCTATTTCAACACACACACATCACTCTGCAAATCCAACAGAACAGCGGATCTTACAACTTTCAAACGAACCACTGCTAGAGAGTCGAAACAGGATCCTGCTATAAGTTTCTCGTCTTGGATCAGCAGGTAAAATCCACTTTGTTTCATATTTTGGATCTTAATTCCGAAACAAGCGCCCCTTCCCGGCATCCCCCTCCTTTTTGCGATCGATCTGTTTCTGAGACACCTGTTAGTCCTTGCTGTGCAGGCAGGGTGACCTACCTTTGTCGTGCAGCCGCAGGCTGAGCTCCGTCCTGTGCCGATAGGCATTCTCCAGATCCGCCCCATTGGAGAAATCATCCAATTTCACCTTTTTCACCAGGAAAGACCTTGGCATGATGGTGAGCCAGTGACACACACTCTCTCACGCACACGCACGCGCACACTCAAACAAAACGACACACACTCGCAAACGCAACCGGTCACCGACGGCCTGGCCAGCGTGGTGATTCGTCCGTCAAACGCACTAGCCAGACCGGCGGACGGAAACGAGATTGTCTTCGGGGTTTTGGAGGAAGCACGAGCTGTAAATTGATCCTGGGTTTTTTTTTTGTTTTCGTCTTCTTCTTTTCGTGCCCGAGTCTCTTCGTCTGTCCTTTGCCTGCTCAGTTTAGTCCTCGAGCAGAGAAGGAAAGAAATGCAAGTTCAGCACCGGACAGCTCCCTCTAAGGGGGGATCGTGCTTTCTGGGCTGCAGGCAGTCTGAAGACCCGGAGAAAGGGGGCTCTCGAGCTCAGAAAAAACATTAAAAACAAGAAAAGAAAAGAAAGAAAAGAAAGGGAGAGCCGACGGAAGGCACCCCGTGGTGTGCTCGGCTCTCTTTTAAAAAGAGAAGATGGAGGAGAAGGAGGGAGGGATGCTCAGGAAACAAGAGCTTTTTATTGGAAAAATATAATAAATAAAAAAGAAGTGTGATTTTTGGAAGCTCTCTTTTTCTTCAATAAAACATTCCGGACACCTTGTCCTGTCCTTTCAAGCGCGGAAATAGTCCTTACTTCCCGTTAACGACGATTACTCAGGTCGGTAGAAAAACAACAAAAAAGACTGCGCGGACGGATGGATCAACAGCATCCCCTTCCTCTTTCTCGGTCCCTCTCTCTTGTCTCTCCCCTCTCCTCTCTGAAGCTTCTGCGAGCTGTTCCCGTGAGTGTGTCTCTCGCGATCAGCTGTTGGCATTTATACAGTGCAGTGAGCGCGCGCGTGCGCGCAAGAGAGATAGGGAGAGGGAGAGAGAGGATGGAGGGATGGATAGACACACGGGCGGAGGGAGTGCTTAATTTAATCCATCCCGCATCCCCGGGGAGAGGCGACTGGCCCGGATGATTTATTGAAGCTGTTATCACCCCCTCTTTCTCTTCCTCTCTCTGTCTTTCATTCTTTCTCTCTCCTTTACCCCTTTCTCTTCATTTTTTGAGTGTGTGTGTGTGTTAGTTTCTGTGTGTGTAAGAGGCAAGACGCCATGTTTTACAGAGATAAGGATGGAAATTATTGTTATGTTTTTTTTTCTTCAAGCACTCATCGATTTGATTCAGCTATCACAGTGTGAAACATGCATTTTAAATACTGTCCCATTGTTCATCATTTTTAGGGAGTCTGTACTTTACTTCTTGCATCAGTTCCCATCCTTCTAAGCATTTTCTGTCTTATTCTTTTTTTCTCTCTTGGATGACATGGATTTTAAAGTGGAATATTAACTAGCATGCTGAGAGTCTAGTAATTATCATTAATGTAGCCCTGAAGGCAAAGGGGTGTAGACCAAATGGAGTGTTTTACAGTAACTACCAGATTAATATGAAGGTATTGGAATATCAGCTCCGGGGTCATGCAAGGTTCACTGATTTATTTTAAACCAAGATGTGTGCATAATTATGTCCCAACAAATATAATCTGATATTGAATCCTCTTGCTTCAAAGTAATTCTGTTTTTTGATCGTTATCACATACCCATATTCTGTTCTCAAGTAACTCGATTTTGAAGATGACATATTTCCAAAAAAAAAAAAAGTGAAGAACCAGCTCAAATACTCAGGACATAACCATTTCATGATTTTTTTTTATTTTTATTTTTATTTTTATTTTTTTTTTGGAGGTGGGGGGGACATCCTAGTTATAAACAATACTCCTTCAATGATGTTCATATCTGCAATAAACTTTGACATCACAGATCTAGTTCACACTAAAATTATTTAGCCTCTTCATCTTTATCTCCTTTCAGTATGCCATCATGGTACTTTTACTGTACTTCTGAAGTGAAATGCTGATTTTATGTGGCACACAATAGAGACAAGGCAGGTGGAGCAACATTGACTGTGTAACTCTGCCTTCCAGAAACCAGCTGGTGTAAAATCGAGCTTTAAAGCATGGTTGAAAGGTGAGCTTTTGTACCGTTGAACTATTTGTACCTGAACAAGTCTCATACATTTCATTAGGACCTCAAAAGGCTGGTAACTTTTGAAAAAGGGGTTATAAAATGTCTCATGTAAAAGAAAAAAGGAAATGCATATATATATATATATATATATATATATATATATATATATATATATATATATATATTTT
>JAOWBL010000008.1:10001583-10020915 GCA_028564865.1 Zenarchopterus dispar
GTGTGTGTGTGTGTGTGTGTGTGTGTGTGTGTGATATTCATTGCAGCTTGAGGGTGATGTTAGAATGTGTCTGTGTTTTCAGAGAACCCCCTCTGTGTTGCAACATGGTCCCGCGCACACTTCTATACTCCAGATGGTGTAGGTGACTCACACACACTCTTACACACACCCACACACAATCTCTCACAAATCTGAACTGCCAGACAGACATAGAGTAAAGAGCGGAGATGTAAATGATTACAAATTGGTGACAGGATTTGATTAATTACTCTTGTTACCGGATGAGTGTGTGTTGATATTCTACATGCAAAATAATCCACGTTATTGGAGAGGACCCAGGTTCTTTTACTCTTAAGCAAATATCAAGCATAAAGTCCTCCTGAGAAAGCTGCACTGAGGATGTCTCTTTGGCTCTGCAACAGTGCTTTATAATACCAGAACATCAAACCTCTACAACAAATGAGTCAGAAGGTAAAAGAAAAGTGTACATAATAATGAAGAAAAAATAAAATGGTAGTAAAGGAAAAGACAAAGTACCGCTCAATGCTTCAATGAACATTTAGGAAGATTTTCTTCATAAATGGGTCAACATTTTTATAATAATATAGTTAACAACCAATTTGGGAAACTTTTAAGTAGAAAGAAGAAACAAGTCTGATTTTTTTTAAAGCTCAGAACTCCACTTCTAAATTCATGTAAAGCTTTTAAAAGATGACTTTATCATTATTATTATTTTTCCCAAAAACTGACATGATTTCTTGGATTCTTAAGATATCAGAGACAAGTTTTGGTCTAAATACAACAGAAATAAAGTAAAATATGTCCCTTTTTAACACATTTTTACAGCTCTATTCATATTAGGGGCAAGAGTCATCCTCTTCAAATGACTCCACCCCTTTCTTATACTGATTAAATATCTTTTTAAAGTCTTGTGACTACTTCATATATCCACTGTGGAGAAACAGTAAATACTCTATGATTTGAAGTTGGCTGAAGAAAAAGAAGGGAAGGAAGGAGAACGATTTACTTGACAGTATTCAGCCGGTAAGGAGGGGATACAGCTGATATGTCACTCTCTAATTAAGACATGCAAAAAAGACTTGACCTTGAGGTCAAGCAGGCACCATTACACTTTTAAGTGCACTTCAAAGACTACATACCCCTCTGTGTAAGGTGAATATTTTTAACTGGATTGTGCTGTTGTCCCAAAGTACAGTTTCAAAAAGGTGTAGATCAGATCTTCTGGCCTTGCCCAGCATAAAGAGATGCTGAAGAGAACTGAAACATTTGATAACGTTAATGGTGTGTATTTCGTTATATTTCTATTACATTTTATCTGTTTCATTTTTGAATACATCACATAGTCTGTGAGTGATGTATATATATTTAGTACTATCTTGCAGTACTTGTAAAACATTGAACCTGCTGATTTTTTAATGCACTTTTAGTGCATCATTGTTTTAATTTCTCTATTGTACAAAATTTTTTTAAAAATGGTGTTACATTTTGTGAGTCTTTTGTTGCTGGAACATTGTGTTTTCTAATGTAGTGTACATAATCTGAAAACCATGTTTGAATTTGAGCACACTCTTCACTCATCTCATCATGAGTGAAGGTTTCTAAAATTGTCCACCCAGGAGGGACACTGTTTCTCACCCAACCCAAGGATGAATGAGTTCTTTTTGTTCTTTTGGGAATAAGCATCACAGCAGACCTATCTGGGGGTAATGAGCCTCAAATGTAGAAACTCCATACATACAGTGTGTTCTCCATGACTGACAGATCGAAAATATCACAGTATCCCTTTTAACAAGGTAGACACAATCAAATTGAGCCCCTCCAGTCAGACAGCCCTGACATTTGAGATTTCCATGGATTATATGAAACTTTCCACTGTGGGAAGCAAGAGCCCAAATCATGTCTTTCCAAAAACTTCAACCGGAACTTTATACGGTTCACTTATCTGAAAAACAACAAGACAAAAATTTCCAAGCACCTCTATTTGTTGGAGCAAATGAGTAAATGGATCTCTTGAGACCGAGCTATGCGACCATTGAGACAATGAGGTATTTTATAACTCCCTCCAGTCATTTAGACAGCTATTTCTAAACCAGCTGCAGACATTTTAGTCGGGTTCCCACATGGAGCAGTGGGCAGTTATGGATAGGCAGGGCAATTACGCTGGATTTTTCTCTCTTTTATTTCTAAACACAGACTTGCATGCACTTTTTATAGCGCTGCGTCCACCCACCTTGGGAGGTGACCGTGACACACGTGCACAGTTGCCCTCTATTCTCAGCTGCGACCTGTCCTATATCAGCTAACATAATAATCTATGGCATCATTAACAGCAGTAATTAACATAAGTCACCCTTGAACATTGTGTCAATAAAAAAAAAAAAAGCAACTGAACCACTCTCTTTATGTATTTCTGACTATGTTTTACCTTAATCGTATCAGAATTTTAGACTCAAGCATCAAATCCACCTCTTTGGATGCTCAACACCTCCAACAGAATCTACAGTCAAACATGGAAGTTCATAAATCCTGATTCTACTTCCCCAGGTCATTGGAAGAAAATCTAAGATTGAATGGCATGCCTTTTAAAAATTGCAGCCAAAGATAGCACTGTGGCTGGTAGGACCTTTCTTTGTGTGTACGTGTGGGTGGTTTAGAGGCTCCTCTGAACCCCTGCTGTTATTCTGTAAAGAACCAAACAGCCTGCAGCCCGATAATAACTCTGCTGAATAGCTGCATGATTATACCTCTTTCTGTGAAGTGTTTATCTTTTTCCCCTTCTGCATTTTTGTCTGCATCTCGCCTCTTTGTCTCTTGTTCTCTCTTTCAGCCTCTGTTCTTATCATCTTATCCCTTTCTCTGTTGCTCCTACCTCATTTTTTACTGTCTGCACTCCAACTAGTCCTTTTCCTCATTGACCTTTTCAGAGCTCATTATCCATAAACTTCAATTGTGACTTCCATCTTCTTAGCATCCAAACTACGTTCTCTGTCTGCTTTCCTACAACACTGGATGCAGAAGAGAAAAAAAACTGCGCACTTTGGTGGTTCAACTTTTTACTTGGGCTATAACAAGATAACTGATAGTCTTGATTATAATCAGGAACAAGCCAACAAAGGTGAAATAAAGGTGGAGTCTGCAGGACATCGAAACCTTGTCAGGTGGTTTTTTAAAAAAAGTTTCACAACTATGTTAATTTTCTCCTCTCTCTCAATGTCAGTTTTCTTTGACTTCAAATTAAATCTTTCACAAATCTTATTCAGGTATTTTTTTAAAGCTTTTTATGTTTATTTAGTTGGTTGATTCTGATTGACACACAAAACTGCTGTTGAAATGGACACATGTAACACTTTGGAAAGGTGATGACATATTTTGTTCTGTTAATTTCAATGTTTGATTAAAGACCATTCCCACAAAATATACCTTATATAATATATTTATAGTACATTTAAAACAATGCAGGTTGAACTAAATTACTACATAGCAGAGCAATTTAAACTGAAACAATCCAAAAGTAGTAAATGGTGATTTTCTTTTTCACTCCATCAGTTTTATTTTTTATTTGACCTTCCTGGGACATATGAGAAATTGACACATCCTTTGTTGCATGACCTTGTGTTTGTGAATGTACCATGAATGTGTGTGTATGACAGCTGCATCAGTGCCTGCTCTTGCTAATTCATGCGCTTGCACACCCTTTCAAATCCCTCTCATGGTCCAGCTTCCAGGATCTCTTCTTCAGTGTCTTCAGTAACCTTCTGTTGTGTTTCCATACATTTCCATCATTCTTTCATCCACCAGTGTACACTCCTACCCACACTGGAACTTACAGTACATGCAGGTACAGACGCCTCAACAGATCACACACTGTGATGGGGTGACACTCCTGTTCATTTCAAGCACACGCCCATAATTCATGCAATGGCATTATCATAACCAAATGCTAATCTTACAGCATCACATTATTAGCTTTTAATGTATTCTGGGACACTATTAGCTGTGAACACTAATGCTAGGGCGCTATTAATGCCTAATGCTAATGCAGTAACAGTGAGAGTCCTGAGCCAACCCGCCCATCCAGGATTATGTGGAGCTCTATAATCCCTTGTTAGCTAGCAGCGGAGGCATACATCTCAACACCAAGGTAATCTGAGGGCTGTTTGACAGCTATACACCTCGCTTCGTCCTCAGCTACTCTCATAATCTACTCCTTCTGGGAGAGTTTGTCTATCTGCTACTTTGATGTGTGATGATGTCTACACACCACACTTGTTGACGGACAGTCTCCCTTCAGTCTCAAGCAAACCACTGTGCAGTACAGTCGTTAAAGTTGGCCATTTTCCGCTTGCCGGAGGTAAACCATTGCAGGAAGAATTTTCATTTGATGTTAGGTTGATTAGCATTCAAAGCTCCTTTAATGTTTAAACGCCTTTGGAAAACGGACGCTCCTATAAGTCTAATGTGACTGGGTACATGGCGATGGCCTTATTTTTCTCTCAATTTTGGTCTTTTGACATTATGTAGGTCAAGACTATTATTTTTGATGAAGACTGTAGTTGATCTCTGTTGAGTTGCAGCATGAGTGGAACTGGCATACACCACGCTCATTTTCTGGTACTTTTTTCATTGCCAGCTCTTCAAAGTTTTTTGCATTTCTGCATAGATGTGACCTAAAACATCATCAGACTTTCAGTCTTGAAAATAGATGAAGAGTGTTTAAGCATACAAACATATTGTATTTGGACATTTATTTAGTAATGAAAATGGGTAATTATTAAAACTCTGTGGGTGACAAAAGTAAATGAGCCCATGCTCTCAATGTCTAGTGTGATCAAGTTGTACAGCAGTAACTGCAATTGGATCAAAGCTGAGACTTTGACTTGCCAACTGCATGCCATCAGCTTTATTCCTCTGCATTTCTATCTTTAAGATGTAGAAGTGGGAAATTATCCAGTATGAGTCCAGCGCAGCTGCAACAACAACAAAAAAAACAGTTTATTTGATGGATTGAAACTGAAAAAAATAAATACATAAAAGATGCATCCATTATCCATACCTGCTTATTCCTATTTTAGGATCACATGGATCTGCTGGAGCCTCTCTCAGCTCTCTTTGGCTGAAAAGGCAGGGGATGTGGACCAGGTCACCAGACCAGTCCAGGGCCACATAGAGACAAACAACCACATGTGTTCACACTCACCCCCTCAGACAGTTTAGAATCACCAATTAACCTGACACACATGTTCTTGGATTTTAAGAAGAAGGTGGAGTATCTGGAGAAAACTCAAGCAAGTACAGAAAGAAGATGGAAACCTCACATAGAAAGGACCCTGGATATGAACCAGGAGCCTTTTTACTGTGAGACAACACCATTAAACATCTATTCTTATAGTAATAATAAAATATTATTATTATTATTATTATTATTATTATTATTATTATTATTATTATTATTATTATTATTATTATTATTATTATATGACATATTTGAACATTTTATTTAGGCATTGTTTAAAGGGTAAAATACAACAGAAATGGATTTTTCTGTTTTAAACTTGATTAATTTTATTATGTTAAAATCATAGTTATAATTTCTCATTTAATTTTAAATTTCCATTATTAAGTTAATAATTTATTATCAGTGTAGAACAATAATTTATTAATTTATAATTATAAATTAATATATATATGTAATAATATATATATTAATTTTTGTATCCATTCACTTATTTTTTTAATTTTTAAATTGCTTGTTTGTTTACCCATTTATGCATTTTTTGTTTTGTTTCTGTCTATCTTTGTTTTTGTTTGATTTTGTTCATTTCTGTCCTGATTAAAGCACCTGCACAGATTATTTAATGCAAAAGTTATCAAATTTAAAATCTGAATTTAATTTTGCAATAAATTTACAGGGAAATAGAATGACACAAAATCCAATCTTACATCTTGGTAAGATTGGTTACCACAAGTGTATTTTTGCACCACCGCATAATGAAGCAGAAACAAAATATAATGACCAAAGAAAGTTAACTGTATTGTATTAGCTGTTTCAGACATGTTTGAACACTGTTGCCCAGAAAGTTGTAAATAACATGTTTCACTTCTTCTCATGAAGTGAGAGAAATAAAAAGAGGAATGTTTCTGAAAATGAAATAAATACAAAGACTGATATACTTTATACTGATATACTTTAATAAAACTTTACAATATAAGTGTCCGCTCTTTGAGCAAAAACATGCATATATTCTGTTTTATGCTTTCTGCCATTATGCATCAACAATGTAATATTAGAAATTCATTTATAGGCTAATTTCAATCAGCAAAAAAGAGACCATAACCCGGTGGTCTAACCATTCCTGTTATGGATGTTCTGAAGGTTGAGAAAAACTAACGATATTTCAAATATTAGCATACCTGGACATTCTTTCTCCGTTTCTAAAACTTATTATAAATTACCAGCACTGTTTTATTGTTTCTTGCAAACAGACAAGGTATCTCAATATCGACATTCAAGAAACAACACAGATTATAACTAGTGCCCTCTTTTGCTTTTGTTGATAGAAAATTAAACATGAAAAGCCGAGGCCCTTCATACAATGACATGAAAAGATGGAGCAGAGTACAGCAAAGAGGAGGGAAAGAAGGCAAATAAAGGAAACAGTGGAGAAATAAGAATGGTGAAAGATGGATGTGAGGAGGGGCAGGAGGTAAAAAGTGGAGATGTGGGGTAGGAGAAAAGTGGGGAGATGATGTACTGTAGGCTGATTAATGTCAAAGGCGCTGGGTCTTGAATACTTATGAGGCAGATGTCAATGGAGCTTTACCCTGCAAGGTTACACAAAGGGAGGGGGGAGATTGAGGTTGTTGGGGGGGTGCAGGGGGGTAGTTGGAGTTAAAGGCCTGAGAAGAGGAGCAAGAAACGAAGGTGAGAAAGAAACTGAGGACAAAGTTGAGCAAGACAGAAAAGAAAGACAAACATCAGGCATTGGGACAAGCCGGAGGAGGTACACGCCATGTCCATGTTTTGAAAAAGTTTTCCATGGTGGTACTTTTAGAGTGTTATTCTTTGACATGTGGATTTCTACAGAGAAACAAGTCACAGGGAGCAGAAAGACTCTTCCTTTGGAGCACAAGCTGACCTTTTCATCCAGCAAGCAAACAACAGCTGAATGGAAGCAGCTCTCTGCACTTTTCGAGACTCTTAAATGCTGTTTACAGAACAAGAAGATCCAGCTGTGAATGAGAGGCTTCCTGAAAGTGCGGCTGGACCTTGTGTCAAAGAAAAAACAGATACCCAAACTCAAATGACCCACAAAATGGGCAGCATTTTTGAAACGCTTGTATTCAACAGATGGGACGCTGAAGAAACAGGATTAGTCCTATAAGAGTGTGTAATTACTCATGTGTGTATTTCTCTGAGCTGCAGTCCAAAACAAGAAACATGTGGACAGAGCCAGTAGAGCATAGCTCCATGCCCTGAAAAAAGGTTACACATCTGACTGAACTCCACAAAGTGCACATTCATCTTCAGTGAGTGTATTCAATACCAAAAGGGCAACAGAGAGTGCAGCTGCAGCACACAATGTATTCTGCTGGTAAAAACCTGTCTCATATGAGAAGAGCTTGATCTACCTGTGTTCAGATCTCTCCTGGGGGACTTGTACACAACAATAGACTCGCAGCCCATTTGTTATTGATGACAGAGCAGCGATCTTTTTACCTGTGACTCGTACGAACAGTCTGAACCTGGAGCTTGACCTCTAAATTCACTTCGGATGATACTGGGAGCCATGTAGCGACTCGTGGACAGGAGAGGGGGCGGTCATGAAAGGTCAAGAGCAGCCACAGTCTCAGGAAGTAACTGGATCTACTGGCTGAGTTCTTGGGACCGTCAGATGAGGAAAGAAAGATGGTAGGACAACGAGCTGATGGCCTCTTTTCATAGAGTACAAGCTTGCCTCCCCTACTGTTAATAAATACGGTAACAAAAAGTGTATAAGTTTAACCTTCACATTTCTAAGAGCTTTGTGAACAACGTTGCTACAGGTGTGTCATGCAGAGGCTTCATCTCCTGTTCGGTCAGATTCAGAGGTGAGGTGTGACTCTGCTGACATTATTATTCCTCTCTCATCTCTTCCTTCCTCCTTTCTTTCATATCTCTCCTCTACTGTCCTCTTCTGTGCTCTTCTAATCTCTTTCCTTCTATTAGCAGTCTATTTACAGCATATTCAGTCTGGAGCCTGCCAACACTTACTGCTCTCCAGAGCTTTATCAAGCCACTGATAAACTCCACGCGCACATTTATGCACAGGCACATCCATGCACCCGATTTCATGGGGAGATTTCGCGGAGCGTGTGTGTTTCTATCTGCACGTGTGTCTGCAGACAAGCGTCTTGAAGACATTTGCGTGCATGGCTGCGTAGGGCAGCGTCTACAGGTACAGCATTAAATGTCTTAGAGCTGAGTTTCCATGTGTCCTGGGTACGGATATGTAGGCACACGTGTGTTTCTCGGCACCCTTTTCGTGCATGTCTGTGCTTATGTGTACATGTTATCAGCAGCGTCCCAGTGTGCTCGCCGAGGGCCAGTCTATTTAGTGTTCATAACAAAGCCTTTTACTGGGGCTCCAATCAGGATTAAAACCTTATCAGCACACACAGACCACAGGACACAGCCAGGCAGCATGTGTGTTAAAGTGGGAGTGTGTGTGTGAGAGAGACACAGGAACGGTGGAGTAAAGGGGATTATTTTCACATGTATATATTTTGTTTGCTGCCTATGTGTAAATACTTCTGTGCATAAGTGCACCCATGAGTTGACCGTATAAGCTTATTGAAATGTGGTACGAATCTGAGCTTGAATTTTGTGGACACATGCGATCACATGTATCGTTGTCTTTGCACGCGTGGCGTCTGTGTGATGTGAGTCGCGACACTCAAGGGTTGCAGTAAATATGACACTCCAAAATCACATTAAATCCAGATTCAAAGCTGGCAGCCCCCCTGTGGGTTAGATAATTATCATCAGTCTGTGTTTGTTTGTGTGAGTGTGTCTGTGCATGTGTGTAGGTGTTTGAGAGACATGACATAAAAGGAGATGACATTCTTAAGAAAGAAGGAAAGAAAGAAATATATAACAGAAATATAATTATTTTCACCAGTTACACTGCATAAACAGCTTGTTTAGTATGTCTCACATTAATGCTTTCACAATGGAGCTCAACTCAAATCCAACTGCATGCCAAAAAAAAGTTGTTTTTATTTTTTTGCACCACTGTCTCTTGTGATTCATAGCTTCAGATAAAAATTCTCTTCACAGAGATACAGTGATCTATGTTTTTTTTTTTTTTTTTTTCTAGGTCAGAGCTCAAAGATCTGAGGTCTGGAATCTTTTCAGACAACAATATACAGTAGGACTTTATTATGATAACACTGCATCTAATTATGCAGAATGGCTCCGTTAATATTCATGAGCCTCTCAGCCACCAGGGAGGAGCCTGCAGCAGACACAACAATGAACCGGCAAAATAAACTGAATCTATGAATAAAAAACTGGCGCCACCAGAGGATTATTTACACCAAGCTGTCTTCTTACTGTGCTTATGGTACGAGAAAGGTGTGTGACCCACTGTTTCAGAAAAGGCTGACAGAGACAGAATTCAATCTCTGTTGCTAACTCAGCATTTGTTAATTTTTATTTGAGAGGCATCAATGAATAACAAAAATTTTACAAGTAACCTTATTCTGGTATTCTCACATTTTTTTTAATTGTATTCAATTTAATACCTGATTTAAACTTTTTTTTTATTCCTGATGCTTTTATACATTTAAAAGCAAATATTTTGACTTGATACACAGCAAATCTTAATTATATATATTTTTTAATATCTTTCTACAGAGGATTATTTATGATTGTCTGTCTTCTCATAATCCTCAGTATACTTCTAAATCTAATTAAATTGCATGAAAGGCCTGAAGAGAAAAATTCTCATTTTAAAAATGTTCCCTAAGGCCTGATCCTTAAATAGGAGTACATTTTTAGTGAAACTGGTTGATTAAATAAGCACTGAAACTTTCAAAAGAAATAACACAATTCCAGCTTTTCTTTGCTTTGACTTTGTTTTAAAAAAAAAATCTTCCAACACAAGACACTCAATGTGTTCATACATAGGGCTCCAATAATAAGGTCAATATTTATATACCACCATTTTCTCTGAAGGTAAAGAACTCAATAGAAAGAATGTATCTATCCATTCTTTCACCTTTTATTGCTCATTTAGCGCCAGATTGCCACCCCTCAGCAGCCCCCTCCTGCAGTATTTTTGGAAGGACGTTAGGGCATTCCCAAGCCAGCCAAGAAATATGTCTCCAGTGAGTTCTGTATCTGCCTCAGGGCATGTCCCACTGGGTCCTGGTGGGACATGTCCAAAACACCTCCCCCAGGGGTGTCTGGAAGGCATCCTCACCAGATGCCCAAGCCACCTCAACTGGTTCTTTTTTATGCTAAAGAGAAGCAATGCTACGCTAAGCTCCTCCCAGATGACTGATCTTCTCACCCTATATCTAAGAGTGAGCCCAGCCACCCCTCGGATAAAGCTCATACAGTCTGCTTGTGTTCGTAGTGTCAATGTTTTGAACACTCCTCACCCAACTTTGCCTCTTGGCTCAGTTCTTGTTTCACACCAAAAGACACGTACAGCATCCACATCACTGGTGGTACTGCCACAGTCCACCTGTCAATCTAGTGTTCACTTGTGAGTTAGACCACAAGATGCTTTAGCTCTTCTAGTTGAGACAGACGTTCATTCCCAACCCTGAGAGGTCAATCCATTTTTTTTTAATCTGCGGACAGAGGCCCCAAATTCAGAAATCCTTAATCTCATCCGGGTCTCTTCGCATTCAACTGGAAAAGTCTGACAGAGGTCTCCATCCCACCACATCAAAAGTGAACAATCCTAAACTGATTAAGGTGGAAACCCTTTGCCCCCTGGTTGGGCCTAAACTCTGCCCACAAAGATTATAAACAGCATCAGTGACCAATGGTAGCCCTGGCAGAGAGCCACTGAAAAAATGTCGGACTATGTCTGACAGCAAAGCCAACAAAGCCTTCAGTGAGTCTAAACGGACCAAATGGCCCTAGCAAAGAGTCAGATGAGTCAAGCACCACAAATAATTCCCACAGAACACCAGGAAGGGCATGGTAATAAACCTTTTACAATTGTGCAAAACAGTTATAGACTGGTCTGCACAACTTGTCAATCATTCTTACAAGAGTAAAGAGCTGGTCAGTTGGGGCCGAACCAGGATCACAACTTCCTGAATTAAAGTTTCAGGTATGGAAAGTCAATCACCAGGTGCCCCTTTCCAGAATGCTGGCATGGACTTTTCCATGGAGGCTTAAAAATGTGATAACCCTCTCATCCACCACTCCAGTCCAGATGTATATCCAAGTAGTATTGCATAGATATAAGATCAACTAAAACAACCCAACAACATTAAGTTTCCTAAGAAACTCAGAGCCCATTTCATCACCCCTCAGGTCCTGCTGCAGAGTTTACTACCTCAGTAGACTCAACCCAAGTTATGGGCAAGCCATCTCTATCTCCATTACAGTCAGTGTGTCAGTCAAGTCGATATCCTCAAAATGTTCCTTCCAGAACTGGACTATATCTCCTGTTGAGGTCAGGAGTACTCAGTACTGTGATCAGGGTTGGTGAAGTACCACTTCTTTCTCCTAATGGCATCTGACAATTTTTCCAAAATCTCCTTAAGAGCAATTTACCTTAGCAAACTTCTTGCTCCTTAGTTACTTTAGCAACCTTAACTCCTCCCATACCTCCAGGCAGTTGTGGACTTTTTTCCTTCCACAATTGGCTAAGTGGTCTTCCACTTGGCATTTCTGTATCTGTCCACTCTCTCTTGGGTCCCATAAGCAATCTAACCTACAAAGGACTACTTTTTCCAACGTTTTACTTCAAGTGTTAATTGCCTGAGACTCAAGTCACCAACCACCTTATAGCTGCAGCGACATACCCCTGATTTAGTAACCAAGTCGGAGAAAATGGCCCCTTCACTTCTGATTTTTCTTACTCAACATCCCTGAGAGTGTTGAAGAAGTGACAGGAGTTGAAGATCACCTGAACTGGAGTGTCTGCTAAAAGTTCCCAGCACATCACCACATCACTATGCACATGGATCCAGTGCAATTAGACAGTTGCTATATTGTCAGTGCATAGAGCAGTTCTAATGTGATATTAAATGTTCAGTTTATACATATTTGAACTGTTCAGATATTAATTATGACATTGTTACAATACTGAAATGGATTATGAGAAAAATATTTTAATATCTATCATTTAAAAGCGAGTTACTAGATATCTATTTCAATGTGACATAGAGCAATTAAGTCAATGCAGTACATGTTTGAGAATTTGAGAACAAGAATGCATACATTTTTTTTTAAGTGTCTAATTTCTATGCATATTCCAATGTCCATACCTATTTTCTAGCCCTGTATCTTTATCGGAAGATGATACTTATGTCTCTCACAGCAACATGAACCTTGCCAGTGTGACGTTAACAAAATATTAATAATAGTTACTGCTATAACTGTCCAAAAAGTTATGGCATTTTTTGGAAACTAACCAGTAGGAAATCTTAAAAAAAAAAAAAAAAAAAAACAATGCTAAATATTTTCTATTGTAAAGGTTACTAAGTTACTTAAACACTTTGGTAAAATTTTATTCCCAATCATCTTTATTATCATACGATGTGGATACTCACACAAACACATAGACATGCATTAGAATAGGCTGCCTCCCTTCTCTTCCTGCTATTCTGAAGATACTCTGTAGCCAATAAAGACCTCTCTCCTGCTCCTCCTTATCCACCCTATCACTCTGACCCTCATCGATGCACGCCTACTCACCTCTATGTTCCTGCACCTGCTCCTCAGCATCTGATGCATGTTACTGCACGAACATTGGCAGTGTTAATGACGTAAAGGTTACCACAGCAACCTCTACAACAAACATAACTTTTTTTCACTTTTACTTCAAACTCAAAATGTTTTATATGCCTGATTGCTAATCTACCCCTTTTGGAAGCATAAGAGCAACCAACAACCAGAGCCCGTTTCAAAACCCCAAAGTGGAGGAAAGCCAATCTTTCCACCACTGGGGAAAACTCCAACTCTCCAGTGCCGAGGTTGATGATTACATGTAAGCCCACTCCCACCTGAGAACGTTCAACCAGGGTGACTCCAGAGCAGAAAGAAGTCCAGTTACTCTCCAGGAGACTGATTGCAGAACACATGCGGTGAACCTGACAATATAAAGTCACTCAAAGTCCGCCTTCTTTCTCACCAGTAAGGGAATACTCCAAGTCCTTCTCAGTTTCATATGCTGGCCTTTGGAATATCAAGGCTTCCATTTCAAGCCCAATCCAAACACCGCTGGACCTTTATTGCTCCTTGTGTGGGTGGTTCCACCAAACCTGTTCAGGCTGTGTCCAGATATACCCCACAGACAATGGCCCAACCACCAAATGCTTGTCTATGTCTCTCCAAGCCCTAGCTCCATCATAGTGGTTTTTGAATCATACCTCATCTGGTGCATCTCTGTTTTAAAAGATGTGTTTTTTTGCACATAATTACAGTACAACTGTATGATGATGCCAAAAGCCTTCATTGCTAAGATTGTTCATGCAGATTTAATAAGACATTGTTGCCTTCATACTGTATTTGATGCACAGAAAGGGTACTTTAACATAGAGGAAAAACCACAATCCATCAGGATACAGCAGCAGAAATAAGCTGAAGTGAATGCATGAATAATTATCTATATCCTCAGAGGTTCATTAAACTGATTATAAACTGTCTACCAGTTTATAATCTCTACTGTATGATAATGTGCTGTACATTTATGACCTGCAAGTAGCATTTAAACAGAAGAATAATTCAACTCAGATGTTTTGTGGATGCACAAACCAATCAAAAGTCCAGAGATAGTTTTTGTGGTTGAATTCAATCATGAAACAAATGAATAATATCACACTGATGAACTGATCATATGAATACATACATCTGGCTCTGTGGGCAGAAATATTCAAGGATTCATTTCTACCCACTGTTTTTGCTGGATGGTGGAAAATGCTGGAGAGGAGAAGAAAAGACAAAGGAAAACACAAGAAGAGAGAAAAAACGCAAATATTACCCAGGGACGTATTTGTGTGTCTGTGAAATGTGTGAATCAAGACTATGAAACACCGAATTAACAAAGCAGCAAACAAACAACACGTGTCAGATTATAATCATTCTTCTGGGAGAAATGATTGAGAGCTGAGAAAGTCAAAGACATGGTTCTCCCCAGCTCCCCGTCTGATTATTGGTTGTGAATTTACATTAATGAGTGGAGCTTTCTCAGAATCCATCGTCTAAACACTCTCTAAAAGCAGCTAATGCAGACTCTACACACAGTCTATATCACACATTGTTAAATAAGATCAACACATTCGATGATATTCCAGGCTCAGCAGTCCTTTGTGAGTGGTTTTATTCCTCGTCTGACCAGCTCGTACACATGTAACACTCAGGCAGAAAGAAGGCTTTCCAAGTATCAAATAACTATGAAGTCATCAGATCGTGTGTGTTTGAGAGACTAAGTGTGTACGGGTGGTTGTCTGCTTGTTTGTTCTAATGAGCATCTGTCAGTACAGCCCTGAAAACTACCATGACACCCGAGGTAATTTTCTGCTGGCTTCACAGCAGTGTCAACATCTGGACAGAGAGAGCAGCCCTCACAGTCTGCAACCATTCTGTCATTAAGTTGCTCTCCAGCAGTTGTCTATTGGTTTTCATTGTACAGACCACATGGTTTTGCCAAATATGTTGTTGAAAAATAGGTTTAAGTTGACTGGAGAAGGGTTTTTGTGTCACTAATGCACACCAGTTAAAATCCAGATAATGCAGAGCTTTTAATTACATTCAGTACTGCACATGATGGGTTTAGAGTTTAATCTTTTTTTTGACTCACAAAACCAAACTGACCTCACCAAATGGCTAACACTGAACTATAAAATTTCAGTCATGCTTGAATAATTTTGTTATTGATTAAACTAAGCGTCCTATGCAGAATAAGCTCTAAAAAAAACACTCAGTAGAAGTGTGTTGGTGTATTTCAGAGACACTGCTGCTGCTCCTGCTTTTCCTTATTTCCTGCACTCTGGTGTGAATGTGACACTTTTGGACTAAAACCTTTTTGAAGAAGGAAAGCAAGCATGCAGCTTAAAAAAAATTATCAGTTAAATTACTCATTTGTATAACTACTGGTAAACAATTTTTTTTAGAGGATTTAAGGATGCGCCACTTCTAATTTTCATTCAGCACAGACTGAATTGTGAACTGAGTGTTTAAATCGCAGTGGAAATGCAGCTAAGCAACAGTCTAAGAAAAGAACATTTTACTGTCTTAAAGAAAAATATTTATAGATACCCCTATGTATTTATAGCCAAATTTTACCAAAAAATATCTTTTATCTTTTATACCTTTCAGATGTTGCTGTGGAAGGAATCTGAATGAAATTTTAAACACTTATGTAATAATTGTTAGGTTTAATGGGAACAATGGTTCTGTGCTTTTAACTGCATCTTCAAAATGAATGCAAAGCATAGTTAAAGGTTTAATTTCAAAGGCTGAGTGCTTATAACCTTATCACAAATCACAAATAATCACAAATATTATTTGTATATGTCATGTGTTTATGAATAATCATTCATTAATTTAAAAAAAGAGAAATAATGCCTTTTCAAAATTAAAGAAATGAGTTATAGCTGTCATTAGTGAGTGTTCTACCATGTTCATTTACAGTGACAGTCCAAACTACCATTTTTCATTCTTCTGTAAGCAGAAATGAGCATCTCAGTAAAGGATTCATAAACCGCTTACATGAGTTTGGAGAAAAAAGCGATCATCATATTTATTTGAGAGGACTCTGTAATGTCTAGCAATATGACCTCCTCGTCCTCATTTTCAGTTACTGCATTACCTTCCTCCTTCATGGCCAAAATCGGCAGAGAGGCATACTTTAAACGCTTTTACAAAGTTTGATTTATTATCAGTAAAAATAGGTATCATTTTCCAAAAAACTCAATATTTAATGAACAGAACATTTCAATCTATAAACCAGTAACAAACTAAGTAGGTTTCCCTTCATGTGTTTGCACTCCATATCAGCTTTCTCACGCAAATTTAACCAATTAATAAAATCTACCTTCATCACAAGAAAATATTTATGATTATCAGTCCAGATGTTGGCAGGTTAAGACATACAGTGGTGTTGGACAAAAGTTTTTGGAGCCTGTCCTCAGCTTATATTTGACAATAGTATTATTGTCATGTTAACATTTGTATCCAAAAGCAACATAACTGATGGCGCTCTTCAACAAGACTGTAACATGTTTTATTAACTGCAAAGATAATCTTAAAATTCACATGGTGCAAAATGAAAAAATAATATAAAGACAGGTTGGTGTTAGTTATAAGAGCTGTATGAGAATTTCTATACGCAGTGAATCTTAGTGCTACAGTCACTTGCTGTTTTAATGTTTCTGAAACAACAGTGGTGTTATCCACTTTAGTAGTCTGCAGTATTGCTTTGCTTCTATCTTTAAAGTTGCTTTATAATCTAGATGAAAACTGCTGGAGCAAAATTGTGTTCTCTGTCCAAGCATGGGGTTAGAGAAAGGTATTTAGAAGCGTGAAACATCAAAGACAGTGTGAATGTGCAAGGATGTTTGTTTCATTTTTATCTGTGTGGCTTTTTGATGGACTGGTGATCTGTCCAAGATGTACCCTGCCCCTCATTCAATGGGAGCTGGTATCGGGCTCCTGCTCCCTGTGTGACCCTGAACTGAGATGAAGTATCAGTAGAAAATGGTGGGTGGACTGACATTGACATTCATACATCACTTTTAAATCATAGTGTCCCAGTACTATGTGTATATAAAATAAAAAGTGGTATTTTTTTTTCAAAATGTGAACATGTAAGTAATGCAATTTCAGATGTAACAGACAGAGATATCTTGAGTTTTAAGGTATTCCTGTCTAGTGATTCTGTAACAAAGGAAAGAAAAATCTTTACACCTACTATGATCATTGAATTCCATAGTAACTATTTATATAGATGCTATTTTGTGTTTTTTGTTTTTGTTTTTTTTTTTATCAGAAATGTCCCATGGGTTTAATTTTACAGGTTATTTAATGTAATTATCACATGAACATGGTTCTTCCATTTATTTACAAAAACTAAGCCAGAATATCAAAGCATTGTCTAAAAGCTCAAAACTGCCTCCACAGGAATGCCATTCATCATATGTTTTTGATTAAAACCCTTTCACATATCAAATAATCACATTTGGTAACTTCAGTAGATGTACATACCTTTTTTTTTTTTAAAGCTACAAAGTAAAAAGAGTTTCTTCAAAAGCCCTCTAAGAGTTGAAATTTTAGCATTTCAAGTATTTTATTGACTGCCCCATAAAGGTTTAAATAATCATCAATGAGTGTTATCACATCTATAAAAGCAAAATTTTGCCAGTTTGCTGATCCGGAGCATTCAGGTTTTTAAAAAAGCAGACTGAAACTCTGTGCAGAAAACACAAACAGTCACAACTGACAAAGATT
Source organism: Zenarchopterus dispar (assembly GCA_028564865.1). Taxonomy (NCBI): domain Eukaryota; kingdom Metazoa; phylum Chordata; class Actinopteri; order Beloniformes; family Zenarchopteridae; genus Zenarchopterus; species Zenarchopterus dispar. The sequence goes on from JAOWBL010000008.1 coordinate 10,019,282, forward strand.
AGTGCGGCCGTCTGAATTTATATGCTGGTTTTTGATTGTTCCACTTTTAGATTTACCTATATGAACAGCACAAGGGAGCACAGTGGCTACTCCTTGAAATGGCAATATTGCTTAAAAACTGCTTCAGAGAAGTAATCTGGCAAAGGTGTAAGGCCAATTCCATGCAAACTAGAGTCGATCACTGTAGAGTAAGAACGATTATTCACAAGTTGAAAACATTCAAGACAGATGCTGGTCTGTGAGGAGCGGACGTCCTAGCACGTTCAAACCAAGGTCAGACAGTACATTACTTAGTCCAAGAGCTATTTCTCCGACTCTGCAGGTTTATGTTAGCGTTCATTCAGTCTGGTTGAATTTATGTTTAACTGACAAACAAACATCACATCATTTTTTTATACATTTTTGTATGAAAACTATAAAAATAAAATAGATTGAAATTGAACCTATTTTTTCTTTTCTGAGTGCAAAACAGTTACTTCTCATGAGCTGGATGTGTGTTTAGAGTTCATGGTGAATCTGCATGAGTGTGAGGATTTCCTGGTAGAAGGTTGTTGTCTTTGTTTGGACACCTGTGCAACCGACAGCAGATGAAGTCCCAGGAGGCAGAACTGGATGCTATATGTTACTTAGTGTGTTTGTGTGTGCGCGCCAAGATGAAAAGGTAAGCTATGATGGTTCATGAGTGTAAATGTGATAGTTTGTGCTTCTGTTGGTCCATTTAAGTGAACAAAAGAGGATGTCAGTTTGAAACATCGCAGGGGACAGTGTGTGTTATCCTGAGGCCCCAAAGGTATGTGTGTGTTTGTGTAGGTGTGTATGTGTGCAGTGCACGAGAGCGTGACTTAGCCAGAGGCAAAGGAAGGTCACCTCACATGCACAGCTCAGTGGAACGGCGCCTGGCGACCGTGCACGAGAAGCCAAGCACCAGCAATCTCCCAAGGACAACAAAGTGCTTATCCAGGAGAAAAAAGAGGAAGGCTGTAGAGCTCCCTGATCGCAGACACACACCTCAGAATTCAGTATATAGGCTCACATGTTCAGACAAAAACAGGAAGACAAGCCCCCTTAACTGGTACATGCATGCACCTTGTTTAAAATGTCTTTCACCTTTTTTCCTCACAGTGTTTAAATCTTTCTCTCTCCTGTAGTCACACGTTTACAATAATGTATCTGTTGACATCATGTGGATTTATCTGTGCAGCATCTTGCTACATCAATGTCAACATAAAAATTACTTTGTGGAAATGAGTTTTTTTTTTCTTTTTCTTTCTTTTTTTGGCATGTCACAATAGGAAGTTACAGGTGTAAACAGTAAACAACTGTCATGGAGCAATTTCATTTAGAGGCTTCTAGTTCATCATTTACTCATGTCTTAGTGGGAATACTCCTTGTCAAATTTTCTCATTTTCATACAGAACAGATGATTTTTTTTCCTGCTGAGACAAGTCAAAGCATCTGTTCTGACAAACGTGGTATGATTCAAATACATTTAGATAAATCTTGATATTCTGCCTAGGTCTCATCCTTTTGCAACCTTGAAACATTTATCTCAGGGTCATTATTATTATTATTATTATTATTATTATTATTATTATTATTATTATTATTATTATTATTATTGTTGTTGTTGTTGT
>JAOWBL010000008.1:10036072-10060280 GCA_028564865.1 Zenarchopterus dispar
TATATATATATATATATATATATATATATATATATATATATATATATATATATATATATATATATATATATAGCTCTGATTTATGGATTGAATCATGTTGGTGGAGGATGTTACAGACAAATATATTTTCTTCCACATATCATGGAAGAAACAGCATGCTCGAGAGCTTTAAAGAGATGCTATAACACATCCTGTAGCCCAGTTAGTGGTTTGCCACATTGTGTGTGTGTGTTTTGTAACTATAGTCAGTATTATGAACAGATGACCTTCATAGTATCGGGTGATTTAACCTTTGTGATTGGATAGTTTATTCTAAGGCTGGTTATGACTGAAGAGATAAAACTTAAATACTGTATATGGCCTGCACAAGGTGATTTAAAATGAGCTGTTGTACTTTCAGATGTGAGTTTGCCAACAGATGTGTAGAGTTACTTTTTTAAGTTATTAAATCAAATAAGTGTGCTCATATGAGGATAATGATAAGGATAAGTGACCTGTGGCTTTCAAACACACAATGAAGCTTTGCTAGTGAGTTTCTGGTTAATTTATCTGTCAATGACAAGTTTATATTAAAATTTTAAAAATCTGATTTACAAAGGTGCACAAATGAGCAACATCTAAACAACCTTGGTGTATTTTTTTAAACAAATACTGATCACTGCTGAAGCTAAGATAAAAACCCCTCTGGCAGAAAAGAGCACATTTATATTTGAGGAAAAGGCAGTATAAAATCTCATAAAAACAGCATCTTTCCGCTTTAGGTTTGAGCTTCGCTGATAAAAGAGGAATGGATTCAATTAAAAACCAGAAAATCTCAGATACCAACATCACACAGTATTTTAAAAAGCCAAAGATGAAAACAAGATGGCTTCCACAACAGGATTATGGTTCTTGATTCGGTGGAATATGTTTCTCAACGTATGGGTGAAAATCCCTCAAGCAGGAACTGAAACACTGTTAGTGAGGGTTTACTGCTGCAAAAGCCTTTGACATGCGGTACCACTTGCTACAGGGTTTGTTACTATTGCTGTAAAAGATAGAAATAAGGTAATCTCGTATAAAATATTAAAGAGTGAGTCATATTTAATGTACTGCATCTTGGAATTCAGGTCATCTTTTTTAACCACCCCTCTGGTTCATTTTGACAAGAGGAGGTGAATTTTATTCTTCCCCACGGGGCACGTTCAAACATACATGTGCACAGGATACAGCTGTAACTTGGAACAGGCTAAAACCAACATCAAAGTTAGTCAGCTAACTGAGCCAGAAGTCTGAGAAATGGCAAACTTGAACAGAACTGGCAAATCTTCACTTTAGTTTTCTGCTGTGCACAACATTTTGCATAGCTACAATCCTGTCAGTCTGAATTTGGAAGTGCTGCTCTGCATTTTTTGTCCCCGAGAGCTGCCTAAGCAAAGCTTAACTAAGCTAAGCTAAGCTAGCTCGGCACAAACAGTTTTTTTTTCTCCCCCCCCCTCCCAGGGGCATGAGAGAAATAGCTATGGCCAAATTAATTTTCTCCCCTCTGCTTGTGCTGCTGCAACCTGAGGGATCATTGCAAGATGGTGCAGAAGGAGGGAAGGAAAGGGGAGCAGTGGAATTTTAATGTGGCTGTCTTGTCTTTCACAGCCCACCAAAGAAAAGCAATTAGTCTCACAGCTCCTCTCTCTGCTCTCTGTGTGTGCTTACCTGTGAGCTTGTGTCTGACTGCACCAAACACACAGAGGTTTTGTGTGGTAGATGTACAAAGTGTGGATTGATGTGCACATTACTGGGAATATGGCAACACGATACAGTAGTTTCCATTATGTAACATGCTTAAAACTTGAATGCTGTTGAATAATTTCTTAGATACCATGAAACATCATCTGTGAAACAACTGTCATTGCTCACTTAAAGTGGTGTTAAATGTCTTACATAAGTTGATTTCTTTACTTCTGGATTGGTGTATGGCGGACACTTAGCTTTGTACTGGGCTCATTTTTAAGCTTCTAAATGTGGAGGTGACCAACAGGTGAAGCTCTGATAAGAACCAATAAAACAAATGGGAGACACAGAGGAGACTCGGACATGGGAAGGGTAAATATTGTGTGGAGAGAGTAAAAAGCCAGGGGAGAGATGAGGAAAAAATGGAGAGCGATTGCTTTGGAAAACCTTGTGAATGTGTGTTTTGTACTTGGCCACTCACTGTTGGCCCTTATTTCAGCAAGAGCTCAATATTTGTCCTCCTTTCCCTCTTTCTCCCATTTCATTTTTAGGATGCGACGGTTCGCCTACTGTAAGGTGGTTTTAGCCACCTCTCTGGTCTGGGTGATGCTGGACATGTTCATACTGCTCTACTTCAGCGAGTGCAACAAGTGTGATGACAAGAAGGAAAGAGGATTGCCTGGGAGAGATGGTGGGTGTTTGTTTCCAGACTTGCACGTTAGATACGATGGATTGTCCGACAGCCTTTCGAAAACCTGTGCGTATGTCTACCGTAGATGCTTTGTCCAGACCTCGAGACGGGCCCGGCGAAGGTGGGAAGCCAGTGGTGATCCCTAAAGAGAACCAGGAGAAGATGAAAGAGATGTTTAAGATCAACCAGTTCAACCTCATGGCCTCTGAAATGATCTCTCTCAATCGCTCACTTCCAGATGTCCGTCTGGAAGGGTAAGCAGCCTTCTGGAAACTATTAATTTTTTTTCATTGTATGCAAAAATTAATGATCCACCATTTTCTTGGGCCTTTTTTCTTTAAAGATCTGGCCTGCCTATTTCAGTTTTGTATAGTTTTGATTGTCTTTCTAACCACTAAAAACTTTTAGATGTTCTCCAACACTGCAGAGGTAGTAGCTCCCCCTCTCTGTCAAGGACGGTCGGAAAAAATGAAGTGCATCAAGCTCTTCAGTGGAGATATTTCATCAAAACCCAATAATAAAAGACTTATAGGGGATCATTCATTATGCACCTTTTTCTCTTTTTTCTATCTCAGAATAATGAAGTGCATCATCAGAATATTTTTTACAGAGCTTTAACTTAAAGTGCTGGATTTGTACATGTGCAAATGAAAATGGCTGGAGCAGGTAATAAGAACTGAGCAGTCAAACTGATCGCTTTATTGGAACTGGCTTGCTGAAGGTTATATGTGTGTGATGAAGCAGGTTTAATACGTTTTGATACAGCAATGTTGAAGTGTCTCCTGCTTAAGTATTTTGTGCTCGTATATGTGAACCCTCTTGTCTCAGCTATAGAAAATGACAGATCACTCAATAACAGGAAGTCGGTGGTTTTCCTCACTGTGTCTTTACATCTTTTGGTTTCTGATACCTCGTAATGAGGGCGGCTGGCTGCGTACTCTGTCTAGCCTGAAAGGGCTCTTAGCTTTTGTTCAATTCATGACAGAAGGCATGGTCGGCAGTATAATATTGTTTTAAGTGTTAGGTTGTTCGCTGTCCTAAATGTTTAGCGCATTTCTTTCTCTGTGGCTTAAATACTAGCTTTTGAATGTACTGACAGGTAAAATGAACTCTTTGCTTATTGCAGTGTGTCGTGACGCAGAGCGGAGAAAAAGTCCGATTTCTTAGAGCTTTGTGCATGATTTATAAATGGAAAAGAAAAACAATGGTTTCTTGGTGCCCGATTAGCTGGTTATTGGTCAAATCAGCCGATTCTAGTCATCTTTCAAGCAATCGATGCTTTTCTTTAATAATTGAAAAAATGATCTATGTCATTAACATGAAATTGTAGAATCAGCATATGAGTGGATGCGTGGTGGACGATCTGCAGCTTTGAAGTGCCTCTTCTAATCTAATTGAAGGCAGAGACGGCGGGATTTTTCACAGACTGTAGAATTGTTTGTGGTTGTTTTGTGCATCTTCACAAGCCTCCGCCATCAATGATTCATTTAATTTTTTTTTTTCCAAGATGCTTGTAGCTCCTGCATTCCTTCTCAGCAGTGTACACTATCTTAGAAAAATGATGTCCGAGCAAGAGAGTGAAAAACATTTTGAGTGTTTCCACGTTGCTGGAACCAACTCTGGTGTCAGGTGTTTGGGCTCATGTCAGATTCGTGGTGAGGGATAAACAGCTGGTTGGATAGCGCCTGAAAGTAAAGGTCTGGTGGATTCTGCAGGCTCTGCTGTGGTTTGTGATCTGAAAGCAAACAGAGCAAAGGATTTTCTGATCCAAGACAAAAAGGTTTTCACATACCGTTAAATTCACCATGTTTGTGAACGGTTAAGGAAACCGTCATCAGTCAGATCAGTATGGGAGGGACTTTCTCTGATTATCAGGGTCATTGATTTTTGTGATTTAGGTTTTATCCATGAAAGCTTTCACCTTTGTCTTTCTTCCCAAATCAAGATAACAAGAGAAAACGTGTTTTTACTCTTGTACAGGGATGGCTAGACCTTCATTAAATATTCATATCGCATGGATTTCATACTTTTATTTTACTTTTAGTTCAAACAAAGGTGTATTTTGATTCTCAGAAATTTTCCAGAAAATTGCATTAACCCTTAATCCCCCCCCAGAAAAAAACACAACTCTTGCTCTTCTTTGTGGGCAAGTAGGCCTTAAAATATGTAGTCCAGCAAGCTGTTTAGATTCATGGTTCATTTCATGTAACAGAACCAGATCAGACTAGAGCTATCCAGCCTTTTCATCCCTATCTCCATCTATCATCTCCACCCCACTTCAGCTATGCAGTCACTGCACCTTTGAAGAGGGGAGTCGAAATTCTTTTCCTTCGCTACAAGCAGAAAATCCCCATCAACTGCAATGCAGCTCATTTAACTTTAAGAAATTAGTTAACTATGTTCTGCAGGTACTTTGTCAAAGGCTGTCAATTCCAACTTCTTCATCCGATACTGAATGGAGCGTCAGTAAATAGCGCTGGAATCTGTCATTACAAAAGCAAACTAGTAAAATTAAGAAAAACCAAGCTGGAGAGGCAATAACTCTTAACGTTAGTCTGTAAGAACTTAGACCAAACTCAGAAAAATGAAGTGGGAGTGGAGCCCCGGCTTTATTGGCATGAAGAAACTGTGTGCTTTGAACAGCTGACTGGTGATGTTATTTCAGCATTCTCATTTGCAGTGTGGTGTTTTACAAAATCAGGCTAGCTGAACTCATGACTCATCATGAAGTTAACACAAATAAGTACCAACTGTCATTGGCCTAAATGTTACAAAAGGAATATAAGTGTTTGAGGATAAAATTCCCAGTCTTTTATATGATTATTATTATTCTTGTTAGTTTTATATGCAGTTGTGTGTGAGTTTTGTTTACTGTCAGGGTTAGTGTAAGTTCTTGCTCTATGCTGTCTCAAATGTCAGTAATGTGCTTTGTTTGCTTGGTGATGCGGAGTTGTACACCCATCTCAGAAGAGGCACACCCTGCAGAACAGACAGCTTGAGCTGAGCTGAGGGACTCACTTCGTCGACTGCTGTGAACATAAGCGAAAAGACTTGGTTGAAAAAAGAAGGTGTGGTTCTTCATCTCGGGGGTATATTAAGCAAAGAGCGTCACTAATGTTTTTATTGGGCCTCAGGAAATTGTGACAACTTGTTCAAACTTTATTGCTTTTAAAGGGAACGCAAGTCATTTTCTAGCAAACTTGGACTTTTAATTTTTACCTGTACTGAATAATTTTATCAGCACAAATTTAACATTGTTTCAGATTTCATTAGTGCCAGTGGCTGCAGGTTGTTCTGTCTTCAGGGAAGCACTATCCAACAAGTCAGATCAACAGACAGACGTGCATCCAGGAGGCAGCATAAAGAAATGTCAAGGTTCGTTCAGGCAATCGGAAGCCAGCTCAGGTTGCTGTTCCCCTTTGCCCTTTTTTTTGATTCAGTAGAACATGCGTAGGTCAGTAATGAGGATTTCCTATGTGATATAGAGAGAGACTGAGTAGGAGACACAAGACTGACAGACAGGAGCATGCTCACACTGGATAGGCAGGAACGACAGAAGACATTGATCCATGAAATAGGTTTTAGTCTTTGAGTGAGAGTTGATTACTAGGTATGTTTTCACACAGCCTTCCCTGCATCTATCTGCTTTTTCCAATTAGTAGATAAGACAGAGTCCGTATCAAGCAACCAAATGTGCACCTATGTCTAAGCATGCATATAGTCGTGCTTCGTTTGTATGTGTGCCTCGTGTGTGCACATGAAGCAGGTTTAGGGAAAACGAACTGGAAACTCGTCTGTACAATATGCAGTCACTAAATGTCAAATGAACAGCGGGATGCAGTCAAGTGTGTGTGTTGTCTGAACATGTGCTTGGGTGGGTCTCCAGTATATGAAAACATTTTCCATGACCACTCCTTTCAGCTGGAGGAGGCTGGAGCTCCCATCGTAATTTTAATTTGCAATTTTAACAAATACACAATGCTATAGGACTGTTAAATTGCAGCAGCTCAGCAGCTGCTGACTCACTCTGCCAAATACCTACTCTTTAACATGGGCACATCTTGAACAGACCAGTTCAAAACCTTGAGAAATTTCATTGATTTATAAACCTCATTGTTCACCAGCCAAACACAGCAATTTGGATCTCAGTACCGAAACATGACAGTTCTGCCAACAAGACAAAAGCTTCGACCCATAATCTAAAGAACCCACAAAAATCAGTCTCACTTTGCAGTCGGCCCTGTAGGTGGAAGATTTCAGCTGCAATTCAGGCCCCGCTGACATGACACGTCTGCCTTCTCCACTCTGTCTTTGTAGGGGAGGTTTATCTTTTGTTCCATGTGTAAATTTTCCTTCCTCAGCTTGGATGCAGAATCAGGTGAGGAATCCCACTTCTGACATTAAAAACTGTCATGGAAATGAAAGCAGTCTTAGCAACGATGAAAAAGTGAGACTGGAAGAGCAATGCTTGTCTTTTTGCACATGTATATCGGCTCAGACCTCAATAAGAGAATACTCTAACAGGTTTAAAGCCTAGCGGCGAGAAGAGCTGCTGGGATAATAGAGACTGTATTATTTAAACAGCATGAGACAGTCCCAAAAAAAAAAAAAAAAAGGAGATATGAGCATAGCCAAAAACCCAGCATTGACTAAGAAGAAACAGTTGAACAAATCCCTACTCCACAGAATATAACATGCAGATGAGTATACACAAATGCTGAATCCCTCAGTGTTTGTTTTCCAAGTGCAGTTGACATTTCTTACATTTTTAGATGTTGACTGCATTGTTTGAGAACGCATTTATGGATGGACATGCATGTTTTTGTGTTTGTAATGTTGCAAGAGCGATGATATTTAATTAAAACTAGCTTACACACCCATCCCAAATATTCCCACAATCCACTGGCTGGAGAAGCATACTTCAACTCATTAGCCTGCTTTGCTGCTGCCAAATGTCGATCCCCCACCCTGACTTTCTGGATACTCACCAAGCCCAGAAAATGCTCACTTACATCCATTTGTCAACCAAATGCAGATTTCACCTCTTAAAACTGGAAATTCTGTTGTTTTGTTTGTATGTGTAAAAAAAATGCAGATGTGAAATGGGAGAATAACGACTCAAAGGTTTTGTCAGTTCTGACATTGGATCATCTTTTGTGCTCAGTACCCTTCGTCGTTTCCGAGACTCTGAGCACAAACACATGTAGCACGGGGACTAAGAGTTGTGGGGTCATTTAAGAATAAGTTATTGGCCTCCTCACCTCTGTTTTTGTTACATTCTTGCTGTCATAATCGGCAGCAGAGGCAGAGGAGGCTCTCCGGCAGCGGGGGGAGTAAGAGGGGGGAGTTATGAAGATGGAGGAAGGGAGATCATATTTCAATTGACCGTTGGGAAAGTAAATTTGTCAAAGGAAGGAAGTCACAGGGTGGTATCATTTTTGTCCTCTGTTGATGGATAAACTACTCAGTAAGATTTGTTTCAAAAAAGGGCTGCAGTATGCATAATATTATACTGTACATCAAAACATAATGCCGAAGTCATCAGAGTCTGAGTTTCTCACGTGTTGTGTTTAAATAGTTTCAAATTGGCCCACCATGTATATTGTGGTAATGTAAAACATACTTGTGGTATTTAGGATTAGTTGAATAGAGTTTCTCTTGAGGAATTTAAGCTTTTTGATCAGATGATGTGATAAAAGGCTCCAAGTTATTTTTTGAAGGTTTTCTTGCACACGCGGTGATAAGTTGTCGTTATCCAGACAAAAGTGTCATTTCGTCTGGGTTTACTGTCCCCAACACTGCTGACCGGTATCTGTGTCCAGTTTTGTTGGTCAGGCAGAGAGCAGAGGCTGCAGCTCAAACACAATACATCTTTTTGTTTTCCATTCATCTGGCAGTGAAAAAAAAGCTTAGTTGCTGCAGCTAATAATGGGTTGTCCAAGTAAATGATTCGTGCAGTTTCTCTGAAAGCAGAGCAAAATTAAGACCTACCCCTGCAGAGTGAGCCTGTTTGTTAATGTGACGGAAAACACTTCAGACTTGTGCCAAGTTGAAAGTGAAACATAAATGTTAATAAATGCAGCTTAGTAAGTAGTTTCAAATTTCAGACAGTTTTGAATCTTATCTTAAAAACCTCACCTGTGCCTGTTGAGATGTTTTACTCACTTATGCCTCCATATGATAAAATAATAACAAAGGTAGTAATTTTGTAAATATTCTGCTTTATACATTTCTATGAAATTCTAAAACGTAAATAAATATTTGTGCCTGTCTGGAGATTAGACGATGAGTAGCTTTGCTTCCAGTGAATTTAAAGCTCTTACATCCCTACCCTGAGACAGTTTGAAGCTCATGTTCTCAGTAGGAGACTTTAATGCACGTACCGTTCTCTGTGATGTTAATTTGTGACTCTCATTAACAAAACGTATCATTTTTCATCATTAGAACCAACTACATTTGTGGGGTTTTTTTTAATTGGGGGTTTTATTTTTTAATGCTTCCTTATTATTTATCTTCACTTTTCTTTGTTTGATACCAATATTAGTTTTCACCAGGCCATGATCTGATGATGGCCTCATTGATTTTATGGCTGCTTAGTGTCTTAGTGCGGCTTAACTGATTTCAAAGTCTGAGCATTTCCTGTCTTAGCCAGCTTTGTTGCGTACAGCCATGTTAGCAGTAGTTCTTTGTGTCGAGGCTGGATTATTAAGTCTCTCTCTTTGCGTGTTTTTCTCTTGTCTTTTCTTTGCATCCATAAGCAAATCACATGTCCAGCATCTCGCGTACCAGTCCACAGATTAAAAATGGTTTTGTTGCATTCAGAATTTTGTTTTCATTCTTTGTTCCGTACACTTTGTAGGTGCAAGAACAAGTTATATCCAGATAATCTTCCTCGCACCAGTGTGGTGATTGTGTTTCACAACGAGGCGTGGAGCACACTTCTGCGGACCGTCCACTCCGTCATTGACCGCTCTCCTCGCTCACTGCTCGAGGAAATTGTCCTGGTGGACGATGCTAGCGAGAGAGGTAAACTCTTACACACGTATTAACACACACGTAGATAATTCCTTCAGCGCCTCTTGTTTGAGGCTTAGCCTATTTGTGAGAGCTACTAGATTTTGCATTTGTGTGTGTGAGTTTTACTGCATTGGTGCCCAATAGCCAGTGAGCACATACATGCATGAGGGCTGTGATTTCCACTCCACCCTGCGCATGCCGATAATCCCTGTTTGGGGGAGATTAGGTCTTTAATTTGCCAGCCGCAGGGATTACACTGTGTTATTACCCTCAGTCACTCCCCTCCTCCCCAGCTGCCACCACATAGCACCAACTCACCTTACAAAACTTCAGCCTGGATGTTGTAAGTTAGAGGTGTGTGTTTGCTCAGGGAGGGGAGCTGTCTGCAGGTTGAGAGGGATGTCAGCAGCTGTGCCAAGGCGCACACAAATAAGCAAAAGCATAAGCTCTTATTTAACTTCAATCTCTGTCTCTTCAGAGGGAATAAATTGTAATCCAGCTTTTGATTTTTGTGTGAGTTCCATGTGTATTTGTTTATGTGTGTGGAAGATTTTCTTAAGCGCCCGTTGGAGCAGTACGTCAGAAAGCTGGAGGTGCCCGTCAGAGTGGTGAGGATGGAGCAGCGGTCCGGACTCATCCGAGCTCGTCTCAAGGGAGCGTCTATCTCCACTGGTCAGGTGTGTGTGTGCAAATGTCACATCCACTATCCTTTGACCTGTGCTCCATCTGGTGTTAAGCAGTGCTGGATTTGTCTTGTGTTTTCTCATCATGTTCTTAGGTCATAACCTTTCTGGATGCTCACTGTGAATGCACAATAGGGTGGCTGGAGCCTCTGCTCGCCCGCATCAAACAAGACAAGTAAGACACATGTTCACACTGTTGAGCCGGGGGGGGGGGGGGCTTGTTTTTGTGTTTACCTGCTGCTTAAATAATCATTCTTCCCATATGCACACACACTGCAACTGCACGTGTAGCATGTTTGTGTATTGATCTCTACTGATGTGTTTGATTTTGTGATTGCTTCAGGAAAACGGTGGTGTGCCCCATTATCGACGTTATTAGCGATGATACGTTTGAGTACATGGCAGGATCTGACATGACCTATGGAGGCTTCAACTGGAAGCTCAACTTCCGCTGGTACCCTGTACCTCAGAGAGAGATGGACCGCCGTAAAGGAGACCGCACACTGCCTGTCAGGTCTGCAATACGCAACGTGAACCTTCAGATCACGCATCCCAGCGTTTATTCCTGTCCTTCAGTCTTTCTTTCACTCCCTTCTCAGTTCAGAGCTGCTGCTGCTGTGCAGCTGACACTAACCTGTCTGTCGAGTCATGGAAAAGGAATTTCCCTGAAGAAAACATTGAGTAACCAAACACACATGATTACAATCTAGCTCTTTGTGGAAGTTGGTTCATATTCTGGGAGCTTTAGCTTCGGTCATAGACGCTCACAGCTGACGATTGCTGACTAAATGTTCAGTACAATTCAGTGTGAAAGATTTATATAATATGCATGAATAGCAGTGAGCTTTCCTCTGAGGTTCAAGTCAGTCTTTTGGGAAGATTATGGCTTTTTTTTTTTTTTTTTTTTTTACTTGTATTAATTGTTGTTACTCAGACCTTGGAACAAAAATCAGAAGTTTATTTCTGCGGGTCTGTCGTCCCTTCTTCCTGCTCTTGTTTTTAAGCATGCTTGAGGCCTTTATTCAAGGTCACAGACGTAATATATCTCCTGCAACATCCTCACCACCGTTAGCGATTGTTTCTCACAGTTCTGCTTGACAAAGTGTTCCTAAGGGTGTCTTGTAAGTGGCCTAAAAAACAAAACTGGGCTGTCATGTCAGAGCAGAACATTGATTTACATTAATGGAAGAAACCCCATTCTGTCACTAAGCAGTAATACGCTACTGAGGAGACAGAAAAGTTGTTGTTTTTTCCCCTGAATATTCAATACAGTTAATAATAATAGTGGACCAAATGAAGCATCTGAACATGTGAATCTGTTATATAATGTGCCATTCTTAAATTAATCCGTTTAAAAAATACTTTTATAAAGTTCAAGTGATCCTGTGTAATTATAATGTTCTAATCCAAAAACTTCTAGAAATGCTTTTAGTTTAATCATTGGCTTGTGCAAATTTTTATTTTTTTTTTTAAATCAAATGCATGTTTTCACTGATCATGTACAAGTCATTTTTCCTTTGTAAGAGGGGTTATTTAAAATTGCTGGGATTGTTATTAACAGAGAAGTATCGCTATTAACTGCAGATGTATAAAACTTTAAAATACTCTGTACTGTTGTTCCCCTATTCCAGAATTTAGGAACACTTTTTCGTCTATGATTTTAATCACTTTTTCCTCCATCTGTTGACTCCAATATTGCTGTACATTCAGCTGTAATAATGCTTAGGTGCATATTTGTATATTTAGGCAGACTTCATGGTTTCCTACTGCACCTAAACTCACCAGTGACACCCTAAAGGTATTCAAATTATTATTATTGTTTTCACCAAAGGGACATCCAGGGCATGAAGTAGGAGGATGAAGTGACTTTACCAGGAAGCAGCAGTGTAGATTTGGCATTAGATAACTGCTGATACTGACTGCTGGGAAATTGCCCCTCATTAGCTAAAGGCTGAGGATCGCAAGAATTGTGCTGTCACAGTGTCGGGGGCCTAATACTTTGGCAGCACAGGAGGAAACCTCAACAACCAAAGTGACTATTATGAGATCCTGTGCATTATAATTTACAGTAATGTGATCAAGTCCAGACCCTTTATTTGACAGAGAGAAAAAAAAAGCACAGTAAATGGTGGTGTGTCAAGAAAGTGTTGTAAATTCTCCAGACAATAAGAACAGAAATAACCAAAAACAACCAGATCAAAACACTCGAGAATGTAATTTATAGCATGAATTTTGTTGTTTATTTACAGTTTATCTGGCAGTGTCAGTGTTTACTTCAGTGTTGTGATAAACTCTGGGGTATAAACACTGCTTTTATGAATGTTGCAGCCGCTGTTTGGATAAATGGCTTTAATCAAGATCAAAGTTTGATGTTAAATTACTGGGTGTTGCTCGAATCTCATAAAACAGTGATTTAATTGTAAGCTGAGGAGTTTAGAGAACTTTGATACGTTGACAGTAAAACAATAAGCAGGCATCTGTTACCTATAATAACCCCTTTTTTCGCGTTGCACGGTTAATATCTTGAAAAACGACCACATCTGTGTTGTTTAATAATCTTGCATTTGTTTGTGTCAATTTCCGTCTTCCCTATTACTTTCCAACCAAATGCTGCAAAGCACGCCATCAGCCTGTGTGCTCTTAGGGTATTTTTCTCTGGTGTTTGTATGTAAGCTGCTTTAAGAGCAGTGGGGGGTTAGAGGAAGGCCAAAACAGGCAGAAAAACAGAGCCGTCCAACAGAGGAAACTGTTCTGTGAGGGAAAGAAAATTAAGGCCATTAAACACTGACATGACTGTCACAGCAGATTAAAAAAAAAAAAAAAACAGAAAGGAGGCCAAAAAAACAGGAACAAAGCAAGGAACAGTAGGTTGAAATATAAAACCTCTGATAGGATCTTTTGGTACCGAGAGACCTTTAGAGAAACAGGCCACTGGTAAATGAAGTGGCACTAACCAGCCTCGCTCTCAATTACTTGTCTCTCCAGGACTCCCACCATGGCAGGAGGCTTGTTCTCCATAGATAGAGATTATTTTCAGGAGATCGGCACATATGACGCAGGCATGGACATCTGGGGTGGAGAGAACCTGGAAATCTCTTTCAGAGTGAGTGAACACAGCCAGTTTGGATGACTGTTTTCTTCCACTCACTGGCAGTCATTCAGGAGCGTCTGGTAGGGTTCAGCAAAAACGCACACACAGATGTTACACTCTGACGCTGACTACTCTGGCCAAATTTGTTGCCCTGACTACTAAACACTCCTTCAGGCGTCATCTTGACTGGCTCTCAGTCAAACTTATTGAAAGTGTCACAACACGGTCAGGAGCAGAGTTCAGTCCTTGCATGTTCAGTGAGCAGATTTTATCAGATGTCTGGTCTACAAGGTGCTCAGGGTCCCAGTGTTGACGAGGCTTGTTTTTGGCAGATCTGGCAGTGCGGAGGGACTCTGGAGATTGTGACGTGCTCTCACGTGGGACACGTGTTCAGAAAAGCGACACCTTACACGTTTCCTGGAGGAACAGGGCAGATCATCAACAAAAACAATCGCCGCCTGGCAGAAGTCTGGATGGACGAATTCAAAAACTTTTTCTATATCATCTCTCCTGGTGAGTGCATGTGTGTGTGCGTTACAGAGAAGGTGTGAATGAGTGTCGTTTGTGCTGGTGCGTCTGTGTGTGTGTGTGATCACGTGGCAGTTAATCTCTCGGGCAGGTGTGATCTATCCATTAACCTGGAGACGGTGCGATATTGCAGCGTCCGTCCAGCAGTGCAGAACTGGGGGCGGCGAGTAATTTCACGCTACAAAGCATCTATTAACCTCCGCGAACACACACAGTCTCACACACACACACACACACACAGGCAGTGGAAAGACAACCAAAAGTAAAACTCTGCAAATGAAGAATATTTTCAGAAGTGAAGAAACTCTTGATGCTCAAGTAAATCAGTCATTAGCTAATTTCTTGCTGTCATTTATCAGCTGGGTCAATTTTACAGCTTTTATAATATGATCATTTAGATCTACAGTGAATTAGAAATAAATAATTAAAACTTGCGTTACAATAGTTTCTGCTTCTGTGATACATATTATGCTATTTAAAAATACATGATTGCAAGGTTTAATGTAAATAATCAATTAAACATGTATTTTTGCGTGCGGTATAATGCCATAAAATTAGTGTAATTCTACAAACGTCTGTGACGAAGCGTCTCTGTCCCTCTTACTTGAAGATCCCCGTCCCTGCTCTTCTCAGTGAGGTTCTTACGATGAAAAATGGAAAACATGTTATCATTGAAAGCCAAAAAGCATAAAGATGTTCTACATTAAAAATTGTTCACCCATTATATGTATGTTTTACACAAGCACAGCAGGGTTGCCATGGCAACATGACATAATGTAAAAATAAAACTAACCTCATGCGTTAGACTCACTGTGCAATTTCCTGTCCGTGTCGTAACACCGTCCATCACTGTCTTGCACGAAAATGTAAAAGAGACCGGTGTCTCAACGACTGAACACCACTGCTTTTACAGATTAATAAAATTATTACTTATATCTCCATAACTTCATTAAAAAGGGGTGTGCCTGTGCAGTTTAAAAAAATGTAGCAAAAGTTTGATTTCATGCACTTTATTTTGTAATGACTTTTTGAATTTAAAATCAGTTGTGGTTATTATGGTGTCAGGTGGCAATACTTCTCCATAAATGTGAACATGCACTCGCAGCTTTGGAAAACACATAGTAAACTGCATGAGCTGACCATAAAGCATGGGTTGCATGGGTGACTGTATCTACTACGTAACTATCAGACAAAAGAGTTGATGTTTCAGATGTTTTAGACATGGCCTAAAACATCAGCCTTAGAAATAAAATGTGAAATAGAAAATGCATTTAAAATGAACTCTTGAATATTACTTGAGTATTACTTTTCTTCTAAAATACATTGTTAAAAACACCCTGTGTATTTTAATTATTTTTTTTAAATCCTCACTATTTCTTACATATTTTGAACTCTGTTTCCTGCTATTACTTTGGAACTGCAGTCGATTCTGGGTCGATGATGACATCACATAACTAGCTTTGACAAATCATTGTTGCAGGAACTTTACAACTTTCATGGGACGATAGTAAAGCAATTCAAGGTCACATGATGCTGCCTTTGATTGTAGTTTTGAGTCAGGTGGTCAAAAGGCTACAAGTCTTCAGGGCTTTCCTATATAATATGGGAAACACAGACTGAATCCTTAAGACCCACATCTTCTTTCATTTATTTTATTCATTAATGTTTTGGTCGACTCAAACTAACAGCAAAGAGCTCATGGGTCTTGCTTGTTTTGTTTTTGTATTATTATATAATTACAGTTATTGCAGCATGTAGAGGAGCTAAGCTAATGCTCTAAATCTAGACCCCTTTCCAAAACAGACTGAGTTTGAAACGCCTCGAGGCGACTTTTGTTGTGAATTGGCGCTATATAAATAAAATTGAATTGAATTGAATTGCCTCAGAACCCTGAAATGTAGTTTGACATTTTTTTGTAAACTTAACACTTAAGTCAGGCATTTGAATCTTAAAAAACAAAACAAAGTTCCAACACAACGGAAATAAGCTGAAATTCCATCACAAATAAACTATTAGGGGTTTAATGTAACAGTCCCACGAGTCTTTGCAATACGCAGAGTAAAAATAAGCTCCAAGTCATGACCCCCCTGCTCCCTCTCCTCGCTGCAGTTATATTTACATCAAAGGACTGATAACAGGCAGAAGTCTGTACATCACTGTCCTCTGTTTGCGCTGAAAAGCAGCTGCTGGACGGACGAGATAGACTTTTCTCCACCCTCACTGTCTCATCTCCTCCACCTGGATGTATGTTTTTAATGTCTATAGTTTTTTTCTCTAAAGTCTGCTCAGATTCGAGCCAAGCGGAAGTCTTGTTTATCTCATTGTGGAGTGGAGATGCTGGGGTTGTTCCAGCCTACTCGTATTACTACGACCAACAACGGCAGGCTTCTAGTGCAGGGACGAGGTTTTATGTTTGAAGAAAACAAAGATATCTTGAGTGTTTTAAATGTCACATCAATAACCCCGTAATTTTTCATTTCTGTCAACAAACACATGCTTGTGTTGATGCAGTGTGTCATGGTAATGTCCATGTGTGTGTTTATGTACTTGTCCAGGTGTGACCAAAGTGGACTATGGTGACATCACAGCTCGCACTGCTCTGAGACAAAAGCTGCAATGTAAACCCTTCAGCTGGTACTTGGAGAACATCTACCCTGACTCCCAGATCCCGAGACACTATTACTCCCTGGGAGAGGTTCGCCCGCTGCCACGTACACAAACACAGATGACACTATCGTCCACCGCCATTCAACAAAGGTTTTTACATGTGTGTGTGTGTGTGTGTGTGTGTTTGGTCCAGATCCGTAACGTGGAGACCAACCAGTGCCTGGACAACATGGCCCGCAAGGAAAATGAGAAGGTTGGCATTTTCAACTGCCACGGCATGGGAGGAAACCAGGTAACTGGAAGGAGGGAACAAGGAAAAAATAAACAACTACTAATGTGTCAGTGGTTGACACTGTAAGCCAAACAGATGCTATCCCTATGATCGAAATGCTTTTCTTGTACTTGGTGACACCACTGTAACAAAGATAATAATTTGTCTGTGGGCCACTTTGGAACCACCAGGAATTCAAGTTCTCCTTCATTCTGTTGGTTTCTGTCAGCTGGTCTCCAGAAAGGCCATATTTGAGATCAATGCAGATCCAACAAGAAATTAAAAAAAGAAATGGGGTTGCAGCACAGGCAACCAATGAACTCAGAACAGAGATTTGAGTTTATAATGATCACTCTTCGCTGTCTTCAGCGAAGAGGCTAATAGACCAAACTGATTAAACAGTATTTTTTTAATCTTGAACTATTATCTGTCAGGTGGTCATTTATGTGGTTTGCAGTAGCCTAGTAACGCCAGGTGAGTTAGCCTGGTTCAACATTAGTTTGAAAGCTGGGATAGGCTGAAGCAGACCCCCTAAATAGGATTAAGCAGGTGTAGGTAATTGATCGATGGATAGAGGGTTAGTTGGGCAGAGTGGTAATGAAATAAAATCTCACACTGTAGGAGAAGAAAACTCTTACAAAATCGCTTTTTCTAAACTATAATTCTCTTATTTTACATTAAACTGTATAGGGAGTGACCACAAAAATGGTGACAAGAAAACATAGATGGTTAACAGCTTATTACTGATTGAAAATCATATTTAAGGACATAGTAGATAAAACAATATTTCAGAGAAAAGGTGGAGAGTTGGTACAGTAAAACTTCAAAATTGAGAGTATTCAAGTAAATAAACCTATGGTCTGAGACAGCAATAAACAGTGTGATCTTGAGCTTGATATGTGCTCTTTTTAAAAACTGATGTGACTTTGTTCAACATGCAGGTATTCTCCTACACGGCCAACAAGGAGATCAGGACAGACGACTTGTGTCTAGATGTGTCCAAGTTAAACGGACCCGTCATGATGCTCAAGTGTCATCATCTTAAAGGCAACCAGCTCTGGGAGTATGATCCTGTGGTGAGTGAGACTGATTTTATCATCACAGCCGCACAACATCGAACTGAGAGCCAAAATATGACATAAATTCTGAAGTATTTGATGTATGATTTACTTACACGTTCATGTGAATGCAAACGGTTCACTACGAAGCCTCCAACATGTTCTCTGCTTGTGTGGTGGCCGTGCAGAAGCTGACTCTGGTCCACGTGAACAGTAACCAGTGTCTGGACAAGGCCAGTGAGGAGGACAGCCAGGTGCCCAGCGTCAGAGACTGCACACACTCACGCTCCCAACAGTGGCTGCTGCGCAACGTCACACTTCCAGAGGTCTTCTGACCATACTCCACACACTTACAAATACACACACTCACACACACAGTGGCCCAGAAAGAGCAGCCAGGGGAATCGGACGTGTTTATTGAACTTGGGCACCAGGAAAGGAGAGACTTCCCAGGAGAGGATTCGGGAAAAGAGGAGGATGGAAGGGATGGTACTACCTCTGCCAGAGATCAGAGGGAGGTGTGTGTTCAAACCTCCTCGGAGCAAACAGAGAGGAAAGACTCCCTCTTAGAGACTATGGATGTTGTTTTACTTCTTTTTTTTTTAAAGAGATATTAACCACAGAGAGTGACAGGCTCCTGTGGATGATCATGGGACTGGCCAGTGGAGTCGAAGTTCTACGCTCAGAGCTTCCCTGGACGAAGAAGTCCACCCCTCAGCTCATCACTTAACGTTTACTGACTGCCTCTGATCAGAGTGTGTGTACGCTTACTTGTAGGTGTGTCTGAGATGAATGTATGCTTTGACAAAGGGGCTGAATTCCTTGTTGATGTTTTTTTTGTATTTAATTTTATAATGGGTTTTGAAAGTTGACTCAAATGAAGAGGGTTGCATGTTTCGAGCCTGTGTGTGAGAAAATCTGTGTGTGCGTTTGTGTGTGTGTGAGAGTGTGTAGCCCCTCCTACAGTCTTGCAGCAGTGTATGTCTCCCTCTGGTGTTACTTCCTGGCATCTCATCTGAAAGATTTAAACTTCCAAATTGTGATGTCTCCAAGGACAAAAAAGGAGAAAAACTAAACAGACCTGACATCTGCCATCAGCAGAGATCTAGAGATAGAGAAATATAATGTTTGTGATATCTTGAGATTTCTATGTCTAGTTTTTACATGGTCTGTCTGTCTGTTTTTACTGTTTCAGTAACTTTAGTTTGTCTGTCTCTGTTGTCTTTAAAGATGTTTAACATAGAGCCCACACACATATACACAGAGGCCACATGCATACGTTACTGATGTTTACTGCCTACTCTATTGTTCAGTTATAAGGAACTCTCACATAGTCACACATGCCGTATACATGTTACAAAAAGGCTTTTTTTTTTTAAATTTTCCCTGTATATCATCTTCTCATTGACCTCTTTCAAAGATTACACTCCAAGGGCTCTTTTCCTCCTGTGGAGTGTGTGGATGCATCAGTGCAGGTGTGATTGTGTGTTTTTTTTTTTCAGTACACACCCCAGTTGACCAGCTCTGTCTTTACCAGGATAAATGATGCTCAGATCCTTCACATTTAAACAAGGAGCTGGTAATGTTGACTGGAGGGAGATCAGCGCATCTCTCCTTCTTCCTCTGGACAAAAAGAGAAAGAGCCATTGTTTCACAAACAACTTTGCGTTCGCTTGTTGGCAGATTTGCAAAAGGAAGGTAGTTGAAAGCTTTAAAGGACAACACTTAACTGCATGTTTTAGGAGGGTTAAAAGGAGCAGGGCGAGAGGGAGGGAAAGGACTGACAGTGGATTTCCCAGGGTTCAGCACCAGAAGATGATATATCTTAAACCATGACTACATATCTCACTTTTGTTCGATCACCAACATTCATATCTCAGAAAAAGAGTAAACACAACCATGTGCCATTTTCATTTCAACCATCATTCTTCCTTTACTCTTTTTATTTCATGTCACTCCTGCCACTGCAAGCCAGGGCACAGGAGGATGTTTCATAAAGATTTGAAACATTTCACCTTCCTCCAGTGGAGGAAGAATTTACACAAGGAACAAAGTGTGGGTTCATCTTTGTTGTGGACGAGACAGTGAGAGGACACCGTTGACTGGTTTTTCATGTCTGAGTGAGTGACTGTGATGATGAAGGTGATTTTGATCGTGAGACAGAGGGAGTTCGTCTCGTGTTCTGATGTCGGGGAGCCGTGGGCTTTAAAGTAACCGACATGTCCAGGCTTCCACACTGAGCTGATCCAAATGTAGAAAATAAAAGTGAAAAGGTTTACAGAACTGTTTTATGAGTGTTGATTTTCTCTTTCTGCACCAACACACCACAACACTTAAATGTCAGAAAGAGCTTCACGCTTCATTTTACTTCTATCATCATTCCCCAAAATATTATGAAACAAAGATTCAAAAACGTGCATTTAAAATCCACTTTATTTAAATTAGGCCTAAAGTAGGAAGATTATTTAGTGTTCAGGTTTCATTTCAGCTTATTACTTCTTATTTAGTCTTTTGGAGACAAAGATCTACTTGTCCTCTGTGGCTCCAACCAAAACACTGCATCTTTAACATCCTCTTTGTTGCTTAATTCTTTACAAAACTGTCAGAGACATAAACCAGTCTAGATGATACAAGCCCAAATCACAAAGAGCTTAAAGGACATTTTGTTCCCATGTTAGTGTAAGAAGACAGCTTAGGACAGATCCAGATGTTTAGAAGTGTGGACGTTTAGAGAGCGAGAACAGAATATTAAGAGAGAGCGGAGTAAACGGACATTTACTCTTAATTTGAGAATGCAAAAATGACCTGTATGATAAAACAATGTGATTTTTGAACATTTAAAGCATGTAAACCTATGGAACTGTTGCCTCGCAGCTAAAAGGTGTTGGATCAAATTCAAGCATTTTGTGCAGAGTTTATATATTACTCCCATGCTTCTGTCATTTTTCTCCAAGTACAGAAATTCAGAGATGTTTGTGTCATTTGTTCCTGGGTGGGCCTGCAGTGGACTGGTGATCTGTCTGGGTTGGACCTCACCTCTCACCCGACGACAATTGTGATAGATTTCAGGAGAACCCCGAGACCCTGAGTATAATTCAAATGAGAAGGTAAATTAAAGAACTTAATGTACCTACTGAAGAAGACTTGAAAAAAACTATCCATACATCCATCCATCAATTTTCTACACCAGCTTATTGTAAATGCAGGGTCACCGGGGTCTGTTCCAGCTCTTGAACTAAGTACCTCCATCTAAGTAAAGCCAAGAAGCACATCAATAAATATAACTTCACATTTAATCTCTGAAGCTGTGTAAAGATAAGCAATATTAGTTGATACAGAATCAATGTTGTAGCAGAAAACACGGAGCTGATTCTTCCTCCATGAAGACTACAAAAATCCCCTGTAGCCACTAGGGGGCACCAAGCTACAAGGTTAACTTCCGTTTACAGCATTTAAAGAGAATCTGAACTACCTGTAGTCACCTGTTAACACTTTTAGTGCTCACTTGAAATACGTTTCAGATACGCAATATCTGTCTTTTGATAAAGAAATATTTTCTTCCACAGGTGTATGTTCACAAAGTAATTTATAAGTGTTTGACCTCCAATATTAGACTGTAGTTTGCCTAAAATATTGTAAAAAGTGCCCCCGAAAATAATCTTGTGTAAAGACCAACAAAAGCTAAAAACAGCGCTGAACAAAAATATCTGAGATATAAACTTTATATCTTAATTCAAAACAGATTATAATTTTGTTTTCTTTTGCTTTTTATTTTTCTTTTTAATTTTTTTAAACATTTTTTAGAAACAATTTGGAACGTTCCACTGATTACGTCATGGCTACCTCTTTCATCCCCGTCGCCATGGTAAAATTAAAGTATATATAAATATATACCGACAATCATTCTCTGTGCGTAATGACGTACATATAAATATTCAAATCGATCGTCTCGCGTCATTGATTACTTCATAGCCTGCGTCGTTTTCGCCTTTGATCACAGAGAAGTATAAACAGGACCAAGTCCATCACTGGAGTTAGTTCTCAGCACCCTTAGAGAAAGAGATAGACAGGAGCTTTGCTGTTAACAAATATTAATTACATTCAGAAATTAAACAAGAACAACAAAAATGGGAAAAAAGAAGAAGAATAATGGCAACCTCGATACAAACTCTATGGAGTGTAATCTCGCACTGGACCACATTGAGAGGTATAATGACCTCCTGTTAACAGAGAGGAAAAAAACCTCCGATGCTGAGTCCAAAGCGGCCCAACTATATGAGGAGTTGGAGGCAATAAAACTCCAAATAGCAGAAGAAAAATCCCTCACGGAGAAGTACATCAAACAGGAGGGGGAAAAAACCAAGAATATAATAGATGAGCAGAGGATCTCCACCGACATCCAGGTGGAGAAAGAAAAAAACAAGCCTTTGCTGGAAGAAGTGGTCACAGCCCGGATTTTATACAAAGAGTTGTTTCTTATGTATAAGGCTGAGATGGACAAGACGACGAAGCAGGCTGAGAAACTCGAGGAGGAACTGGAGAGAGAAAAGAAGTCGTACCAGGACAAAGTTTCTCAAGACCAGGAGGTCCTCCACAAACTGAGAGATGAACAGCAAGATCTCCGTCGTCAGATGGCTCACCAAATGACCTCACTGCAACAAAGCTCAGAAGAGCTGAAAAAGAGATTGCAGACAGAGGTGGAAAAGACCAAGACTTCACACCAGGAGCTCAGCTTCAAATATGAAAGTGACATTTCAGCAGGAAGAAAGAAAGTGGAGAACCTGCAGATGGAGCTGAGTGGAGAAATCATGATTCATGCGCAGACATTAACAGAGAATCTGCGCATCATCAACGAAGTCAGAGCTGAGCAGGATTCAAAACATGAAAAACTGTCTCAGGAGATCGCCTCTGTTAAAGAAACTTCCAGGAGGAGGGAGGAAATGTATCAGAATGAATTGAGGGATCTCAGAAGTGAACTTCTGGAGCTCATCACGAAACACGAGGAAGCTCTCCTAAAGAAAAGACACAAGTCTTCATTTTGGAAGAAAGTTAAACACTTCCTCGGTTTTAAGAAAACTGAAAAATCCTAGAAGAACAAGTCCGGGCCAGTTCAAACACTTAAAATTTGCTAAATAATTAGCAGATGAAATCTCAAATTAATTTGAATTTATTGTGTAAAAATAGAATATATTTTATGGGTTTTCTCCAGTT
This sequence comes from Zenarchopterus dispar, assembly GCA_028564865.1. Taxonomy (NCBI): domain Eukaryota; kingdom Metazoa; phylum Chordata; class Actinopteri; order Beloniformes; family Zenarchopteridae; genus Zenarchopterus; species Zenarchopterus dispar. The sequence goes on from JAOWBL010000008.1 coordinate 10,058,937, forward strand.
TTCAAAAAACATCCATGTTGGTGTTCCTGGAGACTGTAAATAGTTTATAGAAATGTATGTAAATATGTTTTAATTCAAATAAATTTTCCTCATTAACTGAAGTTTTCTGTACAGTGATACTTTAATGTGTTCAAGAGTTTATATTTATGCAGTAATTCAACATTTAGTATTTTCTTCTGGATTGTTATGCTTTCAAAAAAAATACTAAACATGAGTAACTGTTCTGAGTAACTTACATGAAACAAATTATAACATAAAAATGATCAGGAACTGATTAAAAACAAGTTATTTGGTCTCTTCTTCATGACCATGAGGAGACCCAAATCAAAATGTTCTTTAATCAAATAAGAACAATCATTTCTCCTTTTTCTTCACACTGAGTCCTAAATACAGATGTTTAATAAAATATATAAATACTAAAGCTGAAGTGAACCAAGGTTAAAGTGCACCAGCATCTCTCATGCTCTGTGTCCTCAATGATCATTTTCTTCAAAGATTAATCTGATGATTTATCTTCAGTTATTCCATTTTGTACTCTATAAGCAAATAACTAATTAATCAGGTTTACTGAATCGCTTATATTGAAATGTACCTGAAACAAGGATACAAGCCTATCTGATCATGTTTTACTACTATATTAATACACTAATCCATCAGTACTTTTATATTATTGTACATATTGGAGCCCACTTGTTAGAAGAAACATGAGATGGAGAGTTGCTACAGTAAACAGTATAATTTTGAGTATTCAAGCCATATGTTGATACAAAGAAGGGCCTAACATCAGCAGCAAAGCCTAACCATGGTTTCAAACAAAGAAACTTCTAAATAACTCAAATCCCCAGCAGGCTTTACTTTTATGACACCTTAGTGATAAGGAATTGCCCCTTATTGGGCATGGACCCCAAAACACAGCAGGGGTCTCCACCGATACGCTGCAGCCCAGAACCGGCTATAAAGAGAGGATGCTTCCTCTCCCTCAGTCTCTCCTAGAAAAAAAAAACTTTTCTCAGAAGACCTTGCTCCTATAGGCTCCAACATGGAGCTCATTTCTCCTGGTCCTTAAAGCTGTGAAGACCACAGCTCCAACTTTAGCGTGACGAGCTACCAGCCAAAGGCCTGCCTCCTCTATCGCCGTGACTGAGGGTGTCCAGTTGCTAAGCAACGTCAACTGCAGTCTGTCCGGCTGCAGCGCTGCAACGAGAGACCCGTGAACGTTTCCAGCCGAACGAGGGTCACGTGAACGCCTTCCCACCGACGTACCCGGGAGGGAGCCGCTCGTAGCCACAACCACCGGCGGAGCGTAACCATCCAGCTGCTAACCGAACCGAGAGGAAGGCTGTT
>JAOWBL010000008.1:10060380-10091864 GCA_028564865.1 Zenarchopterus dispar
CACTGTTTTTATCATCACAGCCGCACAGCATCAAACTGAGAGCCAAAATAGGAGTTAACAAACCTCTTCAGAGGAAACTGGAAGGAAAGACTCAAAGTCAATCTACACAGAAAATAGACCAAGCTAGAATTGAGCTTTAAATGTTGTTGTTTTGCACTATTATACTTTCAAGGAAATGCTAAACTAATCTAATCTGTTCTGACCCTCAAACAGCATCTAACTAGTTTGTTAAATGAAACAAATAACATGAAAGAAATGTATCATTCCTTTTACTTCTGCGTCATTGGTATAAGGAGACCAAAATTAAAATGTTCTTTAACCAAATAAATCGCTTCTATAATTACTAGAGTTTTTGAGATATTTAAAACACAAATAATAGCTCACCTAGGTATTATAGAGGTATATTATTATTTATATTTATCTCTGAAATTGGCTTCATATTTTAGTAAGATGTGATTAGTCTACTCTCAGTTTTGATCATATATTGTCATCTGTTTGGGAATGCTTTATAATGGTAATCAGAATATTCTCTTATGATGGAATAAGCACTTCTTCTAACTGGACTGGACTGACAATACAATGGCACTTTACAAAAAAAACTCCACCTACTTAAGACACTGAGGTCCTTTGGAGTTCGGGGGACGCTCCGGAGGACTTTCCATGGCACTGTGGTTGAATCATCCATTTTTATGTAGTGGTCTGCTGGGACAACAACATCTCAGCTGCAGACAGGAAGAGACTTGATAAACTAACCAAGAAGGTCCGTTCTTTCCTGGGGTACCCCATAGATGCAATGGAGGTGGTAGAAGAGAGTCATAGCCAGGGTATCATCTCTCTCAAACAGGGGCTCCAATCCCATACAGGATGAGCTGTCAGCACTGGAGAGCTCTTTCAGTTACAGACTTCTCCACTCAGAGTGACTGCAGGTCCTGCATCCTCCCTGTCTCCCTGCATCTGTCAAACTTCACAATCAGCACTGCTCTAAATGAACAAACACCACACATACTTGAACTGGCTCATTTGTGCAAAACATTAAATATTCATATCTGTGCAACACCTTCACTGCTCAAGGTTTCTCTCTTTTTTCCTTCTTTTTGTGTGTACACACACACACACAGATGTATGTGTGTGTGTGTGTGTGTGTGTATATATATATATATAATGTGTGTATGTATATATGTGTATATATATGTATGTATGTGTATGTATATATGTGTGTGTGTATATATATATATATATATGTGTGTGTGTGTATTATACATATGTGTGTATATATTTATGTATGCTCTTGACCATCTACTGTGCTGCTGCTACAATTTGCTTCCAAGAAATAAAAATGTTTACAAAGTTAAAAATACTATTTTATACTATTATTTTTTTTAGTTCATGAAGTGACCCAAGACAAAAATCTGAGGGATTTTAACCCTGATTTTGTAGAGGATCAACAACAATTGTTTTTTCTTTTTTTTCTTTCTTTTTTTTTTTTTTTAAATCAGTTTCAGTTCATGAAGTTTAGGCATGTTGGCGCGGAATACAAATGGCACAATTTGTGATACAAATAAGGTCTAATACTTTATTAATACAATTAAAACATGTCATGTTTAGTTCAGCATCAGGCATTAAAATTGCTTGTTTTTATAAACCACAGCATCAAGCAGCATCCAACTTAAACTGACTTTAAAAAAAGAACTATTATCTGGGCTTGATCCTCATTCCTTGATTTGTCCTGAGTTAGTTCTGTAATAAATGTGAAAAATGCATTTAAATGTCATTGACTTCAGAGCAAAACAACAGTTCTGACTGGATCAGTGTGTTTAGTCAGTGCTCCAGCGATGATTTCACGAGCAGCCTCACTGGAGTTTCTTCATATAACTGTGAGATTTGATATTTACTCTGTCCATCTGTCCAGAGCTTTGCTGACACATTGACAATCTGTCAGGCGTTCACAGAACAGACAGCCTGAGTCAGCTCCCACAAATACACAAGAACATTTTCATTTCTGTTTCATCTTATATTTTTTTTCTCCTGTTTTATGATGCATCAAAAAACAAATGAATAAAAATAACCATGCAATTATTTGTGATTTGACTGCTTGTAAATGTAGCACAGGACAAAATTCTGCTCTGTGATGAGAATTTAAGAATTACTAGTGACCGACTTTGCTTTCTTCAATTTTAGAGTCAGGAGGGAAAAAAAGTGGCTTCAAACATATCACACAAGACAAAAGAGCAACTTCAGCTTAAATTACATTTATTCAGTGCATATTCAGTATTTAAAAAACAAGAAACACAGCAACTGTATCAAAGGAAAACTACAATATTTTAGTCAAACTCTGCACCCTTTCGTTTCACCCCAGCCCAAACTCGCCACCCTGTGATAGCTAACATTGTAGCCATATGATCAGTGTGTAGCATTAGTGTACAGACACAACACACTTGTACTGCTTGTTCTTTAAAGCTTCAAGTGATTTAAACCCCATAAACTACTTTAAACTCTCATTTCTAAAAAGTGCTTGCACTCTTGTCAAAGCGGGGCATTTGAAATTCAAGAGTGTGTAAATTTAGCAGAAAATATACAGACATCTCGCTGCTGATGGAAAGATGCGATGGGGGTGGGGAGGGACCACCTCATTTTGCCAAAATTTAAAAGTGCTTGCAAGTTAAACTTAACAGAATCAAGGTGCTCTTAGAGTACACGTGCTTCTGCACTGGCAGAAGAGTTAAATGCAGATTTAAAAAGCTTTGGGTATTTGTGTTAAGGAAGAAAAAAAAAAAGCCTTCAATAAGTTAATAGTGTAAATGTGTGACCTTTCCCGACTGTGAATGGCTAAGAAGCACGGTCTGAACGTGTATCCGTTAAAATCTCAGCAGTGACTTTTGCTATGACTCAACCTTTAAGATTAAAAAGAAAAAAAAATGAAGTCGGGGCGATACAGTCATGTCCACCACTGCAGGAGTGTGCGCTTTTATCATGGCAAAGTCAGAGTGTCCATAACTCAGCTACTATCACTGCAACACAGGTTAACAGTTTAACTTAACCGAGGAAGACATAAGCAGTCAATAGGTCCTCGTCTTGAGCCACATCTGAACTTTGTAACAAGAACAGTTCATTTCATCTTCACACAAACCAGCCTTCATTACAAACTCTACTCGAGCCTCCGTGAAGAGAGAGGTAGGGAGTACGTGCAAGCGAGACACAGGCAGGGAGGGCAGGAGTGAGATCAGAGGCCTCATAGATCAAATATATCATTGTACAAAAACGAAAAGGAAAAAAAAAAAAAATTAGACTTTTGCCTATATCCCCAAAATAAATTTAGGCACTAAATTCAGAGAGCTGACATAAGTAGCATCGATATCTCTGTCATACAATACTATAAACCTGACATGTTGTCATTGGTCCATGTAGGGGATCAGAATGTAAGCTTGTTGAAGGAAAGGACCTGGTACCGTGTTGTTCAGATGAGCCACGCTCCTGGAACCAACCGGCGTCGTGACTTCGTACGTCTCGTTCACTACTTGGTCCGCCACAACCCAGCAGAGCCAGGTGGCGTTCGGAGGAGCCACGAGGAGGGGAAGCTCCTCCTTTCCCTGAGGAACCAGCCAATAGGAAGCCAGGTGGCGTTCCACAGGGACACAGTCTAACTTTTACTCACTGCTCTTCTTCAGGATGGAGGGAGTGGATTCCACGAAGGTCCTGCGGAACAGTACAACACTAGTTCAGACTGGTAAAGCCTAAATCAGATGTTTTTGTGTGTTTTGGGTATTTTGTGTTTACCTTATGGGTTGAGCAGGCCAGTTTGTCTGCACTGGTGTGGGCAATGAGGAGCTCGGACTCATCAGCATGGCACTGTAGATGTTTGCTGCCACCACCAGGATGCAGAGGAGGATGGGTCCAATGATGGCCCCCTCCAGGCCCAGATAGTACGCTCCGCCTGCTACCGCAAGACCTGTCAGGTAGGGGTGTCCGCCCCTGACACAAGGAGGCAAGAAATGGCTTACACAACAGAACAATGTAGAAGAAAGTCTCGGCAAGCTTGATTCTAGGTTTTACTGAGAAAAGTTTTATTAATACAGTTTAAGATGACTCCACTTTCTGACTGAAATAGGAAGAGCAATTATATTCCTTCATGATGGATTGACAGACTAACCAAATAAATATTGTGCAAAAAAAAAAAAAAGGTTTGGAAATATAGGATTAAAAACACGCCTTTAAAAACCAAAATCACATTGTTTGTTGTGTGATGTATCATGCATGAATCCATTTTTCCTGCAACATCAAACTGTTGTCTATGTTACAGACACTTAAGATTTTTCATTTTTGTCCTAATATAACATAAAACAAAAACACAAGTAGATAATACCAAATTAAATAAACCAAGAAATGCTGTATTTTGAGATTAATTTGCTAAGGAAAATGATCCTGTATTAAATATCCAAAAATGACAACTGTGAACCTCTGGAGACTTCTGAAGACCTCAGAAAAGAAAAGCTGTTGACACTAATGCTGAGAAAAATTACAAAACCATCTGCAAAATCAGTAAGGTTGCGTAAAACGATGAAATTCAAAACTACTATAATTAAAGCCACTGACAGTCATGTTAATATTTACTATCCATCATTAGGAAAACTCCAAACAGTGATGTGATGCACGGCGCAAGCTTTGTGACCCAAAAAAATAATATGACTGTTTACTAAAGACCACAAAGACAAAACATTTAGAAAAACTGTTCAAAAAAAGTTTTTTGGGTTTTTTTTGGATAGACTCTTGTCTTTTATGTTTTAAAGTTGAAGTTTTGTTTTTAAGCCAATAATGCCGGATGAATCATATGTGATTTATGAACCTCAGAGGCCTCTGCAAGTTTTATGCAACGATAAGTTAAATTTAAAACTACCCAATGCTTTCATAATGATACAAAAAAAAAAAATTATTTAGAAACAGTTAAAGACAAAATTGGGGTGTGGTTGATAATTTCAGTATATGGTACATTTTTTTCAAAAGTTTTTAAAAAAAGGATTTTTGGTGTATTATTTCATATGCCAGCCTTTAAAGGGTTAAATAAAGAAAAATCTTCATTCCATCATAAGACTTTTATTTAATTTGTGAAACATACTGGTGGCATTGTATTTTGTGCTTTTTTTTACTGCATAGGGGATGAGTCGTTAATAACATAGCAATGAACTTTGAATAATGGCTAAAATTTAAAGGAAATGTCAGTATTTCAGTTTGAAAATTGAATATCAAAAGAAACTTGTTTATGCACCAAGAGAGCAACACGAAAAATAAATTTAATTCAATAATATAATTTTCTACAAGAAATTAAAGATCAAATATCATTTCAACTTTGTTTTATTTGTTTAATTGGATTCTCCTTGTCCACTTTCAGGTCTTTTGAGAAAATTAGATGATGTTTAAAGTTCTTTATTTTTATAAAAAACCAAAAACATTTATTTCATTGTTATTTATTTTAACGTACTTCAGGGTGATGCACATTTAGGCAGACATTTAGGAAACGTGAAAACTTGCAAACTTTCCAGCTGTAATTCTTTGCATTACAGGACTTGAGGTTAAAGCTGTGGAAATGATTTAGAGTGAAACAGTCAGCAGCACAAAGCAGGACTGTTGTCTTTATAAAGATCGTGTCAAGCAAATGAGTTTATGAAAATGACTTAAGTAAATAAATTATAAATGGACTATATCAAGGACACTGTTTTATTTCAGTCGTATTGGGGCTGCAACCGTGACAGCAGAAGACTGAAATTTGTTTTTCAAATCTGTCCATGCTGCTCGCTCATACCTACCCTGAAATATCCGAGTAGATGGCCGTGTCCACAAAGTATGTCGGAAGCAGATGGCAGATGAGCAGCAGCAGAGCCTTGACACCTTCTCCCTGCGTCAGCCACAGGTCACACACGGCCGGCACCGCTGCCCAGTAGGTCCCGAGGAACGGCACGGCACCCAGTATGGCAGCCAGAGCTGCAGGGCCAGGAAGGAGGAATTCAAAAAGTGACAACACTGAGGCAGCTTGGCAGGTGCACGTTTTATGGCGGCATGATCTGCTGCGAACATGCTGACTCACCAGAAGGAATAAAGACGATGTTGATGCCAAAGATGGTGTGAGTGAGCCAAGTGTAGAGGCCATAGAAGCACGCCATCTTCAGAGAAGCGTCAAACACCCCTCTTCAAAACAAACATGCACAGGGTGAAAAATAATCCCTTCCCAATGACAGAATATTTATAGATTCTGCTTTTTTAATGCAAGTGATTACCTGATGGCCTCTTCTACAGACTGGCCTATAATATTAGAGGAGGGTCCCGGCTGGGAGAGCGGTGTCAGGCTGATCACCCATTTAACAGGTTTGTAATATTCACCACTGGAGCTCAGCAGGTAGAAGAGAGTAGTCAGGAAAATCACCTGAAAAGAGCATAGCACAGAATATTAAAAACATTTACAATCATGGGACTTTTTTTTTTTTTTGGTAATTAAAGTGTAGCAGATTTAGTGCTGCCACTAACAGATGTGCAGAGATGGAAAAACAAAAATCCTTAGTGCTAATAGTTTTGTGACAAACTTCAAGAGTAGGCTACAAAAAAATCTGCACTTGGTATAAAATTATAAAAATAGATAAAAGAAGGCTTGCAGGCAAGCTCTGAAATGAATGCTTTATGCATTACAGAAGAATAATACAATATGAGATCATGTTTGTTCAAGTTAAAGCGAATAAAGGACACAAGAAAAAAAAAAAACAGTTTTATACCAGACTCAGCACGAAGTTAAGCAGCGCCGTGCCACTGTGGAACAAGACGGTGAAGAGAGTGGTTGTGGTGGAGAGGAGGAGCCCGACATTTCTGCTCATCACCACCCACAGAGACTCCATAATCTACGAAATCACAGCGCAACAGTAAACATATCATCCACGGGAAACCTCTGATTCCCCTCAAGGAATAATGTGAAAACATATCTCTGATTTTTGACTGCAATTGTTAGAAAAGCAGTTTTGGGTCAGCCGAGAGAGTATTACCACCCTCCAGGACTTCCTCAGTGTAATTTTCTGAGAATCAATTAAAATTTGGCTTAATAGAAGTTTATGTACTGAATTTAATAACAGGTGGACAGATTTACAACAGAAAAGTACCTAGAAATGATCTTCCTTACATGGTTTTCAGTGTTAAATGTCTAATACTTACAGACAACAGAGTCTCAATATTTTCTTGTAGAAAGGAGACGATGTCCTTCCAGTCCAGGATGTCTCCTAACCAGCTGTTCTGTCTATGAGGCATAATCCTATGTCCACGTTGGCGTCCAGAGTGGGTGACATTCTGAAGATGTGTGAATTATGTTTTACATGCAAGTGCTTAACACAAAGAATAAGACTTTGACGAGGCAGTCAATAAAACCCTCTCATCCTACCTTCACGAACCAGGAGTGGTAGAGTCTGTCCCAAAGCTCCAAAACCTGCTTCTCAATCACTGCAGTCTGGTTCATCTTATCTCCTAATATCTTTTGAAGCTTCACATAAAAGAAACAAGAGATTAGTTGCAAAACTCTTCATTTTCTTCATATCTGACTTTTAAGAACCCCACTGCAAATGAGTGCTGTAACCTTGTGTGTTATCCATTCTCTCCCATGCTGATAAACATTAGTAGCAGCTGAATTCATAGCTTTCTGCACCACGCGAGCTTCTGGAAGCCAACTAGAGAAGACAATGTAAAAGACATAGATAAGTGTTTTTATTCACAGAGAGAAAGAGGAGACACAAAGGTGAAATAGTGATTAAAAACTGTCCTACTTGGCCCATTCTGGGTGGTTAGAAATGGTCTCGTTGATAAGGTTACTGGTTACCTTGATGATGTGAACACTTTCATTGTGAACCTAGAGAGATAAAAGTGATTCTTGCCCTCAGACTGATGTTGCAGTATTTCCACTGAAGCAAAGCGATTTGATTTCAGAGCAAAAACCTACCATAGCTGTGAGCAGCAAAGCCATAAGCAGGGTCCCTGTGACCAGAAGGAAAATGATGAAGATGCTGATGATTTTATCCAGCGATCGCTCCAACCACACCACTATCTGCATTCATGGAGAGGTGGGGGACACAGAGAGAGAAAACTACATGTCAGTTCAACTCCAAAGGAGAAGAAAACCCACAGTTAACAGACTCATGGAGAAACCTGTGTCCTGCCCATGTGGATAAGCCGTGTTTTATTTAAAAGATGCTTAATTCCACCAGTAAGGACAAGAAGGTGGATGATTTGGTGAACCACCAGCCAGTGTTTATGTACAAATAGACACTTGAGGCATGAAAGAGCAAAGCTAGGAATGAGTGCTTAAGACTGCACACATTAAAGGTAAAGAGAAAAAAAAGGTCTGAGATTAAAGATAAAAATTAAGATCCTAAATATACAGGGTTTTCTCTAACAACTAATGACTTCAGGTTTTTTTTTCCATCAAGTCATGGATTAGAAATTACTTTATTTCTTATTCACTGGTCCCTTTAATCTCAGAGAAAATGGCTCCACCAAAGTGCCCCACTCAGGTTTCTCAATGCTCCAAAACTGTTTATGACCAGATTTACTCTCAAATGTATGCACTTGGGATTGTGTGTTAATTTCACAAGATAATTAGTCGTTACTGGAGCCAATGACAAGTGACTAGAGAAAGTTGCGTTAGATGTATCTTAATCATGAGGCCGCGCCCTAATGAGTGGATTTTACATGTGGGTGGTGATGTGATACGAGCATCAGCACAGGTCCCACTGCATCATACAACACATCCATTCAATTTTTTTAAGCTTTATCTTTAAGGATTAAAATTATGCTTGACAGACTAGCTAGAGGGAAAAATGGTTGGTTAACAAAAAGAAGGGAAACACCACACATAAAAAGGCACTAACTGTGAATTAAGACAAAGGAAATGTCATAATAGTTTGCCTCGGCAAGAAAGGGTACTTTTTTGAAGAAACCTGACAGCTGCCACCCATTCAGGCAGCTTTTAAAAAGGCCAGATAGTCAGAAACTCTGCATCTTTAATGTAGTAATATTAAACTACGTCAACAGAAATCAAGTCAGGATTTAATCAACAGTTGTGACACAACAGAAACAGGTCTTTCTATACCCAAATTATCAGCATCTGACTGATTTAATATAAACCTGTACTTGGCAGAATAGTTATTAAAACAGTCCCATATTATTTCTCTGTACAAAATTTTAAAAAAATTAATTAAGCAAGTATGATCACCCATCATTTATGAGTTTTGCATAGCAGATCAGTGTATTTTTAACAGATAACAGAAGACAAATATTCGATAATAGTAAAATACAAACAGCCAATTATAATTACCAGTAAATCCCATATATGTACTCACCACTTAGCATCTATTTAAAAAAAAGTTTAAAGTAGTGAGGTCTAGTAACGTGGGTCAGGGTTCACAGTGATTTGTACAGTATTGTCACACTAAAACTCTGCTTCCATTGTTTTGCCCACACACGTTCCTTTACCCCATAAACAAAACCTATAACTCCCATGTTTATCTTGTAAAACACTCCTGTCCTATTCTTCTTTACGCTGTTTACATCCACCTTTGCTCCATGCAGCCCACACACTCTCAGGACAAACCTGCCGGCAAGATCAAAGCAGGGAAGACACAGACTGGGGCTGAGGGACCAACAAGTCCCTCCCCTCCCGCCTGTGGCTTCCTCTAAATATCAGCGCAGCAAGCAGGAAAGGGGCAAGATAACAGACTTTAAGACAAGATGACAAGGAGATGGCAGTGGATGGGTAGAAAGAAAGCCAGTCCAAGCGAATACGTGTGTTCACACATTCACACACACTAACACCCACTCTGTTGAGGTTATTTATTTATTTTCAATCCTTGTTTTCTCGCTTTCTCTCATACACAAACACATTACCTGCTTGTTAAGCCAATGCCAGAGCTTGGGGAGGAGACAAAGAGACATTGGGAAGATTATTATTGGAAAGATCTGTGCAGCAGCCATCACATGTACCCGTGAAACAAGAAGACAACCTCTGTTTGGGTACAAGTGCTGAGGGGTCACAAGGTGGCAGGCAGGAACTAACTACAGGCCAGACAGCGAGTGTGGACTGGCCTTTTTAATGGATGCAGATCAGAATGACAACAAAGACAACATTATTTCATCCCACATAAGAGGAAAGTGGGTCATAAAGGTCATGCAATAAATTCCAGACTTGTATGCAACATCTGGAGTTTGGTCCTGCGTTAAAGCTTTTTAAATGTTTTTGCTAAAGTCAGCCAGTAAAATTTTTTTTTTTTTAAATCATACAAAATCTCATGTGGGATTCTGTTTATGGTCAGCTGATCAGTATTAGTCCAATATTCACTCTTCTTTTAGCCCTGTGATTGAGGCTGGCTTTTATGTGTCTCTCTGGTATTTGGTGCTGGTTAATCAGTCCAGTGCTGGTTTAGTAAAGGTGACAAGTCAGAAAAAACAAACAAAAAAAACCTACTGTTTCTATATACTCTTTTTCTATGCATGTGGATGTCTAAAGTCCCAGCAAACCTAAAAGCTCTATTTAAAAAATGCTTTGGTCACCACTGAGGAACACACAGGTTCATATCAGAGCAGGAATATAGTCTATTGTCTTTGTCTTAATCAAATTTTAGTTTCACATTATATCACAGCCCTCATACCTCAGAAGTAGAGAGTCAAAACTCTTTTGCACTTAAATTTTATTTTATCAACAGCAGGTTGTCATCAGCAGTTTACCAGCTCACTGAAATTAAAAAAATAAACTAACAATCATCTACCAATGTCTTATTTTTTGTTCAACACCACTGCTCTGATATCCAACTTACAATTAGCATTATTAAATATTTTACCCTTTCAGAAGATGTAACTTATGATTTCCTATTTGCCATTGAATGCACCATTAGTAGGCAGCACAGTGGCTTAGTGGTTAGCACTGTTGTCTCACAGCAAGAAGGTTCCTGGTTTGACTCCCTGTGTGGAATTTGCATGTTCTCCCCGTGCTTGCGTGGGTTTTCTCCGGGTACTCCGGTTTCCTCCCACAGTCCAAAAACACGTATATAAGGTTGATTGAGAACTCTGATTTGCCCGTAGGTGTGTGTGGGTGGGTGGTTGGTTGTCTGTATATGTGGCCCTACGATGGACTGGCGACCTGTCCAGGGTGTCCCCCTGCCTCTTGCCTGCAATGGGTTGGGATTGGCTCCAGCAGACCCCCGTGACCCAGTAATTGGATTCAGCGGGTCTCAAAAATGGATGGATGGATGGGTGGATGCACCATCAGTAGCAACAGCTGATCTGCTGTTGCAAAAATAAACAGTGGATCAGCTTTTTTCCTTCTAGCTTGGTGTGTGGACATGTCACCTCTCAGAATAGCTGTTGTATGCTCGCCCAAATGGTACTAATGTACTTCAAGAGTTATTGAGAGTGATTTGTGTTCAGAATACGCTTGCATAAAAGTTTAAAGCTGTAGGACATGAAAAAGAGGCACAACCTACGAAAAACAGAAATGAAGTCAAGTTGCTCACTCCACCCCATGAAACACTGCGCTAGTAAAAAGTGATAGACATGTTGAAAATATTGTTTCTCTTTGGAATTTTGACCAGAGTAAAGCCCTTTAATGTCTTTTACTCTTTTGTTCGTACATCAAAGTTTGAATAAATGTTAGACTTTCTGTAATATTCTTTAGCACAAAAAGAGTATCCAAGGTGCAACACAATGACGAACAAATCTTTCACTGTTGGCATCGAATTCAAAATAAGAAAAAATTTTTTTTTCAAAATTTCACCATTTTGTGGCATCAAATTAAATTCAATAGAGGGTTTAAGTGTGTTTCATTTCATATATATTTTTGAGAAGTTCCTCACTGTGTTTTTGGACTAGAATTGTAATACTTACTTTCTAATCGCAGAGCCACTTATTTGTAGTCTGTTGAACGAACAATCCTTATAGCTACTGGAGTCACTTAATGAAGACAGCAATGATCAAACAGTATGAACCCTCAAAAGGTGTACTAGTTTGACAAAAATGTGTCTCCATAAGGATGCATGAAATCAGAGGAAAAAGAAATGAATATAATTGCAGCACATGGAGCTCGTATAGATCAGCCAGAGTCATTACCTTAGTGTCAATACGCAGCAGAAACTGAGCCAGGCCTTTGATCGCTCCAGGCAGCAAGGCATCTTCACGTTCATGTCCGAACTTCTCCAACACTGTCCACCACGAGCTCAGAGTCCGTTCTGCAAAGCTCTTCAGACCAAAGTGGACCACCAGCTTCTTCAGCACCCACACTACATCATCAAGGCAACATGTAACATGCAACTACAGTAGATCTGAAACTTGTGAAAGACATCATGCATTCGTTTGTATGCATTTCGGTGTTACCAGCCACAGGGATAGGCAGCAGCTGGAGGATCCAGAGGTTGAGCCACAACTGCACCAGCACGATGGCCCAGACCAGCAGAATGAAATAGATGTCGCTGGCTTTCCTGGAGCTCTTCTCTTTGTAGAAGAGGTTGGCTGGTAGGGAACGAGAGCCCCGAGGGAAACCAGGGGTGGCAGGAAGGGGACCTACTCCTGGCATAGCATCTTGGTGGGCATGAGTGATAGCAGGAACAAAAAGCATAAAAGAGGAAGAGAAAGAAAGAACAAAGCTAAGGGTTGTGCTCAGTTCAAACCAGCATGACTACTTGAGGAAGCCAAAGTAAATATTGAGTTGAAGTTATTCAATGATATTCAATTTAAAGACTTAAAACTTCTTTTGGTCGGGAAGAAAGCTATTATCAGCTCTGTCAACTGTTCTTGACAAACATAAAAGAAAACTTGTGAACAAGTAAGGATGAGCTGTCGCACCTATGCCGGAGCGCTGACTGGGTTCACTTTTCAGCTGATAGCTGCTGCAGGAAATCGCCATGTAAATAGTGTTTGCAGCGAATGACAAAACCTGGCCCGATAGCTCCCCTGAGGAGGCGAGACAGATGATAATGTTAGCACACACACGGACAGGGAAATAGAAAAAAATGCTCTGAACTTCTTGGTCTGTACACTGTGTTCTTCCTTGTGACGTTTCAACCACGCAGAAGAGCCCACTGTCCTCCTCAAGTCTTTAATAATCTTGATGATCTCAGTTAAGAGCTACATGTAACGTAATCTCAGTGCTGGCTGACTCTGGAAAATGGCAAAGTCAAATTCTAATGAAGGCTATTTCAGGACTACCTTTCCACTGTTTCAAAGATCAGAGCAGGTCAATTTAAGATCTTTTCCCAAATATTCATGAAAATGATTTATATAAATTATGAGATTTTTTTTAAAATCTTATTTCAGAAGTAAGCAAGAAGGTTCATACCCTTTTTTTAAAGAAATTTTAAATAAGCCCATTTAAAAAAAAACCAATAAGTCTCATCTCTGAAGATCTAGTCGAAGTGCATCAAAACATACTTTTTAAACCACATTCATTGATACATAGTTGAGGAGTAAATGTTAATGTGTAGTTCAAAAACATTCACCCCTGCCAGGGACAGGTGGTTTCTCCAGGGAGCCCACAACAAGGAGGATCACCACAACCACAAATATGGGCACTCTCCACGAGCCAGTCAGGGACACTAAAGACAGAAAAAGGAAAAGAAAAGAGACAATAATGCATCTTCCATTGACTCAGACAAATCTATATTCTCCCACAGTTACTATCATCTCGGTAGACATGCCGACTTTCAGTGCAGTGTTTTGATCTCTTGGATTTTAATATAAATTGTAGGCTAAGATCACTTGTAATAAAGAAATTTTCAGTACTTGATTTTTTATTGAACAGAACAACTTCTCAAAAGCATGTAGTCACTTTAAACATTTCACGCCTGAAGGTCAACACTTCTTTTTGCACGCATTAGCGCGCTAAAAATACTGGCGACTTCCTCATCTTACTGCATGTGTTCCAGCTGGTTGGACTTGCAGAGACAGAACATTTTCTTCCCTCCCTCATCTGAAATAAAAAGCATTTTTCTGCTGGTTTCCACAAAAGGTTCATCTTCAGCGCTCTGTTGCACACAGGTAAGCTGAGTGAGAAGAAATATTCCCTCGAGGCAAAGAGGCGATTTGCATGAAAGTATGAGGAAACCTGCCTGAACAGCCCATCCACAGCTTCCACACTCACCCATATAGAAGAGCAGAACAGCCCAGACAGGAAGAGCCAGAGCCCTCAGGTAGTGCTCAGTTTGGGGGCTCCACTTGAGGCAAACGGCCAACAAGTAGCCAAATATAACCGTGCAAACCTAAACCAGAAAAAGACAGAGCAACACTAGAGATTCAGAGCTTCTTGCATCTTAAATCGCTGGCAAAAATATTTTTTGCTCTAAGTATTTTCTTTTTCCCAGATTCCCAAACTGTGATGGACTATTTTCCAGTTTTTACTTTCTTTCTCTTAGAACATAAACAAAAGGCTATACTTTGTTTTGTGTGGGTATGTTTTTTGTTTGTTTTGTTTTGTTGTTTTGGTGAAAAAAAGTCCCAGTTTGTGTCTGAACTACAGAACAAAATGACAATACAGAACACCAATTTGATTATTTTACAGGTGATCTTGTATATATTTGCTGCAAAGACAACTTATAAATATATCATACTGTCATATAGATTGAGAACAAACTATTCCACAAGATTTTTTAAAAAGTCTTGATGTTTTCTAAAACCTCTTTTCCAAACACATTTAAGATCCTCGAAGAGATTACTAAACTGCACTGCTGTTATTCAACATACATTTCAAGGTAAAAGCTTGAAATATCACACCTCATTTTATCATTAACTGTCCACAAATATGTTGTCTAGTTCCACTTCACACAAAGGTGTCTTTCAGTATAATTCAATATAGTGTTCTTCGTATTTATAAATCTCGTGAGTCTAGCACAAAAAAACAAAGACTGTCTGGTGAAAAAAAGAAAACCACATAATGCAATTTGGATTTGGTCATGTAAGGACAGGTTCGTTCTGGCTTCTCTGGATTAATAAGATAATGATCGACCAGACACTCGAACTGAAGGAAATTAGATCAACTGACCAGAAAGTTTAGTCACAGATTCCAAGAAACATACTTTCTGTACTGATGTTAACCGAGTAAACCGTTAGTAGAAATGTCCAAGATAATCTAATGCAGTTTAAAGCTATATGTCAATCCTGATCTAGATTGTTTATAATGGATTATAAAATTGTATTATGAATATGTGAGTGGATTTATAAATATCAAATGCGAAAAATATTGCTCATCATTTTTAAAATACAGGTTTTCATATGCAAATGATGTTCAACCAACAGTCCTGTACCAAAATATTATCATTAGATGGGTCAGGGGATTTTCATACATAAAAATGTATTTAACCCTTTATAGGGCAATCAATAAAATAATTGGTATTTTTCAAATTTAAACTAGAGAGTTATTGGAGAATATTAAAGGACCTCTATTAATCTCATAACTTTTTTTTGTAATAACCATATAATGTAGCTCTTCTGAAGTGATCAAATAATATGATCACTTACCCTGTAAAGCGTTCATTTACATTAACCCTTTACACTTGTTATTTTATGCTGATACACCAAACTAATAGCTATTTTACAATCATAAACATGTTTTAGTTTTGAATTACCGGAGTCGTTAAACCTTTGGGTAATTTTGGACTGAACTTCCACGCAGAAGGCAACACGGGCAAAGTTAAGGGGAAAATACTAATTTTGTAGAACCGACTTGACCTGACCCACCCGGACACGGGACTTTTCTCGTGGGGGTGTAACTTGATGACACTCTCCATCAACTCACCCACACTGTGTGGAAACAGTCCAGCAATGTTTCGATGACCCAACAGACGTGCCCGAGGATCACCTGCATACCGATGACGCTCCAGAAAAGGTAGAGGAAGTAAACCAGCGGTGCCCCGGCGCCGATCACCAGCAGCACCGTGAGCCGCTCCAGCACCAGCCGGCCCATCGTCTCCACGCTGTGGTTGACGCACCACACCGGGACCAGGAGGGTCCCTACCAGGACGGGCGTCCCCGTGTCCTGCAGGCCCCTGAGCCACGAGCGCCCGAGACGAGCCAGGGAGTATTTGAAAGGGTGGAGGAAAGTGCCGCAGAGCACTGCCCAGAGCAGCGGCCGGAGAAAGGCCTCCAGAATGAAGTAGACCAGGACGGCCGCCCCGCAGCAGATGGCCACGAAGATCATCGCCCCGGTGTTATAGAAGGCCTGCTTTATGTTTTTGTCAAACTTCAGGGAGGACGGTTGGGTTAGCAGTTGGCTCATCATCTCTACGGCCGGTTGGACGCTTTCGGAGAAAGAAACGGACTGAGGCCGCTCAATTTGAGGGCTCTGCAGGGGAGAGACGGTGTCAGGTTCCGGTGACGAGTCCTCTTCGTCTGCCATGTTCCTGGCTGCTACTCCGGTAATCTTACCAAGTGATCCCCCGCGTGAGGAAGAACAACATATGACGTAGGAGCTGGGATGTGCCCAAGGGCATCATGGGCAGTGTAGTGAAAATTTAAAAAAAAAAAAAAAAATCGTGAGATTTTGGATAGCTCTCTAAATATTCAGCTGTGCATAATTAATTTAAAAAAAACACTATGCAGCTGTAACAACAAACGTGCATGGAAGCAAGAAAGCACATTTTGATATAGGAAAAGGAAACAATCCGTGATCAGCTGGACCAAAATTACCTCTGCTAGGTGAAAGATAAACCATTTATTTCCAGCTAATATGTATATAGCAGATGTGTAGTACTTCTGTCTTCAAAGTGCCAAAAGCAATCTTTCTTGATTTCAAGTTAAGTCTTATATTTAGCCATTTATAGCTTTTACTTTTCCCTTTAACAATTCCTGTGGGATTTGGGCAGTGGGCTTTGAATATTCATTCAGACTGGAATATTGTCCTTGTACCAAGGATCTGCAGAGTCATCCCAAGTAGTATTTTAATATATTCACAGCCGTGATGAAACAATGCCTCTGAAGATAGTATGATTTAGTATAAATGGTACAGTTATATCTGTAAAAATATCACATCCAACACCTTTTGCACTTCTGCAGCCCCTTATTATTACTCTCCCAACTCCATGCTCCATTGTCACGAATGTACATTCACTGTCATTCTAGAGTCATAATAATAATATAAAGTCATTTTAGATCATCTTCACATTTGTTATCACAGCTGCCAGGCAAGAGAAGGTGTGGAGAGTGGAGGATATGCAGACCATTGTTGTGACAGAGAAAAATGGAAATGAACACTCTTCCATGGTGATCCCTAAAGAGAAAATCAGAAAAAAACAAGACTGGGAGCTGATACAGCTTTGAGTAATTTGACATTTAATAATACTGCACAGGAGCCTGTAATAATAGGTGACCATGATTATTTCAAGGACCTAACTTCCCTGCAGTGTATATAGACACAGGTATAAACCAGGGCTAAATATTGGTGACTATCAAAGTTTTGTTTTGTGGGTTTGTAGTCTCCGGTTACATGGGGAAATCTGTTCATTCACAAGAAAATGTATATTGCATGTGTTTATATGATGGACTTTTTCAACACATTTAATTGTTTTTAATACAGACTGAAATGCTACAATAATAATCCAGAGAAAAGTAGTCCATGTGCTGGCAAAGAGGGTTTTTTTTTTTTTTCAGTCCCCAGTTTGTTTCTGTTCAGTGTCTTATTGCTTGCGTAGGCAATGGCGACCCATGAATCAGTCCTTCTTTGTTAGTTGCAGTCAAAGTGTCACAGCCGTGATAAACAAGCAGTCCCTCTGGCCGAGGAAGATACAATGGCTGTTATTCACATAAACACAGCAGGGTAACGGGACAGAAAGTGTGCGTGTCTGCCCTTTCATTTTCTTTCGTCCTCACAAAAACCTTTGTGTTTCAGCCAAGTCCAACTGTGAGCAGCAGGATTCCAAATAATTCCCAGATTTTTCCAGTGCATGCAGTGTTTCAAAGACTTGTGAGACTTATGTATTCTCATGTGGAAGCCTATTTTAAACAAATAGAAGCTATTAATACTGAATATAAGTTGCTTATTTTAAACTAATACCTCTTAATTTGCTTGTATAATTTGTAAATAATGCCTGTATGACTAATGCACATATACTTTGTCATATTAAATACATTTGATACAGTACCTCTTTGTGTAAAGTGCACACTTCAACATCAGATCAGATAGAAACGGGAACTTTTTTTTTTTTTATTGCTTCTTCAGTCTGTCTTCACTCTCTTCTTTACCACTACGTGATCTGCTGTGCTTCTTTACGGCGTTCCCATGAGTAAATAGAAGGTGAGAGCTACTATGAGGAGTAGGCAGAGGGGAGAACTGAAGGTCTGATAGGCCGTGCAAGGCATGAAGATGTCCTCATACTTATAGATGCTGATCATGTGGTCGCTGACTGGGGGACTGTCAATGTCATGCCTCGTGATGGAACCTGTGGGGAAACAGCAGGAGGATGTCACGAAGGGAAAAGAAAAAAAAACAAGACAAGAAGAAGACATGATGCTGATGCTTGCCCCTCACCTTGAATAGCAGGTCCCCACGCAAACAGGTAATACCACGACAGATGCAAGTCCACCAGAGTTTCCTCTCTGGGGACGTATAGGGGTCGCTTGAAACGGCAGGTAACGCGGTTGTTCTCAAAAATGCCTTCTTCATCTCTAGCTGGGTTCCTCTTGATCTCCTTGGCCCACTGGCCAACGTTGTAGAAGTGATGAATCCGCACACGACCATTATCATCATGCACACATGCCATGACATCATCTCCTCCCTAAGGCAACAAAAATGATCAAGGAATGAGGAGCCTGTTTCAAATGTTATATATCTATTCATTTTTAAAAATTTAAGCAGATGTAAAATGCATTGTAAATAGCTCTTTGAATGTTCATATAAATGCCCCAATGTTTCCTACCACACAACTGTTGAACAATGAAGGGGCATATGAAAGGATGACAACTTAAAAGAGGCGGCATGGTGGCTTAGTGGTTAGCACTGTTGCCTCGCAGCAAAAACGTTCATGGTTTGACTCCCGGTAGAAGTCTTTCTGTGTGGAGTTTGCATGTTCTCCCTGTGCTTGCGTGGGTTTTCTCCGGGTACTCCGGTTTCCTCCCACAACCAAAAAACATGTATGAGGTTGATTGAGAACTCTAAATTCCCTGTAGGTGTGAGCGTGGGTGGTTGTTCATCTGTATGTGTGGACCTGCGATGGACTGGCAACCTGTCCAGGGTGTCCCCCTGCAACAGGCTGGGATTGGCTCCAGCAGACCCCCATGACCCAGTACTGGATTTAGCGACAACTTAAAGGAAAAACTTAAACCTTACAAATTCCTGCATAAATCCTATAATATTGCTCTGATTTTATTCTGAAAGCTTTGACCAGATATTATGTCTCATATTTCCACCACACTGATGCTTGTTTGGTTCATGTAGGTCTAGTCAGCGCTATTCTTTCTGTAAATCACACCTCCAAGGTACACAGTGTGTCCAATGAGTGTCAGCCTCAAAACCAATCACAATTTTCTTTAGTTCATCAAAAACAGAAAAGGTAAGGGTTTTGCTCTTATATAATTAATGTAATAATAACTGTAAATTCAGATTTCACACTCATAATTTTTAGTTATTATTACATTAAATATACAAGAGCACAAGCCTTACCTTTTCTGCTTTTTTCTTTGTATACAACACTAAAGTATGAGCATCAGAATCATCAAATATGTGCCATCAAGAGTTGTTTCCTACATAAATACTAAGATATTTCTCTTGAATCAAAATGAAAATGTTCTTTTTGTTACAATGAAACATGGCCAACTGAGCAGTCTTTTGTTCTGTTTTGAGGGTAGGGACTTTCACCAGGAACTTTGCTGGAAGGTCAGTAAATTGGGATCCTCCTTACTGAACAAAGTAACAAGGAGATAATTTCCTTTAAAAGTCCTTGATTTGGAGTAGCTAGTACTTTACAGGGTGCTTTAGTCTCCCAGCATCTTACTTCTGCCCATCCGCCTCAATCATTTCATTTTCACAAGCTTCCTTAGTTTCTAATATTTGTTTCAGGTGTATGGCAAGAGAGGTTACGGTTTATAAATAAAACACTGAAACTGACATTAGAAAAAGTGTAGAATCAGATTATTTAAACATTTACTGATTGTTTCATAGCAGATACATGATAAGGCACAAATAAAAACACCCATGATTCAAGTCCGACTGCAGTATTCTGTAACTTCAGATGAAGTTCACTTCCTCCTTTCCACAGTATTTTTTTTTTGTTCAGTTAAGAAGCCCAACTAGGAAAAATGAGCACAAGTGAGAGAAACATCTTTAGATGTATTGCTTGATTAATTTTCTTACTTTTCAAAGAACTTTAGTGTTGTGGAAAAAAAGTATCTAATACCTTTGTATAATACATTTTAACCACTAGGTGACTGCAATACCTTAATAAGATTGAAATATTATAACACTCTAAAATAAAGACTTGGCAATATGGCTCAAATTAGTGAATTATTTAATTATCTTTTGCATGCAAAAGGGTCAAAACGTGCATCTCAAGTTTCAGTGCAGAAGTGACAAAGCAACAGAGAAAACAAAGACATTTTAAGCCGTGGCAGGAGGTTCATGCTGATCGACATAACAATCTTGCTATGCAAAACAACAGCTGCCAAGATCCCAAACCAAGGACAGAGACCAAGACAGAGACGTGCAGTAAACTGCACTCATGGCATAGGTCAGAGTGGCCGAGACTAATAAATCCCTGTAGGGGGGCATTTAGAATATAGAGGAACTGCAGACAAGTACAGAAGTACAGCATGATGGAAATTCCTGAGTTTCCTAACAAAAGGTCTTTAGACTATATTTTAATCAGTTAGAAGATTAAATCCACTAACAGGTAAAGTCACACTGCTCATCTTGTTAGAATATGATGCTCTGCTGGAAACACCTACATCCTTTACTGTGACCTCTTGACAACAACCAAAATATGTTTTGAGAACCCCACAATAGGTCTTTAGGAAGAGTTCAAAGGATGCAACAAAGAATGTGAAGACTTTGCTCTGCCTCCAGAAAGCAAATATTAATCTGATGGGATCAGAAGGCCTCCATGGAAACTTAGCTCAATCAAAAGTCTGTACCCCACAGGATCTGTCGCTTGTGTCCTAATACCAGACACTCCAGCAAACCTTCAGATGTTCTTTGTCCATGCTTTGATTGATTTAAGCTGTTTTGGCAGAGTGAGGAGGGGGTGTTCCATGCTAGGCAGGTAGTCATAATGTTGTGGCTGACAGGTGTATGCACCAGCTACTTCTAATCAAAATGTAGCCTTAAAATGGGCTCAATATGATTAACCTCCGGTTAAAATTTGTCTTGACACAAATCAAGATAAACTCGGCCATCTCAGCAATTTTTAAATATTCCACAGAGGAATGACTGACAGACTGGATGTTTTATCACTTCACTGATTTCTTGGAGAACATGTGTGTGCCGTCCCTTTCTTCCAGTGGTTTTTACTAATAGATTACAGTTGCAGAAGTGTATAACAAGTTCCTTAGTGTGATGGAGCCATCGTACAATATATACACACACACACACACATGTTTTCATGCTTTTAATGTGATTGATCAGGCACCTTCAGTAGTTAATGCTCTTCATAAAGTTTTCCTCATATTCTTTCAAACATCTGTAAATCAAACACTTTTGGAAGCTTTAATCATTAATTCAGTACAGTCTTTCACAGCTGATGATTGCGTGTGAATCTCTCAGTGATTTGTATCAATACAACAATTAAAAAGTATAATGATTTGGTGTGTTGTCCCAAGTCAACAGTCAGAGAAGTTGTTTAATTACTTACCATTTTTTTGTCAGAAGAGAACCCTACAGCTACCCATCCATCTGTGTCTGCACTCATCTCATACTCCACATCTGTCCCGATGCGCCGATAACTTAGAAAGTAGTCACATGTCTCTGCATCACACCCTGGCTTCCCATACCTGGACGCAGATAGTGAATGTCAACCATTTCAAAGGCACAACAGGCACTTAGAACACATCAGGTTTATTTATATTAGGATGAATCACTCCAGGACTCTGTCTAAATTAATATAATTCAGTGTCAGGGAACAAAGACTAAACAGACTGTGGATATATTCATGGTTTTGCTCCAGTTCTCTGAAATTATGCCACGGCCTGCAGGATAAAAGAGCTAGGAGACATGCAGATGCACTTGAGGTTTGTTCTCAAAAAGAGTAAGTGGTGATGCAGATGGAGCGTTTCTGACCTTATGCACCCTTTGGTAACTCCACAGTCGCTGACTTTTATCTTGGCAAAAGGATCCACGGGTGGAGCAGTGGGGAATGGATAACCTGCAAGATGCAAAATCAGCCGTTCTGATGGGTCCAGACATGACAAGGGAGGCCTGTTTTCTGTGAGAATGACCAACTAAGGAGAGGCCATCTGCACTGTTGGTGCTGGTAGCATACGCGTGAGTCTGCGCACGCGCATGCTGCCAGCAGGGAGCTGGCCTGGGTGCTGAAAGGCCTTCGGCAGAGGAGCCAGGTTGGATGCAACACAAAAATCAACATAACACATTTAGTTTCTGCGACGAGTTCCCGCATGTTTTTTTCCCCTTCTATCTACTTGTATGTTATATATTTGTAAATAACACGTAAACACACTCTACTTGCTCTAAATTTTCTGTTTGGCCCATTAGTCGCTTACCGTCATCAGACAAATATCTGGACTCCAGGAACTCCGAGGCGAAGGTGCTGTAGGAATCTTTGTGAGGCTCCTGGTGGCCCGGCTCCCCGTGGTCCCCGTGGCCGGTCCGGAGCGCTCCCTCCTCGGTGGGGCTCGGCGCAACCCCCCACCATCCGCTCTGGCTGAGCAGCACCGACAGCTGAACGAGCCCCCGCAAGAAAATCATAGCAAATAATAGAGAGTGGTGATTTAAAAAAAAAACAATAACAAAACAACTAAAACGAGAGACAATCAAACTGTGTCCCGGGTACTGTTTGGATTTGTGTATCTTCGCAGGTATCCATTGCAGCGTCACGGAACCATCTCTGCATCCTGTTTGTCTGTTGGTTGGCGGGGATACCAGGGGATGCCGCGCCGCTCACACTCTGATTAGGAGGATAATCCTACTCTGTATTGCCCAGATTTGTTATTTACCAGCTAATACACACAAACGCCCATAATCCACTGTGAATGTTGAAGACGGATACCTTCTGGTGATAATTAATCTTTACCCATTTTTCAGCTGGATGAATGGTTTCGCCCAGCCGCCCTCCTCAGTCAGTCACTGTGCCATCCAATGAGCAATCGCAACGTGCGGTTATTGGGACCGATCAATTGGAGAGTCGATGCCACAACAATACGCTCAGAGATGTGGAGTGTAAGCATAATAATAGTGGATTGTACATTTGGAAATCCTGATCACACAGGGAATAAGGCATACTGACAGAGTATATTTTGAAAAAGGAATTACTTGCTCTGACGCAATAGGTTAATATGTGGTCTTTCCTCCCTTACTAGATGGTTCAGAATAGAAGATTCTGCCTTGATCTCTTTGCTGGACACAAAGATGTTTCATATGAAAATGTTAAACTGGTTGTGCATTTCAAAATTAAAGTTTTTATACTGTCAACATGAACACGACTGGCTTGCAAACTAGGTATTTTTTAAATGCCAAAAATCACCTTCATAGGATAATAAGAAAATCAGACATGATAAAAACAGATTTTCACTGCAGTCAGAGAAAATAAGATAAGACATTTGTTTATTAATCCCACAATGGAGAAACTCACATTGTTGCAGCAGTACACACAGGAAAAAAAGAACTCACGAGTGGGCACAGTGGACATATAAACAACTAAGTTAAAAAAAATGTGTACAGATATATAAATCCATCCATCCATCCACCCATCCATCCATCCAGCCAGCCATTAACTGAACCTGCTTATTTCAATTCAGGGTCACTGTGGTCTGAAGGAGCCCATCCCATCAAAGAAAATCTACATCAGTAAATCTGAAAATGTCTTATTTTGGCAATGTATTGTATTTATCAGCGACACTTGTACATTTGACCATGGAGGCAAAAAAGAAATTAAAAAAAGAAAAAAAGAACATTGTTAGAACTCTGTTATATAGATTATTTCATACTATTGTTTGCCAGGCCCTTAATAAGAACCTTATAAACCATCAGTATCAAATCTTTAGACCAGCTTCATCCTATTCAGAGCTTTCATCTAGCTGTTGTTGGGCAGAAGAAAGGATCAGCTTGGACAGGTCACCAGGCTATCACAGGAATAAACTACAATGCACTCTCACACTCAGTCATACGGATGGTTTGGAATCACCAAAAGACCAAACATCCATGTTCTTCACTCTAGAGGACCTGAAGTAACCAAAGTCATACATGCACATGCAAAAAGCACATATAAAGGCCTCGACATAGTGTACAACTGCATGTAAATCCTGTTCCTCCATCCTCACTTTCCCTTTCTTTTTGGTTGCAATACTAAAATCTGTCACTTGATGGCGACATTTATCTACATTTTAAATTTGGTGCTCAGGCACCTTCTCACGCTCATATTTTTCAGAGATTAGGAAATACGGGTAAAGTGCATATGCTTTAATGTATATACAAAGTTCTTTAAAAACAAGATTATTCACAGTATATACAGCCATCTGATAAAGTATTGTCACGGCTAAGCATGAATAATTTAATAAACCATCAGATACAAAAACTAATAGAATAATTTAATTAGAATTTCAAACCAATGCAGCTCAAGACAGAATACAAGTATGGCAGTTTTGAGTCATATCATCTTTCCTCTTTATAAATCTATTAAGATTTTGATATTTTATGAATGAATACATGTAATTGGTGCTAAAGAAAAGCAAATAAGACAAAAAAAACTTTGCTGTTTGTGTATGCATCCTGCAGGTGATGCTGATGTTGCACTGCATGAAGTGTAAAGTCAAGAGTGACTGTCTGAAAAATCACAGTCTGACTGACATCCGTAGTCGCACGCATGGACAATCACACAGCCAGACAATGTAATAGCAAACAACAACGTGACGTGTGTGGAAAATCTAAAAAAAAAATTTTGTCAAACAGTTTAAACACCACTGAGATTAGCATTATACAGACATTGCATGCTCTAGTGTGTCTTTGTGAATTCCTGCTCTTTAACTTATGTCAGGTGCGTATGAGTTAACGTTCGTGTATGCACATACTAGAGTGTCTGACCTTTAACCTTCCTGCTCTTCACCCAGCCTCTCTGAGCAGACACAAATCAACCTGATCAATCGCCTCTCCTGGTCTCGATCCACCCAATTATCCCGTGTTTATCCTCCTATTATTCCCACCTCTACCTCAGCCCTCCCTGTCTCCGTACCAATTACCATTCTGTGTTGGGGGCGATGCTTGCTGGGTAATGAGGGACTCTGGGCGTACCAATCTGAGCTTAATAGCCTTAAAGGGCCACTCATTAACACAAACATGAAATCTGTCTCACACTTGAACACACATATCTGTGCACGTCTGGCCCCGTACATCATGCCATAGCAGGAGATGGAGTGACTGAAAGAGAGAATGAGCGAGGGACTTTGATGGAAGCAGTGGGAAAAAGAGAAAGAATGAGACGGGAGAGAGGAAAGGGACGTATATATGTATGTGTGTGAGTGTGTGTGTGTGTGTCTGCTAAATGTCAGCAGCGTGTCTCCTGGGCCTGAGAGACGAGTTAGTGACAGCAGAACAATGGCTTCAGGATCCATTCAGAAACGCAGCTGCTGTGAGCGCATGCAGGGATCCGGCTTCTGCTTAGCCATCTACTAGCACATGTAAAAATTGGACACATATGTGCACACACTCGGAGGAAGATGCACATGGCTGGTGTCTCACACAGTTGCGCTGTACGGAAACACAGGGTGAGCTCTGGATGTTTGGAGGGATCAGCAGCGATGTGAATAGTTTAGCCAGAGCCGTCAGTCAACATGAGCCTCAGCAGACTGAAAACTGGCATATTTGATGAGCCAAAACTTCTCCTCTTCACTGTGTCAACTTACAGAACAAATCAATCTGTTTGTGATACCAAAACCTGATATAATATTAAACTGCCTGCATACATACATCAAATTTGATAAATAATACATTTCTTTATGGTTTAGAACAGATTTATTTCTGTGCTATTTTTAAAAAGCATTTACTTCTCCTACAATAATTTCCAGAAATCTCATAACTAGAGGGTCAGGATATGATACTTCCTAACTCAAGTTTATATTGATACGAAACGTTGATATGCTTATATTACTTTATTCTTCTTGTGTTGTACAAAACAGGTTTGAATATTTTCCATTATTCACTTGGATTTGAATTAAAGTCACAACTTGGGGAAAGAGACTTTTTTTCATTTAGAAAATTAGAAGCATGCAAGCTTATTTAAAAGAAAAGTTGGCACATGAAATAAAATGTTAATTTGAAAAAATGTTTTTGTTATTTTTTGTTTGAAAATAACATAGGCCCTTAATTTATGTGAAACTATATTAACAATTGACTACATAGAGAGTATACGAACAGGTAGAGGAAATCAGGGCATACCATCTTTAAAGATGTTTGGGGAGTAATATCCCTGTACATGACTCTGAAAGACTGTATGAGGAGTAAACTTTCGAATGAAAACAACTCACAATAGAAGAAAGATTCTGAGAAGATAAATTATAGAAAAGTGCAGTGTCTGGAAATGGAAACTGAAAATTATTAATTGACTTCTCTTTAGCTCTTTTAAACCAAAGTAAAAAGGGACCATTTCACTTTTTATCTCTCTAAAAGCTGTGGTGGCGTAAAACTGTGTAAGCGCACAGAACTGCACGTTTCAGGTTTTTCTGGATTGCTATCACTTAAAACACTTATTTTTTCTAGACTGCAGGGAGTTTGGAGACTGAGCAAGGATCTCTAACAGGAATTTAAGCTAAGAGATATTCAGATTGAAGGGACATAGGGCAGTGATTTTCATCATCTTAAACAACACCGCTTGAATTGATTCAAGCAAACTAGTTATTAGATGTATTAACACCACTTTGCTTTTGTTCCAGACTGTAATTTACTTTATCTTTGTATTTTATTAACTGAAGAACCATGCCAGCGTTGCGTCAACTTGGTTATCACAGATGTATAGACGTCAACGTTGATTCATTCTATAAGTTTTAAAACAATTAATTGAATATGAAGAAATAACAGCTATGACAAGTCAAAGACATCGATGCATTGCTGTACCATGACCCAGTAACTTTTTGTACCGCAAAGCTTGAGTTTTGGCTCATAATAATTTGGCCTTCTGTCCAAAGAAGCAGTCATATTTTCCAGAGTGTATCTTTTGAAGTTTCTACTGAATCCAACAGCCAAAGGAATGATGGTTTCATCCAAATTTCTTTGCACACAGATAACAACTTGCCACCAGCGTCAGAAATGCAAACAACTGAAGACTCCTTCACAAGTGGAAATTGAGATTGTGCACCATCTCCTGTTGGGCATTATACAAACTCTGGAAGTCCACTGAGTTAGTATTACAACACCCACCCACTTTTTCTAAATAGATTTCTACAGGTTGCACCTCTAATATAGTCAGACAGTACTGAAAAACTAGCCAATACATATTCTGTCTCGGTCTTTCTTTGGACTGAGTTGAGTTGCAAGAAACACTCAGTAATCTGGATAGAAATGATCAGTAGACTAAATACATCTTTCCTCTTGCCCTCTGTTTTCTCTGTGATGGCTCATACTGTATGTGCTGTAAAAGTGCAGAGTTTTATTCCTCCCTAAAGCAGCAGAGGAAAAGCGGCTGTTTTTTGTTTTTGTCTTATTTTACCATCTAAACCGAGTGTCATTGCCTCATTCTTTATCGGGCAGACGCAAGATCACTTATCGACTCAACCCTGCTTATAACACCGAGCTATTACCTCTAACTCTGTGTCGCACACAAACAGTCATAAAGCGGGTCTGTGATCTAGCTACAAGGCTCCCTACCCACAGGGATTCGTTTAGCAGTTGTCAGAAATCACTTTACTCACAGTAAGCACTATTGGCATGTTCTTCTGTTCTCACTCCCATCCTCCATCACACGAATCTTTACTGCTGAATGCTTATTGCACTTACAGGGTGATTCTGTGTACAAGTGGGACATGAGGAAAGGCATGCCTGTCTTTGTCTTATTTGCATATGTGCTTTGCGTTGTGCCGTTTATTTGTTGGGTTCTCTGTGTGTACCAAAAGGCTGAAGGGATCCGTTTTGCTGATGAAATGTTTGCTTTAGCGATAAGGAGGTACACATAAGGCATCGATCAGTGCTCATTAAACACCTTCGACTGTGGTGACATTCACATTCATATTCACACACAGGCACAGCCGACAAACACAGAAAAATGAATTGACGCTCTGAATTTATTTGACATGACTGCAGCCTCTCATACATTAGTCCCTCCAGTGGAAGTGACTCTCAAAGCTTGTATTGACAGCTGACTTAGAATGCTTGCTGTCAGTAGACTTATCCATTAAGCTGTAACACGGCTCCCTCTCCATATAGACATGCCGACTGGTCGGGGCCTTAAGCAGTGATTATGGTGTTGGGCACTGGGAGCTGGGGGCCATACTGTCATTAGTCTGGTTAATCAGAGCCTTGCTCCAGGTTAAGCTCCGCAGCCTCAAGAGACAGGCTGATGAGCTGAGAGCCGTGTCCAGCCTGCAGTTCCTGGGTCTAGGATCCAGCGGTTCTCCTGCCCCCCTGCTTGCTCCAGCCAGTAATCTATATCTCTCCCCTGGAGCAAAGCGAACAGGCTCAGCGTCCTGGACAACACTGACACACCATGCATGGTAATGAGACACACACAGAAAGACACACTCTCACACACACCTGTTCACACACACCCACTCTTACCACCGATGTGGCGTTCGCAGTCTACACTGACTTTTTCAGTTTTCTCTACAAAGTTTCAAGGATCAGCATCTTCTGCTTGATAACAATCGGAGGGGTGGGGAGTTGGGGGTCATCAAACAGAAACTCTGATTTAATAACTGGGTTGATTTAACATCTAACTGTGTAACTAGCTGTGTTTGTTAAATGGAGTATTAACCAGTTCAGCAGAATGGGTGCAAAAATGACTGCAGCGACTGTTGAGCTTTCAAACAGGAACTATCCAAACACACACACATGCACACACACACACATATTCTCAAGGGGTGTAAAGGGTCTCAGAAACACTCCAGGGAGCTGTATCTGAGCCAGGCCTGGCTCGTCTATCCCAGCGTCCCCAGTGAGCTCATTAGCCCCAATCATAACCACTTCCCAGTGTCTGCTTTACACACTCCATCCATCGACACCTTCCCACACACAAATTACACTCTCCATCAGAATTGGGCAGCCAGTGTGCATGAGTTAACAGCGGGAGTGCATGTGTGTTTAAAGGACGAGGAAGGTCGGACGGCCCCGTGAGCCCCCTACATTTCCCAGTGGACTCTGCAGACCCCCGGCAGCGCACAGAGAGGCGGGCAGCGAGAAGACGAGCAGGGATGAAAAGTAGAGAAAAGCAGGTGAAGAAGTGTGTTTTCAGGTGATGGAGTGCACGGCCAGGTTACAGTTTGGGGCTCTTATTTGAAGGGTGACCCAGATGGGTGGTGAGGGAGAGAGAGAGAAAGGGGGGTGGTGGTGGGTGGGGAGGGGGAGGCAAGAGAGATAAAGAAAGAGGGTTTTCATTTAAAAAATGAGTGTATGCTGCAGACACAGGAAGGACCCCAGAGAACTGCAGAATAGGATGAGACAACAAAGAGCCCCATCATCAGTTCAGTGAATAGATCTGTCCGTCTATGCCTTTTATCTCCCTCTGCTTTCTTTTTTCACCATCTCTTCTGCTCTTAATCAGCCTCTCATTGTGCCATTAGCTGATCCTGTAGTCTTAATCAGAGGCTTGGCACAGACACCATCGCCCTTCTCACATATACACAAACGCTAAATAAACACATTTTAATGCGACACCAATCATGTCATCTACTCAATGAGCCCTCCTCCCCTCCCTTTTGTAGCCCACAACTCAAACATAACACATGGGAGGCTTGGCTTGCCCGTCCATCAAGCAGCCAACACTCCGCCAGTTTAAAAATATGTGTGTGAATGTATGTATGTGTGTGTGTTAGTGGGCTTCCCGGGGGGAGGGAGAATGATTTTAACTCAGTAACCTGAATCACCTCCTATCCCAAATCTCTCCTGCATGAATACTGTACACACACACACACCGCCTCTCTCTCTTATATACATGTTAGTGAGTGTGTATTGATAACAGTCATTAGCATATTTATGATCATTGCCAGCCTCTTATTGTTTGCTCGCTCCATTAATCTTCATCTGCTGCCTGCCGACTGACAGCTCAATCTAGCAGGCCATCACTGGGCACTGGAAACACACACGCTGATACACACACACAAACACACACACTTTGTGAAGCCAAAGTAGTACATAAAGCATATCAACAATCGAGGGGCATTGTCTCACACACCTGCAGTCACATACACACATCCAGGCAGACAACATGATTGACATTCACCCCTGTGGGTCTAATCACCGGAGGTTATCCTCCCCAGCTGCGTGGGGCTCTGCTCGGCCTCTCCTGTGCAGCGCTGTGGCGTCAAAACCGCAGGCAGAGAGTTCCTCCTGGGCCATAGTTGGCGTCCTTTGATCAGGGTGCATCATTCTAGCCTCTACATCTACATCTTCCTGCTGTACACACTGTTGTCTATACCAAAGCCCTCCAGTCATTAAGTCACCCTTTCTGTGGCCGTCATCCGCCAAAAACACCCTGCAGGTAAACAGAAGCAAAAACTCCTTCTGCATTCAGGCGAGAGATGCGCTTAGACGCCAAGTTTGTGTGGGTGAGTTCAAAGTGACATCAGTGAATGTTAATGTGTTTGCTCAGAGCTGGTATGAATGACTGGTTCACAGCTGATGACTGGGTGAATGAAGGCTGGAAGTCGGCCAAGTTCAGCGGGAGGTCTGTTCTCCTGTTGCCTCTTCCTCTCTTCTTCCTCCTTTCTTCCCCATCTCTCCTCCTCCTCCAGGGTCAACCCTGCTGCTCCAGGAAGAGCCACCTGGGAGACAGGATATGTGTCTCCATCTGTTACAAGACACACACTTAGCTGAGACATGAATTTAACATCAAAGATCAATTAAAGCAGAGAGTTCATTATCTAGTTTATAGATGTAATTCTTTGCACTGGATCAGGCTGATCAACCACTGCAAGTATTGATAAAAATGAGAGATATTCAGGATGCTGACAGCGTGAAATGACTTCATAGGAATGGTTAAACACTTTGGGAAGGAATTTATTTTGTTTTTGAGAGCAAATCAATACTACTGTCATGCTATCAGATTGGTTATATGGTTTAAAGAAGGAAAGCAGGTGGAAACGGGTTTTCCTAAAGTGAAATCATCCTGCATGTTGTCTGATATTTCAGG
>JAOWBL010000008.1:10107257-10123629 GCA_028564865.1 Zenarchopterus dispar
CTATCTATCTATCTATCTATCTATCTATCTATCTATCTATCTATCTATCTATCTATCTATCTATCTATCTATCTACAAACACACACACTCACTTTTTTTAACTGCATTTTTAGCTTGTTTCTCAGTAGCAGGTGACCTGAACATGAGTCAGACAGCCCATTGGCCCATCTCTCATCATCCTCGGGACAGACTGATTTGATCCTCTGTGCAGATTTTCCAATCATCCTCACACCCTATGTCTTTCTGCATTATGAGTTCACACAGCACTCATTTCTCCGCTGTTTTGCCCCTGTTACTACTTTTCTAGGTGGACCATGGCCATAGCAGTGGCAAAACAAAATGTCATGCTGTTCAACTTCTGTGCAATGCACACAGTATAACAATGCAAAATAAAGGCATGACCATACATGGTGGGAACTGGCTTTGAATAGAGCTTAAAAGGATTGCTGATGTCTGTCCTCTTTGGCATTGTGTTAATATATTTGAAGGCTCCAGACCACGAAACCACCTAAACTTTTGCACACTAAAGTTCAGGGCAAATGATAACAAAATCTATAAAAAATTTACAATGCAAAATTAAAAGAAAAAATTGTAGATAAGAAAAAAAAAAGATTAAAATAAAACTAAATTAAAGACAAAAAAAATCACTTAATATACCCTGTTTTTGATCTGTTGTTCCTCTTGTGTCTTGTGTTTGGTACCTCAGTACATCACCCCTGCCATCACTGTGTCAGTGAAACATTACCTTTATTCTATAGTAATACTCCCAATCTTTCGTAAATGATCTCATACTTTGTTTGCCATTCAATAGGTGTTCAGAAGAATATTAATGAGTTTAATTCTTTCACTTATCCTACCTGTCTTCCTTCCCTTTTTGATAGCAATTTCAAGTCATGACAGAAACTTAAGTACCTCTTCTCTCATTTCATCTTTAGAGGAGGCCTGTGAGAAACAAGGAATAAAAAGGCTGAGCATTCAGTGAGCGGAAAGAGGGAATGCTCTGAGCCTGGATGTCTGAGACTGAAGGGTGGGAGGCAGGTGGAGCAAGGTGAGGTGCAGGGGAACATGCTAGAGGATAAGGCGTGTTCCCTTTGGCAGCACAGAGTGGTGTCAATCCGCTGGTGCCATCTGATGCCTGTGCTTGTGACGGTGCAACAGTGTGTGGCAGACACAGAAAAGATTTGGCAGCTATAAATAGGCTGCGTGTTAAAGAGGCGCATTGTAAATATAGTGGCCTACCGTAGTGTCACTTTACACCCGCTCCCACCCAACCGCTCTTGGTCTCAGCCCTTAACTGGACTCTTTTTAACTGTTTCTTTATGCCAGAGTGCGTGATACGTGCTGGAAAAAAAAAAGGATTTGTAAAGGAAGAAGAAAGAAAGATAAGACGGGAGCAGGCAGCAGTGTAGTTATGCTCCAGATTACATTCATGCTGTGTGTGTGTTTGTGTGTTTGTGTGTTTGTGTGTATGATGTAATGTCACTGAGGCTGGGCTTCCCCAGGTTTTACAGGTTTGGGAAGCACCCACAGAACACGTGAAGAGAGAAATGTCGAGCAGGTGATCCCTACCCCCTTCTTTTTCTTCTCTTTCATTCCTCTATCACATCCTCTCTCCTGCTTTCTATCATTTTGCAACTCTCAACCTCTTCCTTCCTCACTTCCCCTTTCCTCACTTTTTCTAGTTCCCTTACTTTCTAACATTTTTCCCTTCTCTCTTTTGTCTTCTTCTGTCTGTTCTTTACCTCTTGTTTCATTACTCCAACATCTCTCTTGTTTCCTCCATCTATTTTTCTTCCCCCTCTTTTTAACTTTAATCTTCCTGTAACTTCTCCCATGTCCCCTTTTTCATCCTCTACTTTCCCTTTTCTCCTGTCTGCCTCCAAACCTGTTGAGAAAGTAAATGACTGGGTGTGGTGGTTTAGGCAAACACTGCGTCCACTGTGCTTTCATACTTTTGTGGATTTGTGTGTAATTGAACTCCTATCACATATAAAAATCCTTCCTATGACATCACACAGTGACGTCCCTTGACATTCAAATGTCCGCTAAGCCAGCTTTCAAAGGAAACTGCAGTGTGTGTGTATGTGCATGTACACAGTCTTGGACATCTGGCAAAGAACTGCAGGAGCCTTTTCCTCTTTGTTCCTTTTTAAACTCGAACAAGCGACTTCTTTTCAAGCGAAAACTCAGATCCACTCTGTCTCACACACGCACACAAGCACACACACACTATGACGCAACAGCCACTGGTCATGTTCCCAAGGTCCTGTTCTCAGAGAAGTCTGACTGGAGGCCTTTGTCTGAGTTCACTTTAAAAATAAAACTGGAGAAGGATTACCACGTGTGCGCGCACACATGCACGGACACACGCACAGACACTCATACACTCTTTTATGCATGAACTAAGCCTGACCCACGGCGGAAAATGAGCCCACTGCCAACTCATGATGCTGTTTAAGTGAAGTGTGTGTGTGTGTGTGTCCGCATGTATGTGTGCCGCCATACTGTATTCACATGTGTACTATTCCACTCAGCCTCCTCCTTACGGTGTAATTATGGCCTTGTGTAACACTCATATGTATATATGAGCACACACTCTTGAACATGATCACACCACCTGTCACTTCACAGCCACGGATAGAAACATGACTCCCCCAACCCCGAGTCCAGGACCCAGATCAAACACCTCAAACTACTGATAACTCCCCATAAGCTGAGGAGACTTTCTGTTCTTATAGTGTTACTTATTGACCCTCTTAGTCCTCCTCGTTTAGAGCTGAAGCAACATCCTGAATGAAGATCTACACGAAGAAAGTGATAGTCCTCATTATGCATGGTATCTTTGACCACCAAAACTGCCAGCTGAATGTTTTACAATATATTTGTTGTGGTTTTGAGCTTTAAAACATGATGTTATATTGAAGCATTTCACAAACTGGCGAAACATTGTTCCAAATGATTCAAACCCTTCAGTGTGCCATGTTTCACCAATTGAGAAACTCAGGACACACTTAATCAGCTTTTACTCCAAGATCCTTTTCCCTCTCCATTAACTTCTACTCCACAAACACCCCAGCCGCAGCTGAATCACTTTCATCCTAAAGGTTTCAAGTGTTTCCATTGCCAACAAGCACAGATGATACCCACTGAGAGCTCTCAGCGTGGAGCAGCAAAGCTTTGCCACAACAAGGCCCCAGAGTTCCACATTAAATATTGTAAAGTATTGATTTGTAAGCATTTCAGCGTTTTCCTCTTCATTTACTTTTTTCTAATTTTTATCTGAATCTGAAATTTACCTTTCGTTCTTAAATTAAGTTAGAAACATACTTTTTCATTTTTAGGCACATCTTTGTTCATTTCATAGGTTCTTTTGTACCCATTTTCAATTTTACCTCCTTTGTAATGTTATAAACAGTTGAAGCTTGAATGAATAACCTGCTTTGTAAGCATTTGCCAGGATCACTTGCTCCTCAGGGGGCCCTTCACTGCATCCCTTTGGCTGGGTCCACAAATTTGATCTACAAAAGTGTGACCCCTACTAGGTTGGCAGTCAAGCCACATCACAAGGCAAACCCTCCTTAGAACAGTCAGACACTATCTGAGAACATCGAGGACATTCAGGGGAGACACCTGCTGAATCAGGTGCTTCTACGCCACAGAGTGTGATGGAAACTGATCCACTAATATCAGCCATGCAGCTATTAGAGTCTTTTACAAACACACTACCTTCTATTAATACTGTAACCTGGCACGTACTCGCTGCCCTATAAATGCACACTCACGCAGTGGCTGTCACACATACCTGATCTAGTTTCAGTGGTCCAAACCTTCCCAGCAACACATTATACAAGCACAGACCCACACATGGAGCCAAACACACACACTCACTCACACACACATCTGAACATACTAGCTGGCAGTGGCTCTCAGCAGTGTCCCGTTCAGCAGACACTTGAAAGGACACCCAAGAGAGGAGTCCTTTTCACGGTAATAGTGCCCAGCAGCACTTAGCGTGGACCCGGTGGCTCTCACCCACTGTAGGGAAGGTGATGAGGGTTCTCAATTCTACAGTGGCCCACTCCTCTATTCCCACTGAGTGGGAGGAGAAGAGTCTTTCATGGGCATAGCACTCCATCGGCTGCGCACTCCAAAGCACTCACTCACCCGTCATCCGCTATGGAGTGTGAAATCTCAAATTTGAGTGAACAAGCTAGCGGGAATTGTCGATGAGTGTGGAACATTTCTGATTATGTTCAGACAGTTTACACTAAAACACTGAAACTCAGCCTCCAAAACAGGGGCAGAACATAAAAGCTGCTCAGAATACACAGCCAAGGGAAAGTGAAATAATGAAAGAAAAAAAGACCTTGTTTAAATCCAGCCTTTTCTTTTCTACATCGTTGCAGGCCAAATTTGCATGTTGTTGGACATGTGTTTCTTTTCCATCTAAACAAAGAATGTGCAGCTTCCTCCCATTCATCCATTTTATTTCATCCAGTTTATATGTCTCTGTATGTATGTAGCTGTTGCATCATTTTGTATGTGATTTGAATATTTCCCCCTATATGATGTTAAATGCTTCAAGGAAGCTGGAGAATCTGGAGGAATTTAAGCATGTAAGAATCAAGAGCATAAACCTAAGGTGGACACCTGTGATCTTCAGTCCTTCATACAGAACCACATCAATAAAATGAATTATTGATATAACCACACAGACAAATGATTATTTTGGGATCCCTTCATTAAGCTCTACATACAAAAATGCCAGTTAAAACTTTGGTGTGCAAATAGAAAGCCTTATGTTAGATGTTTCCAGTCAGGGAGTTCTTCAGATCCGCTGCAGCACAGACCACCACTGGAGATCCTTCCTATCCGTAACTGTGACTAAGAGTCTTTAAAGAGACTTAAACACTGACAGTTACTGCAACATGTTATTTCTCTTGAGGGATCAAGGCTTTTGGGTATTGCCCACAGCATGCTGCACAAGGCCTACATGGCATTTCCTGCAAGTGGTGAGCTCACAGGAGGATGAACCCATTTTAAGCATTCGGGTTGAGCCCAACCAGGCACTATGGGTAAAGGTCCAACTACGAGCGCTAGCTGATGAGCCCCTTCCCCAGGCCTGTTTCCACTGTGGGACCTAGCCCTGTGTTTTTATTGTTTTTGTTTTTAATTTCCAGGTACATCCTAAGATTTTTCAACAAGACAATACAAAACAATACTCTGCACACATTACACAAGACATAACTGAGGAAAAAGAGGGTACGGATACTGGACTGTCCTGCCTGTCCCCAACAGAGACTGTGGGAAGAATTTTAAAATGAAAATTAATTAACAACAGTGTACTTTTTCCATACATTAAAATGTGTTTAAAGGAAGAAAAAGACAAAATGACTGAAACACTTCATCACTTGGTATCCTTGATGTCTCCATTTTTTTTGTTTCCATTTCTTTTGCATTGTTCATATTTTCAAAGATTTCACCAACACAAGAACACAACACAGAGACAACACATAACCCTGTTTTAATCTCCTCGCGCTGCTTACCAATACATTTTAGGATCCATTTTAAAACTTTGGTTCTCATTTTCAGAGCCTTATGGAGTCAAACTCCTGCACACATCTCAGGCTTGTTAGAGCTCCACACCACCTCTCGCAGTCTCGGGTCATCTGGTCAAAGGCTGCCGGTGGTGCCACGCACTCATTTTAAGACCAAAGGTGACCGTTGTGGAACGTGTTACCTGGGTCTTTATGGTGCCTTAACCCAACTGGATCTTTTAAAAAGCAGCTTAAGACCTACTTATTAGGAGAGGCCTGTAATTAGACTGGGGGTTGGTAGTATGTTGTGTATGTTCTTTCTTGTGTTTTTCATATTTTATGTTTGTTTTTTGCTTCCTCTGTTTTATGCTTGTGTCTTATTCTTTTTATGTGTGGCTTGTGAAGCACTTTGTGGCTTTTAAACTGTGAAAAATGCTACATAAATAAACTTTACTTACTTAACTTACCTATGTCTGAACATAGGCTTATTTTTTCAAATGTTGACCATTTTTACAAGAAAAAAATAAATACTACAATACATTTACAAAAATACAAGAATTGTTTGGGGCCCATTGTTTATGTCAGTAAGCCAAGTTTTGCTAAACCCTCTTCAGCATAACTTAAGTCCCGTGCTGATCTTCTGAGTCAGGTCAAAAGTGTTTTAGCTTAAATTTTTTTAAACCCTTTGGCACATACAGCAGCATATGCAGCCATGCTCCATGGTTTGCATGTCCTCATACTTTTGGTCATCTAGTGGACCAGCTTATTACGTGTTGTTTAAACACAGTGGAGTGCAGGACCTCGCTTTACCATTCACAGTGGAAAAACTACCCTGACAGCTGATGCGAACATTCAGGAGCGTGAGGACAAGAGAAGCTGTGGTGAACACCCACCGCATTGCTCTAAGGCACGTATTTGAGATAAATAAGACACTTTCCCCCTCTCATCTCCGCCGAACATCCTGTGCATATCCGGTTGCCTCTGTGGTTGTCCCGTGAGTGCTGCCAGCTCAGCATCACTGGTGGAATTCATCACTCGTGCTTCGGCATGGCCCGGATTACAGCAACATTCCCTGCTGCTAAGTCACTATGTAAATTCAGCTTTTCCTAGTGGATATCTGGGCTTATTGGATTGTTTGTGTATGCGAGTGTTTCTTGGCTGAGGATCTAGACAATATGAGTCTGACACTAAGTCTGTAGGAATCAGGAAGATAGTTTTTAGGATGCCTAAAATTCCTTTTGGAAAAACTTGCTGCCGGACATAGAGGGTGAATTAAGGTCTTTGTGTGTGTTGTGTGTGTTGTGTGTGTGTCTGTGTGTGTGTGTGTGTTTGTGTGTGTGTGTGTGTGAATTTCAAGTCAAGTGAGTGAACATTACAGCAACTATCTCCCCATCTTTCTTTTCCATTTGAGGCTGTCCTCACAAGACTAGATTTATGAGACGAAAGTTGAGAGAAGCCTATTATGGTATGAGGACACAACACTTCCCACTCCCACACATCCAAATACCCACACAAACACACACATAAGCAGAAACAGTTACAACATAGACAGTGATAGGAATCAGGCAGTTCCAGTGTTATCAGACCAGAATGTGATGATGCAGTGGATTCCTGGGATACCAAAGTGGTCAGGTTTACTCCTCACTATAGACAAGTTTTGCAGACAGTTACCTAATAGCAGTCCGGCAGTGCAATAAAAAAATATCTATGCTTTGGTACCGCACTTGTGAAGTCATGTGGAGGAAAGAAGAAATAGGTTCATAGATGAAAGGAATGCAGAGGAGAAGTAAAGATAGGGCAATTAACCAGAATCTGTTGAAGCAATGACGCACTCCAAACTAACAATGCTCAGAGGCTTTCTTGTGCTTAAGACCATCCAAGTTTTTACAAGGTCTTAATGTCATCACTGAACATCCTACTTGAACAATAGATCAATAGACAAATTGTTAAAAAAAAAAAACATTTACGAGGGAATATCTGTTAAAC
Organism: Zenarchopterus dispar; assembly: GCA_028564865.1. Taxonomy (NCBI): domain Eukaryota; kingdom Metazoa; phylum Chordata; class Actinopteri; order Beloniformes; family Zenarchopteridae; genus Zenarchopterus; species Zenarchopterus dispar. Next base: position 10,114,781 of record JAOWBL010000008.1, read on the forward strand.
TTGTTTTGAAAGTAAAACAGATCGACTCCCTCAAAATGTCAGTAATATTCCTTACAAATGTGACAATTTTGGTGTTATTATTATGTACAAGTGTTGACATGTCAATCACACACATGATCCAGAGTTAAATTCTTTGTACCTGCCAAGAAAATATTCAGCTAAATTTATTCAAAGGAATTCAACACTTTAATGTACTCTATAACAGCAAAAATAGTTGAACAGCCTGACAATTACATCAACAGGAAGTGTAATTATATTATATTCAAATTTCAATAAGGAGTTGCTTCACTTTTTGCAGCTACAACAGCTTCCACTCATCTTGGAAGGCGTTCCACAAGATTCTCAGGTGTTTTTCCTGGAAAATTTGTCCCCATTGATTCTGTAGAGCATTTATGAGGTCAGTCACTGATGTTGGATGAGAAGACCTGGCTCACAGTCTCTCACCCAGCAGGTAACGTTCACCCAGCATCTACCAAACCCAGACTCAGCCATCTAACTGACAAAGAGAGAGGTGTGATCTGTAACTCCAGAGACCCCATTTCCACTGCTCCACACTCCAGTGTCGGTGTGTATTCACCACTCCATTGATGCCTTAGACTTTGTTATGTGAGGCTTGCATGCAGCTGCTCAGCCATCTGAGCCCATTCCCTGAAGCTCCCATCACATAGTTTCTGTGCTTGCGTTAATGCCAGTGGAAGCCAGCTATAGAATCAGCAGTGACTTTTGTGCAACATGCACCGTAGCAGTCGTTGACCCCGCTATGAACTTAGTCGCTGTTGTTACTAAATGTTTCCACTTTCTAATAATATGCTTACAGTTAAATACAGAATATCCAGCAGGAATTACATTTAGCAAACCCTCTTATTGCATTATGGTATAGCTTATCACAGTCCTGTGCTTGAAGTCACTGAGCTCTCCAGAACAACCTATTCAGTGACACAAATGTTTGCAAATGAAGACTCCATGGTTTGGTGCCTGATTTTATGACTGACTGAAACATCTAAATTCAGTCATTCCCAGGTGTGGCTAAATGCCTTTGACCACATATAGTGTATTTCCAAGAAGAAGGAAGGATTTTCAAGTTTAAAGCAGACTATGTAAAATTGAAGCAACACACTGGGGGCAATGAGGGGTTTAGAGAAACTTTGATGTGTGAACTCGAGATCAAATCATCAGCCTTCTAGCTGAAAGATTACTGTTCTACCAGCATAGCTAAAAAGACGTTGTCAAACTGACTTGGGCCAAACTGACTGCAGCAAAACAGTCAATCTGAAACCACCAGAAATGCCCAAATGAGTGGGCCTATCTAACATATAGTGACAAAGAAGTAAAACTAATTTACCTTTTGACAGCTTTTCGAGGACGCTGACAAGAAAAAGTCATCCTCACATCCAACAAGTTAACATACTGATGCTTTGTCAGGACTGCTAGGTGCCCAAAAGTGGCAAGGGAGAGTGAAACTGGATAAAGAATATTAAAATAAAATTTTTTGGTTTCATATGAAGATTATAAAGGACAAAGCTCTAGGTGTTTGAGCCCAGTGTGAAATACAACCATGGTTGATGCCCAGGTTTGGCAGCGCCTCCCGGAGCAGACGGCTCTTTGGGATAGTGTGATAATGTTCCCTTGCTGGTTCTTCTGTGCCCAGCAATGTTTTCCATGTTATTATTTATTTCAACCTTTGATTGTGTTATATCATTGATAGTGATCAGGATCAGTGGGGAAGGGGGGTGGATGGGTGGGACTGATTTTGCTTTTATTTTTCAGGCCCTTTGTGCTACATTTTATTGTATGAAAAATGCTATATAAATAAAGTTTGATTTGATTTGATGTGTCACCACACAAGACCATTGTGTTTAAGTAAGAGACATTAAAAGAGTTGAACAGAATGAGAAAAATATGACAACCTGTTTTTAAAATTAGACATTTCTGGATTAGCAAACACAAATTTGTGTGATACAATTTTAACTTGCTAAATACAACTTTATCATGACTGACAGAACCTATGACCAGAACTTATTTTAATAAAACATAATCAGGTGAACAGTCCTGATTATTTATTTATCTGTTCTTGGAGTGTATCTGTTGTTCTATTTTGATTTTTGTCACAGCAGCTGAGATCATGGAAAGGATCAGGTTCCCAAAGCAGACAGGAACCGATATTAAAATGATGCTAGACAACACAGAGACACACAACATGAGACATTTAAGCACATTAGAGAGGATAATACACACAGTTGACACTTCTCTAACAGAGAGTATCCATGGGATACAAACCAGGATGTGCAGTTGGCGTATTTCCACTGTGAGCTGGGTCTGACTCTGCACCACGCACATAAAGACTTGACTCATAGACTTAATTAAAAAAATAAATAACTGGACAAACCCCCTATGATGTCACCCATGGGTTTTCTGAAGAACTTGTCCAGTCACCCATCTTTCCAAGGCAAACTCTGCCCAACCCATTGTTAATCCAAAAAAAGAGGAAATGGTCAGAATGAGCAAGCCTGGGGGCCCTTGGAAACACATCCACTTTATTTCAGCTACCATTACTTAGTTATCTTAGCTTGGCTTAGCTTTACTAACCGGTGATACTAACAACTGCTACCTTTCCCCTGATCAAGTCTGTGCATATGTCCTCATTTCTGTTGTTTTCCTCTTTTTAAATTATGTTTGTCTGTCTTTAAGTCTGCTTTTAAACTCTTACTTTATAAGGCATGTTTTAAAATGTTTTTATGTGAAGCACATGGAATTGTCTTGTACATGAAATGTGTTATACAAATAAACTTGCCTTGTCTTGCTTTGTCATTACTAAAGCAATATTTGAAACCAGTGCTGCCAGAGCTAAAACATGGACTGGAGGAGCTCTGATTAAGATCCATTGGAAGCACCAATGAGCCGACGTTCAGGTAACCCACTGGAGCCTTTGGATCCTCAGGGCTTTTCAGAGTTGGATCCCGGTGTGGACAAAGTTAGTCAGTCCGAAGGGGCGCTGGTCAACCTCAAGAGTAGTTCAGATGATGGAGCTGGTTATTCTGACAGCTCGGACAAGTGGCCAAGGTTCTAGAGGGTGTTTTCTGTTTGGCCCAGGTAGCAGCTAAGTCCATGGACAAAGGTAGCTGCTGCCTCCTACTTAGCTAAGCTTTGTATTCGATCATCTTCCAGATCAACTCACAGCTGGTGAAGCAGTCTGTTTGTTCAGTTAACAGCACAATAAAGCATTATAAGAACGATTATGCACTGTTAGTTCTGTGTTCACATCTCAGAAGTCAATATAGCACTAATTACTGTGTAGCTAAAGGGCTGGTAGTTATCCATCAACCATAGCTAGCCAAATTTAAGGATACATTTGTGGCTTTATATAATTTTACCTGATATTAAATACATAATTTGATCAATTTTACTTTCTTGGTACATAAATATTCATCATCTGTATAGTTGTTGTTGTACATATGAAACTGTGAAGACTGCTTTAATACTGCTGCAAAATTGGGACTGTAACAAATGTATCAGCTGAGATTGACTCACTTTTGAAAACAGCCCCCAGTGGTCGGCAGAGGAACTACAGTTTCCTTCATTTTCAGGTTTAGTCAGACTAACAAGCCAGATGTAGCCCCTTGACTTCAATACACAGTTTTAGGATAATAATATATTGGAGCTTAAGTTGTGTGTGGGTTTTTGTTTTTTGTTTTTTTAATTGTGTTTCTACGTGGTCCCTCAATTTATTTGAAAGGATCCCTTTGCAGTTGTTGGAGGTTCCCACAACTCCTCTGCAGAGGCCAAGAGTGTTCAAGTATGAACAGTTGAAAGGCTACAGGAAAACTGTAAATAGTGTTAAAGGATACTTTTTGAACAGTTGCTGTGCTTTAAAATCACAGTCACAGTCAGAACTTTCAGGTTTGGCTCAAGATTATATGTCTCGGATATTGTTTTCCAACAATAAAGCACACAAGTTCATATCTGTTCAAATGTTACATTAATGTCCCACTTATACCAAACTGACCCAGTGCAATTTCTTAGATCATGTTCTTCAGGTACAACATGAAAAATGCAAATAATTCAACAAATTTAAGTCCTCCGAGAAGCAAACAAACATCTGACTGATGGAACGTCACTGATATTGAGGTCAATTTTTTTCTCCTAATAAATGGGCAGTCGCTTGTGAAGAATGCTTTGTTCTCAAAATGACCCACTGATAATCCATTCTGTGTGTGATATCTGTCACTTAGAGGCTTGCAGCACTGTTATAACGAGCACATGGTTGGCGTCACACACAGCTCATATTAAGCCCTTGGCCCTTTTCTGCATCCTATGTATTTTTGTGCAAGGCTGTCTTTGTAAATGCCTACTTACACACGCGTTCATGTGAGTGTCCTCATTCACATGAAAGCAATGGGTAAAGTAAGTGTTTTACTCATTTTTTAATGTCTGATTATGAGCAGTGAGTCAGGGAAAGAATGAAGCAAACACTTTGGCTCAGAGCTACAGCTTGAGTGCCGCCTTATTTTCCTCATCCAGGCTCATCATCCATCTTTATCAGGGCTGAGCCCTCCAGTCGCTGTCCTAACTCCTCCTGTCGTAACCCTGAGAGAAGTCAGCAGTGCACCCAGGAAACTCACTCACACTCTCACAGCCATTCAATAAGAACTATTCAGGGCCCACGCTATAGGAAGGAACAAAATAAAGCATTGTGCTTACATGCATTTATGCCAATGAAAGGGTGAACGAGAGGTGAGCAAGAAACCCCCAAGAAGGCCAAATCTAATTTCACAGAGAAAAACATGGCAGAAAAAGATTGGAGACACAATGAGATGTTTCAAGTGCATCTTGAGTCTCTGAAGAGTTACAGTCAAACGTCTCGATGATTCCACACTCCCCACCTCACATGAATCCTTCTCTCCTCCAAGAACAAGATCCATGAATGGCTCCAGCAGATATCTAACCTGGCAAGCGTGTGTGTGTGTGTGAGTGAGTGAGTGTGTGTGTGTGTGTGTGTGTGTGTGTGTGTGTGTGTGAGTGTGTTTGTCTTCCTTGGGCGGTCCTACAGGGAATACGAGCGTCTCGTCTCTGAGTCACAGGCAGGGTCTGTGTTTGTGTGTGAGTCCATCAGAACACATCAGCATCAACATCTCAAATTCACCTCAGGCACACACACACATACACACACACACATCCATAGTAACGCTGTACATCGCTGAACCTCTTCAGGGCTATGTGCTATCCCCCCACGTCCCCGCTAGCGGAAACCTCAGCCTCTCCATTTGCTCTCCGTGTCAGATGGGCCGTGCATTCCCACCGGATAAAGGCTAGCATACGCTGCTCGTTTGGGAACCGCAGGGAGCCGTCCGAGATTGGATACTTACTGGACACGTGCGCATATGTATGCATAATGCTCATTTCTTTTTTTTTATTTTCAAACACTTCCAATTTTCTGATTTATTATGTGTCGTTTTTCCTGCAGCAAGAACACGATGAACATGACAGTTTAGACTTGAAAGTGTTGCCCTATGACAAATTCAGCTGTGAAAATGAAAATAAAAAGAAATTACTGTGGATAAGACCAATGAATCATGTTACATGATAAAAATAAAAAGAAACTTCTGAATACTGTCATTTCTGAACTGCCACCTTGCAGTTGCAACCTTTAGCTGCTGTGTAAAGTAGCACGATGAAGCTACACAGCAATTTTTTCACTAGTAGCTATAAATGCACAAAGCTTTATGTAATTCATAAGATTAAAAAAAAAAAGACCCAACTGGAAACAGGTGATAATATAGTTTTAATCTTATTTACATTATTTCCCACACATTGAACCACCAGTGGAAAGTGTGTTGTTACTGACAAAACTCCCTGCAGTTCAGCTGTGGTCCATCACTGCCATAAATATAAACACTCCACTCACAGACAGTGGTGTGTGTGGATTTGTTTACCAACTACAGCCCAGTTTAAGCCCAGTATAACCCGCAATGAAAGCAAAGCTTATGTAAATGACAGACACGGCAGAGGAAGAAAAATTTCAGTGCCACAAAAGTGACAGGTGGTGAAATCCAGGTTTAAGCCCGGCAACATAGTTTTAATATTTCCTCTGGAGTTTTTTTTGTTTGCTTGTTTTGGCCATACTGTAGTCAAAGGATACAAAAGTATTGCACACAACTCATAATAGTTCCTCAAACAACACAACCTGGAAAAAAAGAAAAATTAAAAACAAGCAAACACCTGACTAAAATTCATCCAGAATTTTCTGGTATAATACATGTTTTAAACTCACAGAGGTTGTTTAAATATGGCAGTTGCATAGTTTTGGTTGGTCACAATCACTACCAGTTCTTACAGCTGGCCCAGCAAGGTTTCGGGGGCTGCCGTAGCACCAGTTTTCTTGTAACCGAGTCGTGCTTTCCTCACAGCCGGCTGTCAAAAAGCAAAAAAACTGGTCTACTTCTGGCACTAGCACCCAACTATCACTGGAACTGCTTTGGTCAAAAACCACTAGAGTGCACTTCCAGGCCTCCTGGGTGCTCTGTGTCAGTAGCAGCAGTCACCCTGATGTTAGTCAGTGAAGGATTATGGAGCTCTGAGGCGAAAACATGTGGAGTGTGTCTTTAATAACCATCAATAATTCCTAACAAGGGCTGTTTTTCTTTACAAGTTAGTGCAATCTGATGAATGGTGGTAATAAACAAAAAAGTCTGTGGAGCGTTAAAAGAGATGTACAGAAACAGAGAGACAAATAAAAATGGAAAGAGAAAGACTTATGGGGGTGTAGAGACGGAGACGGAAACAGAGCTACAGACAGAGAGGCTGACTGTTGAGTGGACAGCAGAGCTTCGCTCCTTCTGAGTGCTTCAGCGAGGCTCTCTGCGCTGAGAGTCATTATCGTTCTATGACACAGATGAATGGTACATTAGCATAAGGGAGGGCCTGACATGACACATGACAGACACAACCAACTCCCCTTTCGCTCTGTCACCTTTTCATGAGCTTTCTCTCAGCAAGAGTGAGCCCGTTCTTTCATTCTGTCTGTATACATGAAGTACGCATGTGAGTGCGTGACTTTGGCATCGCAGCACAGTTCATCACATGAAAAGAGGTTAGGCTATTGTGCTCAATAATGCTGCATTAGACAGTCGCTGATACAGTATGCAGGGTGAGTATGTGTGTGTGCGTAGACGAGAATAAAAGAGAATATAACCACTCACTACACAATGAGGTAAGAGCCTCTGCGTGGACTTGTGGCCTTGTTTAGAGAGTGCCTCATTCTGGTTTGTTGTTAAATGAAGGGCCTCTTGGAAAATACACACATATTCACTACCTATAAACCATATCAGTGCTTTTCTAACACATGGTAAATGAGTGCATGCTTGAAAGGTGAAAGCACCATCCCAAGGTCTTCCATCGCTCCATTATTCTTTTTCCTTGCTAATTTTTTCAAAAGTGATTCGGAGTTTTATGAAGATATGGTTGTTCCCAGAGGAAAGTCTATTACTCTGGTTCAGCTCTGGGTTTTTCCGTTCACAATCTGCAACTCTGCTGACTAAGCGGAAGTGACTTCTTGGCTTCTTTCTTTACTTTGTCGACTCACCGGGCCGCAAACGTGCATGCCCCCTAAAATAGCAGGGGAATCCTTTGTGCGTATGAGCTGTCCTCCTAATGTGGTGGCACAGTGCCATTTAAGCACCTTTGAGCTGGGAAGCACAGGGATTGCCTAGCCTATCCATCCGGTAATAATTGGATCAGCGTGCGTCTGAGGAGGCCCAAGCTGGGCTGCCACTAACTACTGCTGTAATTGGATTAGCGAGTGTAGCTGTGTGTGTGTGTGTGTGCGAGGGTTTCCCCCAGCTTACAGTGTCCCAGGTGTGTATAGTAAAGCTGCTGGAGTTGGACGTATTTGTGACGTCACTCTTGAAGACAGTCATCCGGTCGCCTTTGGGACCCGATGACTGGCATTTTCCTTCTCACACGCCAGCATCAAGCAGGAGATTCCATCAGCAACATGCGCGTGACGTCACTGATCAAGAGACGCGAAGAGAGGAAAGACTCATTTATCAGGCAGAGTCCCTCTGAGAAAAACTGTTAATACGTTTACTACTTACAATGTACATGCTATCAGCCTGGGAAAGATGTTTTCTTTGATTTCAGGACACTCAATAGCACATGGTTTTTTTTAGCTGCAGAGCATTAAGCTTCCTCTATTGCCCCCCTGGAACCTTAAACAAGTTATGCAGCATTCATGTTTTCTTTTACTGAAGAACCATCATCAAAACTAGGATGCAGCAATGAAACCCATTGTCATCTTACTGTCTATGGGCAAAGACTGCATCACATCAGAAGACAGTATTTCTGCAGATCTGCACTCAAAAGATGCCATAACAGAGGGTAACTTAACATGATAATAACAGATAGACAAATTTGTATAGTCTCTCATCAGAGTAAGAATGAAAAAAGATAAATATGAGATGCCTGCTATCCCACTTTTACCTGGTCAGTGCAGATTGTTGTGCTGCACTATTCACATGTGTCATGATAAGGCTTCAGATTCCCACATCTCTCTTGTGTAAGCTGAGCACTGGACCAGGACTGGCTGTCAAACTGACTGTGATGTCACAAGTCATGCTTAAAGGCCCACCTTTTAAAGGAGAAATTCTGTTTGGCCCCTTTTCTTTTATGTCTATTTGTCTTTTGCTATCACTACTGTCTCCTAATGTAATGCATCTCATCTTGAAGACACATCACACAAACACTACAGTGATCACCACACTACACACACTGCACCCTTCACTGTCTTTGTCTTTTTGTCAGTCTTGTACTTTTGTGTTGCACATTGGTGGTTTTAGTCCTCCTAGGCAGAATTA
>JAOWBL010000008.1:10134822-10162133 GCA_028564865.1 Zenarchopterus dispar
ACACACACACACACACACACACACACACACACACACACACACACACACACACACACACACACGCACACATGCACACATGCACACACTGTCTCTTAAGATTCCTTTAATTCCTTTCTGATATGCAATGGGAAACTAACAGAAACAAGACACCGTGGCAGCTACTTGTCTACTGGTATATTGTTGCAATAAACTAAAGCAGATTATTGCAACATGCACACAACATGTAAATTACTCCCATGACACAGCTCTAAAAGGGGCTTCCCATAATGCAAACTGAGGGCAGTCCCTCCGATACACAAGAAAAACTTCTCATGTGCACTGAAATAATCCAGAGTATTTGACTATTGTGCAGTATATACAATTATGCTGTAATGTTCCAAATTATCATGCTTCACTAAACAGAAGAAGATAAACAGAAGAAAATATTAAAAACTAATTCACAGACTGTTTAAATTCAATGTCATTGTGATTTGCTACAACAAAAGTAAAATGAAGTATTGAAACTTCTACTGTCCCCAGACAGCTGCCATTTACTTTCAAATATAACACAATTTACCAACAAAGGGTTACATCATAATTAAAACAAACATCACAAACACACTTGGGTGGAAACTTTTTCAAAGACAGACCTCAGCCTCTATGTTTCAATAGACATCCAAACTTGTGTCATCCAACTCAGGCAGATCACTGTACAATGTGATTACAGCTTAGCTAAACTGAGCTAAGTCACCAGACTTTATCCATTTAAACATACTCTGAGAAAATCTTGAACCTATCCACCAGATCTGAGAAGAGAAGCCAATTTGCACGTTCAGTATCGCCAATAACCAGCAGGGAGTAAGAACACCTCCAGCTTTAATCGACAAGTGTCAGCATTTATCATGAAGTACAAGGCAAGTTTTTTCCACGAGCCCCAGTGATGTGATAAATTAGTTTAACATCTTCTCAATTTTTTTTTTGAAAAAAAGCACAATAATAATGATCCTATTGTCCCAGAAAACCACAGCACATTCGTTTTTTTTTCTGAGTATACTGCAGTTAGCAGCAGAGCTACGCATAGTTTCACTCTTCGTTAGCATTGTTATCCTTTGTTTTTTCCATCAGAATAAAAAATTAATTATGTTTAATGCCTTCAAAAATAAGCCTGGAAGCTGACATTAACTAGCATGGGTGACATTAAGCGTGTTGGCTTACAATGTATCATAAAAGTTTGAGCATTTTTTTTCCTTGATCACCCAGACTGTACCCTCATATAAAAGAAATCTTTTTTTAAGTGAAGGTGTGGTATTCAGTGAAGGAGAAGCTACAACACTGCTCACTCCAAAAAGGTGCATTAATCACATCTGCACAAATGCATGTGTGTCTGTACATTTACGAGTCTGACAGCATTCAGGAAGTAGTCCTGACAGTTGTCAGGAAAAGAGGCAGTATACGTGTTGGGATACACAGAGACTAGTAGCCGCATTTCCTTCACACTTATTCGCAAAAGAAAATAGAAAATTCTGAATTTGCAATAAAGGTAGCTCTGCAGGGTGTCGTGTTTCCATTGAATTTTATTTTTTTCTCGAATAAGCGTAGCATAGTTCTCGTAACTCTTTGGTTGTCTCACCCTTCTTCAAAACAACAATTAACAAAAATTCAGCGTTGAAGAAAATGGACAAAAACGTATTTAGTCTTTTTTTAATTGTTGCAATTGCAGCTAAAGCTGTGGAGAAAATAGTCAGAGGATGAAGGCAGCGGATGATCTATCAAATGATTATTCAAAGGCAAATTCCTTTATGTAATGCATAATGATTAAGTAGTGTTTTAGCACAACTGCATCACATTAAAAATACCTGGAGACTAGATTTTGATTACTTTTGATTGACCAGTTACATCACATCACTGCCAGAAACCGTGGAATTTCGCAAAAAGTGTTTCCATTACACTTTTAATATATAGTGCTTTATTGAAACGCCTGAAAAACCACATCCTGGAAGTGTAAAAAGGTTTATTCGATATTTGGGAGTTTTATTGAATTAGTCCATTTTCCATTACAGGATTTCTTTTTCGATATTTGGGTTTTGCCCAACTCTAGAGGTAATGGAAACATACCTACTGTGGTAAAAGACCAAACATGCTCAGACGCACACCTACAGTCAATTTAGAGTGATCATTCAAACTAATATACCTGTCCTTGGAATATGAGATGAAGTTGGCGTTCACAAATGAAAGTCGAACATGCAAACTCAACACAGAAAGACCTGAGCTCAAACACGTAACCTTCTTGCTGTGAGACGGTACTAATCACCACTGCCCAGTCAGTGAATCATCAAACCCAATTGGAAATTCTGACTGGGTGCACAGAAAGTCTTTAAGAAAATTTTGTACCAGTCTATCTATAGACTAGCCAGCATATGTGCAAACTCTAACCTGTTGGAACTGAGCAAAAACTGAAAACACAGGAAACTAAAGAAGTGTAGTGACTATCTGCAGAAAACTAAGACACTGCTTAAAAAGTGAGCATCGAGTGTGAGGGACACTGCTCCACGTGACAGTGATCTGACATAAGTCCCTAAACATCAAGTCAAACCTTAATGCTAATTGATTACAAATGAGATGTGACTTGCATAAGATCGATTACATTACATAAGACTGAGGTAACTTTCCCTCTGTGATTGCCTCTGTTAGTGTTTTTCTCTCCTCCACCCAGCCATTTCATTTATGCATCCATCCATCAGCGTCTCCACCATTGTCCCCACTCTGCCAGGGGAGCATTTCCACAGCTGTGGCCAGGAGAGCTTCCAAATCATCGCAGACACACATACGACTGTGTTAGCCTTCCAGATACACACACCAAAAAGAAAAGAAAGAAAAGATGTTAAGAACTGTGTAACTCCCAGGTATGCCTTATGATAAGATCAAAAATGTACTTGGGGGGGGACATATGTGGAGTAAGGAAAGCACACCATTGGCTTTTAGCACACAACTACACATACAAACAGATACAATAAAGGCTTCTGGTCATGATCATTGTTGAGGTAATAGCAGTGTTTACGCCACTGTGGTTACCTCATGCAGTCTGTTTCTATTTCTGCCTTCTCAGACTCTTGTCGGTTTTCCTGATTGTGCATGCATGTGTGTGCACGAGTAGTCCCTTACTTACGTCTTTTGTCTGTCCGCTAAGGCTGATAAGTGGTCAATTATAGCAGCTTTCTTTCAAGAGGAGAGTAGAACAGGAAGATACAGAGAGATACAGACCTCTGCTTTGCATATAAGGGCCGGATATCTACACTGGTTTGGGTGTGAGATTTTTTAGACCATGAAAAAGGGAAATCCAGCACATGCAATAAGCAAACAAATGAGAACGAAAGTGAAAGAGAGTGCTTTGGGAACGTTTTCGATGCTAAAAGTAATTTGAGGATGGGTGGATAATTCCATAGGTACGTTTTTTTTAGCTGTTAGGAAAGCAGGAAAATTCAGACCTGTGTCACTTAACATTAGCTTAAAAATAAACACACTAGTGATCTTACTTCAGTCTTTTTTTTTCGAAGACTTTTTGGCTGGGAAGTACTAAGAATATAAACATCTAAGCCCAGCTCCACCTCCCCGTCTTGGTGTGGAACAGAAGCAGAACAGTAACTTGTAGAAGTGTTTCCACTGCAGGAGCCTGTTCCTGGACAGAAGCTGGAGCAAAACTCCCCCTCCTAATGGAGCAAAGAAACACGAGGAGGGAAAGAGCGAGCAAGGGAAGGAGTGAGTGGCGAGTTTATAGAGAGGGCAACAGAGAGACAGGAGACTCGACCAGTGACATCAAGACAACATGATAAGAGCAAACAGCAAAAAGTGGAACAGTAAAGGGTGGGAGGGAGCCTACAAACATTGGTTGAGGAGGATTCATCTGTGGTCTTGATCTGCCGTTGACCCTGGTATGGTCTGGTAGCCTTCTGAGGGATTACAGGGGCCGCCACACTACCTCAGTAGCACATGTAAATACACACAATTTTCTAGGTTTTTTTGTGCATCTCAATCAACCTATTCTTGTTGGTTTGCTGTCAAATAGAGTCAAATCACTGGTGTTTCCAAGACACGCACAAGGTGATTTTTGGGGCACGAGCTTCAGCTATGTTTTTTTTTTTTTTTGTCAGAGTTACCCTCATGACATCCAACGACCAAAATAATACCACTCCTTCTCAGATTATCAGCCCATCCACTTCCCTACTTCACTTCCCACCACACTGAATGAATTCAAGGAAAGCTGTTGGTCCTGGTGGTGTCTATGGTGGTGTGCGGCAGACCTGTGCCAGACAGCTGACTGGGGTATTCACATTTATAATCTGCCAGCGGTCCAGTCAGCTGTTCCTGCATGTCTGAAAGCAGCCACCTTTGTTCCTATTACATAGCATGCTGTAGTAACAAGTCTGAAGGATAACAGGCCTGGTGCATTCACCCCATCTGAACAAGCTGATTTGAGATGTTGGTTTTTAATCAACCTCAGAGGCTCTTTCTGGGTTCCTGCCTATATTTCCTTCAAGAAATTAAAACAGGGATTTATTTGATTTGATTTGATTTGGCGGTATGTGTTAGAATATTATCGAAATACGATATAATTATAATGGTTCAATATTATGTTATGGATGATGCACGTCCCACATGCCATCAGTTCATGCCTTATGTGCATCATGTATAGGGACAAACTAGTGGCGTTGCCAGGAGAAAATGTCACAGCCGGGCTTGCTGACTGGCAACTTTCGTTGCAGCTTGTTGATGTTAAAATGAGACAAATGGACTTGACTCGCATTTTTCTGTAGAACTTCAACTCAAAAGTGGGTTTGGACTCAAAGGTTTTGGTGGCTCTACGACAATGATGTATACACGCACTTGTGAGACTGACATCAAGTCAGCATAGCTCAAAAGTGAATTCAAAGTCAAAAGTCTTGAACAGGAGCAGTAACTGTGTTTTTGATACTTGAGAAGATTATGTACACATGGTGGGAGTATTCTTTGTGATTTTAAGCTATTGGGGGAAAAAAAAACATACCAAGGGCAAAAAAAACTGTGGCAAATTCTTTGATGGGCCTAAACGTCACTGCTGGACAGGTTCAGAATGGCTATTTTGCTGTACAAGAGTGGGGCCAACAGGCTTGGTGGTGCTGCATCCAAGTTTCCACATGATGGATGGGTGAAAGACAATTTGGAAAACAAAAGGAAAATTAAAAAGGAAAACAAAAAACAGACATGTTTTCTTTTGTTTGATGCCCCCCAGAAAACTGATGGACATTAAAGACAAATATCGCTGGGTTAACAGCCTTGTCGGTAATAATAACAGTAATACTGAAGTAATAGAATTGTAAATGCTCTGCAGTCAAAAAATGATCACGTCATTATTTTTGCACACAGCGCACCGTGTGTGCACATGCTAAATTAGGACAGCTGAGCAGGCAGAAACTCAAATGAGGTCATTCATCTCACAAGTGTACAACTTTACAAACATTACACAACAGCATCAAGCAAACATTTAGACATTCAGAGCCCTATTTCTAACAAGTTAGTTAGGTGAATCACATCCGGTGAGTAAGGAGATTATTCAACAGCGAGGGAAGGGAGGACTGCTGTCTCCGGCGTCCCAGTGACAGAGCGAAAGCTGCTCTGATTTTCATTCCCTCCATCTGCACGGGATCAATATTGTCGAATCATAATCAAAGGAAGTTTGCAGATTCACACAGACATACTGGTGACAGATGAGGTACAGCTCAAAGTATTCAACAATTCATTAAAAAAACTGCTCGATTTCAGTGAAATTCACATACAGTATTTAGAGCACAATTTAGGCTCAAAGGTAAGAAGTTTTACAACCTAAAGTTACTTTAGATGTATTAAATTTTTTTAATAGATGGCTGCACATGAGAATGATGTTGCAGTTTTATGGTAAAAATCTTCACATCTGGCTTATACATGTTCACAATCAGTTTTTTTTTAAAGGGTGCATATACATTTGAAATAATCTGTACAAAAAGATGTGAGAAGAAAAGCAAATTTCATCTCCGGAGTGCATCTACATTTCTACCATCAATTCCCTCTGTTTTGTTATTTTACTTTTTAAATTGAAGAAAGAAAAGTGTAGAGTTTATCCTCAAAATGTTTTTATGTTTTACTTAACGTGGCCCGTTTGCACAGTTTCACAATTTTTGTTTTTTAGTCTCGGCATGACCATAAACCTCAGAAACCTCCAGCGCACTTGGTGCTCCGTTATGTGGTCGCCTTCATGCGTACACAGGTGGGCAATGAGAGCAGCAGTCGTTCTCATATAATGCAAGGACATTTTATAATATATACAGAAGTTTGACGGTGTTGTTACTGAAAGTTGGATGAACTTACGGTAAGAAAAAAAAGGGTGTAGAGTTTAGATTTTGAACATTCCTGAAAATAATAAATGACGCTGTGATTCTCTATCAACATCTTACATCAGCATGGAGTTGTGTCAACACTTTTGGGCACTGCACTCCCACGCATCAAGTCAGCACTTCCAGTCATGGGGAGCGGCATGCGTAAATACTAGCTCCTCAGCTATGTGGTTCAGTGAACGTCAGGAGGGAAGTCCTGATGCTCCTCATTCACTGGAGGAAATCTTTCATATGGAAATTACTGGGAGTGTCTCTCACTATGCACGCCGAGGACTTCTGGGAAGATCACAATACGTGTTCTGGGATTATTTGAAGTCGGTGCCCACACAGCAGTAAGGGTACAAGGCATATATTCCCGCACACAGCAATTATCGGGTATCGATCATGGGGAGAGAAAATTTAAATGTCAGAGTTGAGATCCAATGATTCATAAAAAGGTCAACATATTTAAAGAAAAGCTCGAGGCTAAGTGAGAGGTGACTTTGAGTGAATGAATCACCTCATATAACAACTGACTAGTATCAGATCAATTTCATAAGAGGTTGGTTGCACCCACCAGGTCAGAAGAGGGCATCGGCTCATTGCCACGTTTTGATCACACTGAAAAAAGAAAATTCAGTTCTGTTTAATTCAGCTTTATTTATAAAGTTTCTATTACAATACAAGTTGTCTCCAGGCCCTTTCCGGAGACCCAGAGCATGACCCCTGAGCAATTATTAGATAAACAATGGCAGATAAAAACTCCATTGAAAAAGGAAATCAGATTCAAATCATTTTCTCCAGAAATAATGACTTCTGAAGGGACATTTAAATAGTACTTTTGTCTCCTAATTTTAAACAAACGGTGACTGATGTCACAAAGTGAAAAGGAAAATGCAAAACAAAATGCAAAAGTTTAAAAGACTCAAACTCTGTTCTCTGGAATATAATCTTATTTCCCTTCTTCAGCTGTGATTTTAAATGCAGATTTGTCTTGCAGGTGGCAGACGGACTGACAGAAATAGAAGATAGTGAGGTAGGGAAATAGAATTAAAATATATCTATTCCTTCTAATGACATGTATGACATATGGAAACATTAGATAATCCTAATATTTTATTTTAAATTATTTATTATATATTAAAATTAAAAACACCTCCAATTTTGTATTTAACAATTTCTAAATAGTATTTTTTTCATATCATTATGAATGCATTGAAGAATTTCATGGTTTTGTTTTTTGAGAGGTTGGGGGTTATTTATATGTTTTCAATTTTTATTATTTTTATTTTATTTAAAATTGTTTTTAGATTATTATGGTGTTACAGAGGTCTTAGAAATTCATGTATCAAATATGATACATCCAGCATTATAGGGTTAAAAAAAAATAACAATAAATGCCGTAGCTATTTGCAATCAGTGCTAACAGATGCAACAATAGTTTAAAGTTAAGCTCACATGTTAAAATACAAAGTAGAATTTATAAATTTAAGAGGAGCTAGAGTTTTGGCAAATGCCTTCACGCACTGAGTCGCCTTCGTAAAAGTATTTAACATGTAGAAACAGGCATCAGCGTACCCACTAACATGTGTGTGATCACAGAGAGCCACAGCCACAGGCAAAGGCATGACTGGGCAAGTCTTGTTTCCCAAAAACTACAATTTGCTGTTCCTTCTCTCGAAGCTAAGCCGTACATGCCTGATGCTCATTCGGCATAAAGCGGTCATGTTTCATTAACAGCGTTCATCCACTGCTAGGAGGGGTGTTGCTGGAAGTTGGTCACGTTAGGAAGTACACCTGAAAGGTCTTAAGTGGGCCATAACATGTTGAGTTTGTTTGTTTGTTTGTTTGTTTGTTTGTTTGTTTGTTTGTTTGTTTGTTTGTTTGTTTGTTTGTTTGTTTGTTTGTTGAGGCTATGCATTTCATTCAGTGAAATATGCATTTCTTTTTCTTTTTTGCAAATGTAAAAGGTAAAAGCCTAAAGTCACACTTCTCATGTAAAGCAACATTTGCAGAACAGGATTTTTTTTTCTACTTAATGGCCCCACTGGGAAACATTTATGCATTATGCATATTTAGTGTCAAGCAAAGAGTAAACAACGATGAAAACCCCACTAGTGTGTTTACGTAATACAAACGTTGTTTGTCCCCATAATCTGAGTGGAACACAATTGTGCTAAATATTTTTCAAATGGGTGGACAGGATTTACGTTTAAAATGTTCCTCTAACCACCTAATTTTGTCCAAGTTTCTGAAAGAAAACAAAAGAAAAGCTGAAGTTAAAATGGTAAAAGAAATTCTTTTAAAGTTATTTGGAAAAGTTTCCTAGACATGTTTCCTAGGAAAACAGGAAAATGACAGGAGAAAGGCTGTTACTAACTTTTTTGGGGGTGTTTTTCTGTTGGATTATTTTTCTAAATTAAATGGCTTTGCTGAAAAAAAACAACTAGTTTGGTGAATTCAGAATTTTATAAATTCTTCAATTCAAAAATCACAACTGTCATCATTTATAAATCAGATTTACAACAAGTTTAAATTTGCAAAACAACAAAAAAGAATAATGTTGAATATTAAAACAGTTGTAATAGTTTCAGTTATTGATGTGGTATATTAGCATAAAGTCAAGGGTATAAAGTCCCTCTCTGATAAGAATCAAGTTTTTAATCTCACTGATATGTCCATGAGATGTTTTTATGTGTTGAGTGGGACTTCACCACTAATTTGCATGTACTGTGAGAAACCCATGAAAGGAGAAGCTTGGTGCAAAAGACAACAGAAAAAAAAAAGGAGGAGAAGCTGTTCTTGTTTTGCTCTTCTTGCAAAAGTGAGTGACGTGACCTGTTCTGTTTGTGGTTGTGACGATACAAAATCATATTCTGTAGGCTTTCATGTTTTACCCAAATGCATTTAATTAAGACAGAAGTGGGTTCAGTTTGCCTGGAGGTACATTAGTGCCCCACAAAAATAAAAAAAATTTAAAAAACATTAAAGACAACATAGTTCTTCAGTCTTTTTTTTTTTTTTTTTGACTCCTTTGCAGTTTTGACTAAAATGAGCTGGATTTAGCCACTAAGCTAGGTGATCACGCCCATCAACCGGTGATTTTTTTTTTTACATTTCTTTCTCTGTGTTGTACTTGTGTTTGCGGCCTCAGCATCCATGTGATTGAGTTTCTCGGTGCGAGGGGCTGAGGAGCAGCCAGACTCCACATACTGAGAGCACCTTAAATTTAACTTAAAGTTCCCAGTAATGTTGTTGGCTCTAAGCATCATATACTGTATATTACCCATTACTGCTATGTTTGTTATTTATAAATGCAATATAATGTGAATACCTTTCAACTTTGATATTTCCATCTGGATACAACCTTGTAACTGCACCTTTTCTAAGAATGGCTTTTTCAAATGTCTACAGCTAAATTAGCCAAAAATGGAAACTAGCTATTGCATAGCAAGGCCAGGTCAGCAAATTCAAAGAAAGAGGGATGTTGAGTCATAAAAAGCACACAAATTCGTCTCCTTTCTTTCCCCATGGCAAAAACTTTGACCAGTACAATATGAAGAACATAGAAACATTTTCTAAAAAAGAAAAAAAAAACTTAAAAAAAAAACGTTATTAATCCCTGTAGGGAAATTAACTGTTGCAGTAGTCATTTAAATCTCTTAAAAGAGTCTTTGTAGAGGTTTATTGCTGTGGGCAGGATGAAGTTCCTGTAGCTCCACAATCTCCAGAATTAGGGACAATATCTGCTCTTGCCTTAGGACTGTTTTGATTAAAGGTTTTGTCCACGTCAAATGTTGATTCTATGGCTAAATGAAACTACAAATTAACATAAAAGATTTGAGTAACGTTTTGCCACAAAAAAATATGTCAAATAAATCCTTGTGAGTAGAAGAAGCTGACAATTTAATTTTTAAAATGAGAAAATTTTAAAAATTAAAACAAAATATAAAAACAACTTCATTTACGGAGTATTATAATTTCCTGTTATGTCACTTTAAACAGATATAGATTTGATTAATTCTAAAATTATCGTGCTGATCATCTTAAAAACCACACATTCTTGCACAAAATAGCTCTTAAGCTGCAATCCTCTGCTTGCATGTTTTTTCTTCTCACTGAGCACCTAGAAACGTGTGATATTTAGGTTCCTGAACTTGTTCCTGAACAAGCGTAAGCACCAGTCTGCTACAAGCTAATCTTGAACCAGAACGGATCAAATTCTTCATAAGAGCATCAAAAGTGTCAGCATAGGGGAATAGCCCAAACAAGGAAACTTTCCACCGCTGCCCACGACTGTGACTCATGGAGAAATGCAACCACTTGTTCGTCTGTGTTGTATGTGTTTGCACTTGCGTGAACCCCTGTGGTCAGTGTGTGACCTGGAGTGACAGTAGTCAGAGTAAAAGCAACACATCAAATGCAGATTACATATTTTTAACCCATACCCAAACTCACAGAATACGCGCTCGCAAACACACATTCTGTTCGAGTGTTGACTATCTGAAGGGCGTCAAAGACAATGAGTCAGCTACCAAAATGTCATCAGTCTTTTATACAAGCGGCTTAACTACAACCGCAAATTGCCAAGAGAATACCTGGACCTAGTGACATTTGAATGATCTCAAATGAAACTGAATGACAGTGTGCAGGTTATTCAACCAGATTTCACAAGTCTCAATAAAGGAAGGCCCACATGTGAGTAATTAAAGGGCAGCTGTTTCTCACACAGGCACCAATACGTTTCCTAATCCACATGTACACATATATGAATGCTGTCGGGATTCACCACCTTTAAGAAAACACCGGCTCGAGCACAGTCAGTTCTAAATTTATAAAATGACTGCAGTAAACAGCTTTTAATGCTCCTGTGGAAACCAACCACATCTAAGTCATCTGGGGGATTCTGCCTGTTTGCTTATCTGATATCTGATGTAAACAGTCTAAGAAGGGAAGTCCTGCAATGTTTTAAGCCTAATGGCAAAACAGGATTGCACACACACTAATAAACACACACACATTTGTGTTCCTGTTTCTGCAGTCTTCAAGAAAATGGCCTTTAAACAACTGCCTACACTAAAGTGACTCATACACCCACTGTTCACATATTTCCACACTCTATCTTACAAATCACACCCACACGCTCCAATTCACCACTGGTAGATAAGTTTTACATTTAATTGTGACAAAAGTTACACAATTTCCCTGATGGCATGGGTGTACTCTGCTGGATGGTGGGACAGTTGCTAAGTTTCTGTTTTGCAGGTGCATGATTATTGATCAAGAGGAGCCAGGTGCCGTTTTTAGCTGCTGTTTTAATGAGAGACGACAGAAGGTGGCGTGGCGGGGGGGCAGACACAGAATCGTAGTTGGGATAAAGAGTCAAAAACCCTGAATATGTGGAAAGTATGTGGAAAAACGTTTAACGAAAACACTACCCATACCAACTCATTCTGTCACAAAATTATCTCATGCATTCTTATCTGAAACACAGATTTACAGCGAAACTAAAAATCTGATCTTGAACGTATTATTCAACACATCACTTTGCAAAGAAAAGGTCAAAAGAAACAACAGGGAAAACACATCTTTATTGGTGAGCGACTTTCAAGTGAAAACTATAAATATCTAGTGTAGATCTGCCTTGTCATTATAAGCAGGATGTGAAGTTGCACACTTTGCCTAGCACTGGTTGACGCAATGACGATTGCTGCAAAGCACTTGTGCACCATTATCTACATAGGAACCAGTGTGAAGGTTGCAACTCGTCACTATTCACACACAAAACCCCACAATGTGATTATTTTTAAGCAGTGGGTTGCAGCTGCAATATCTCATAAAATGTACAAAGACTTTCACTAGTTGTGAGTGCTTGGAGCCTTTTTATTTCTCTTCTACGTTTCATTCGTCACTGCCTTCATGCTCAAGTAAATGAATCATTTACCAAATTTGTAAATATTTTTGCATAAACATACTAGACTTGCTGTACTGGACATTTGCACTATTAAAGCTAGCATATGTCCCAAATTTGTGAAGCAGACAAAGAAAAGTCATGCAAATCATGAAAAATATGATTTTCTTTTAGAGGGGTCAGCATGAAGGAAACAAACTGGAGGAGACTGCTGAAGAATGGATTATCAAACCTGAAAGGACAGTGGTGAATCATCACCTTTAAAAAGAAATAAGAACAGAGAAATAAGAAAGTTTTGAGTAATCTGAAACATCTGGGGGAATCTGGACTCAACATTAGAAGTTTATTAGTAAAAATGAGAGCATTTTCACAGCATAAAAAACTCAAGATATTGGGAGAAAACAGTTTTGTGGCCTTGAGAAAACCACTTCTCAGTGAAGCTAATTCTAAAAGGCTTCAGATAACAAAAAAAATTGAAGAAGTGCAGTGATAAAGTAAGGTATCCCACGCTCCAAACCTGCGGAGGCAGTATTATGATCTGGGATTGCTTGAGTTGCATTCCCAAATTAAAATTTGGTCAGCTGACTCCAAAACTTACTGACAAGGTTTCTTTCAATAACAGTAATTTCTCTTTCCTTGCTTTCCACTCCAAAACTGTACTTGAAAAATAAGTAAAAATGCACCATTTCTTGAAAATAATGTTTCATTTTGTTGACTCTGTGCCTTGTAGAGATTTTTGACACACTATTCACAATTCATACAGAAAGTAGAGGAGGGGTTAACAAAACTTTTGAATGCCCCTGTAAATGCAGAATGACTAATAATGTCTCATCTCTGAGCATACAGAGCTCTAAACAAACTTTCAGGGGTTATTAGCTGCCTATTTTACAGATAAGCAGCTGCAACCTAAAACGTTTAGATATTGTTTTTTTTTTTTTGCACTTCCAGACTTGCTGCAGTTGACTTTGTCATATCACAAAATAATTTCAAGAGCTAGAAAAATACTGTTAAGACTGGCTTAAGGCCAAATGCAGAAAAATAGCTGGTCACTTAACAGGGTTTGAAATACAATACACAGTTTGAGTACTGCAGCACGTTGGATCCTGTCTGACACACCTGCTGCTCACAACTGCGTGTGAACATGTGCATAATACGGCATAATGGGTTGAATATATGGTTTCTTCAACGTTGTGCCTAAAGAAGTTTCTGTGTGAGTGCTCGAGGAGAGATTTCAGAGCTGATGTGAAGAGATAATCCCGCTGTGGCTCAGGTGGACTGTCAGAACAAGCCTCCAACTCTACTGTAAATGTGAAACCGAGGGTGATAGTCACCTGATGGCAAAACTGCACTCATACCTCAAAATCTGCTTCCTTGACTTTTACAATGAAAATAATGCGTGTTAATGACTCATGCATGTTCTTTAAGTTTCACAGCCCAAAACCAGCTGAATAGATTTGCATGTATAAACACATTAAGATCAAAAGACTCAGTTAAATGCATTTTTAAAAAAAAACAAAAAACTAAGAAAACAAACACTAGACTAAGCCACAGGAGTACTTTAGTGACACAGAGTACACCTTTTTCTTTAAACTCCTCTCGCCTGTCTTTGCGCACTGGTGTGATAAGGTAGTGATGGGTTGTATTACGCTGGGGGGAATCCCCTGGTGCAGCGCTCTGTGTGTGTGTGCGTGCCCACAGAAAAGGAAGAATGCCACCATTGAGCGTTCTGCCATTGCGCCAGCAATCCTCTCCCCAGCGCCCACTCCCCCTCCCACCCCTCGCTTGCACTCTGACGTACAGTTGGAGCAGATTTGGTGACAAGAAGATAAAAGCCTTCCACTGTTTCTGTCCTTCCTCTTTCTCCAGTGTCACCAGAGCACCAAGTTCTGCTGCTTTGGCCACAAACATAGAGAGCTCATTCAAACGGATACAACCACTTTTTTTTTTTTTTAACTTCTGCTTTGTAATGAGAAAAAAAAAAAAAGACTTCAGTACATCTTGCTGCAATATGTGCACAACTAGCGCTCAGTATGCGGGTCCTGAGGCGCGAGTCTTCTGTATATACAACTGTGAAACTGTGATGGGCAGGGCCTCCAAAGCACTTCCTATACAAAAGACCCAGCGTCTTCTGTCATTTATCTGACAACTCTGTCAAGCCTCGAAATGCTGACACTCAACCTGTCAATCTGGACTCTTTATTGGAGGACAATAAGAGATGAAGGCAAACAGAAGAAGAACCAAATGAGTTCCTAATCAGATTTGTAAAACGCAATTTTCCTGCCAGTAAAATGAATGAATCGGCTTTGAGGGTTTTTTTTTCTGAAACCAAATCCAAATTTAATATAAGTGTGTAGCTAAATAAGAAGAGTGTGGTATGACTGACAGTGAGTGAGTACATGGATGCTGACTGAGGGGTAAAAACAACAAAGTTAAGAGCAAAATGTGCTATACTGAATTTGCAGCCTGTCAATAACTGCTCGCCTTGTCCACTTGCTTTTAGCAGCACTTTCTAATTCTGATCTAATCAAAACAAAAGCCAACAATGAGAGAGTAAAGTGAGAGTGTTTTGAAATCAATGTTGTTGCCGCCGAGTTAGGAACCCAGTCCTGTAGCAGGGTACGAGCTTTTCCTCTGAGGCAGCTGGTGTTACAGGGGTTTATATTTCCTTTTTTGTATTGTTCCACACCTGAACAACAACCTGAAGACGCTGCACACAAAACAACAAATGTGGGTTCGGCTCAGCTAGCACGGCCACATTTTGTGGCTAATTTGGGAACAAAAGCCAGTTCATTTGAAGTAAACAACTCAGTTTCAGGTTCACAACTTTTGGATTTGGCTGCAGTTAAGCATGAGGATAAGCATGCATTAGCTTCGGTTTCGAGTACAGTGAGTCTTTAGGGACTTAATGTTAATCAATGCGACGTCCTCCAAAGTCACAAAAGAAGTGGCTGTTTTGGTGAGAGTGGGTGAGTCGCCTGACACGCGACACTGGTGGACGCAATTAATTATCCACACATCCAGTTCTATTAAAAGGACGTGGTCCTAATCTCTAATCACTTCCATGCCAGGCAGAATAAGAGAGCAGGTTAATCTGGATTAGACGTCACGGTGATGAGGTCACAGCCAAGGCAGCTGACACACCAACAAGCCAGAACGACCCAGAGCCAGAATGACCCAGGGATACCAGGTGAAAACACACAAATACACGCAGGGACATGACAACTGGCACGTTAAGAGAATGAAGTCTCATAAAGGCCTCTGAAAAAAAAACTAATGAATTGTTCACAAAGTTATAAGAGTGTACTAACAGACCTGGACAAATTTACTGCTCGCCTTCCATTAAAGAAAGAAAAACCTGCACAATGGTCACTGAAACAACTTGAAACAGACAAAAGTAATAATAGATCATTCTTACGTGATCATTATGTAATGAAAATCAGGCATTGAACTGTGGTTAAACAGAATAATTTAAAAAATAGACAAATGAAACTGGTTTGGACAGTTTAGTGGGTACCCCTGGAAGGGACTGAAAACACTTTGAGCATAGTGACACGTCAAACTAAAGTGTGTCCTGTAATCAGCATCAAAGGTATCTTCAGTCATCCAGTCAGTCTGACTGCTTAAAGGGTGAAAAGTTGTCACTCTGCTGTTTGGTGTCATGGTGTTCGCCACACCGAACTTAGACCAGAGAAAGCAAAGGAGAGAGTTGTCTGAGGAGACCAGAAATAAAATTATAGATAAGTGTGTTAAAGGTAAAGACCATAAAACCATCTCGAAGCAGAGCCAAGTGTAAGGTCCATGGGACTGAAGCCAACCTCCCTGGTTGTGGCTGTAAGAAGAGGATTGATGACAAATTAAAGAGATGGATAGTAAGACTGGTGAACTAGAGCCCAAAACAACTTCTAAAGAGATTCAAGATGAACTCCAAGGTCAAGGTACATCTGTGTCAGATCCCACAAACAGTGATGGATGGACGACCGAAGGACCCCACTCCACAAAGCAAACCATCAAAAAACCAAACTTGAATTTGTCACAATGCATGGTTTGCAAGCAACAAAGCCTCTGGGAGAATGACCCTTGGACAGATGAGACAAAACTGGAGCTTTTGAGGAAGTTCATATCAGCTCTATGTTAAAAATTCCTGTACAGCAGGTGCCGCCTCAAAACTCTCTGTAGTGAAATGATCAGTACAGAGTATCAAATATGGTGTTGGTTCCCATTTGTCTCTTGTTCTCTGAACTTGCTTCACCCATTTTTTTTTTTTTGCTGAAGATTTGGCTCTTTCGGGAATGAGAACAGGCTAACACTGATACCAGTGGAGCAATTACAGCACCCAGCCGCCACTCAGCGTTTCAGGGTTTCTTCAATGTCACGGGTGCTAGCTAAACAGCTTGTTTACAATGAAAAACAAACGGATCAGCCGAGACGAGGTTCACCTCAGGACGTCATATCCTGAAACGAGGGCCATCTCAGGAAATCCCGGCACTAAATTTAAATTCAGTTTGACATAGTTTTCCATTTAATTAGCATTTGAATTCAACAGGACCAACGTATGGAATATTTACGCGTAGTTTCTATATTTTGTCAGGGACCCTTTAAAGATGAAGCTTTCCAAGAAAATAAGATTGTAGTTCATGTGAAACATGAAGGAGGCTCATTAAGTCACTGCATCTGACACAAGATGTCTTGAATCTGTGCAGGTGCAATGAAATTTAAATACCATCACAGCACTGTGGAGCGAAATGTGCTGCCTAGTGTCGGGGAAGCTTGATCTCAGTCACAGGTCATGGGTCCTCCAGCAGGAGGATGATCCAAAAACACAACTAAAAACACCCATGAATGGCTGAAAACAAACTACTGGACTACTCTGGAGTGACCCTCTATTAACCCTGATCTAAATCATATTAAACACCTGTGGAAAAAGCTGACAAATGCAGGAGAAACTCTTCATATCTGAGACAGCTGGAGCAGTTTGCTGATGAGGAGTGGACCAAATCCAGACAGTCTTGAGATTTCGCTGCATCCTTCACAGAGTCAAGATACCCTGCACCTTCCCACCTGTCTACAGGTGCAAAAGCCTCATTAAGAGTTCTCTTGATCACAGTGACTGTCTCAAAAGATTATGCAGCAAAATATTAAGTTGAGAATCCTGTTCCGTCATTTCTGTAATTTTATCGTTTTCTCTTTTTTATATATATATATAAAAATCTGTGGAACCACAAATCAAAAACTGTGTTATTGTGTCACTGTTCAGTACAGTATCTATTAATATTATTATCTATTATTACTTTTGTGAGCTTCCAGTCATTAACAGTGTTTTTTTTCTTTCTTTGATAGAAGTATACAAACAAATTTGACCACATGTGTAGAGTCTATATTTGCAAAAACTAATCACAAGACAAAAAAGGAACCTGCACCAAATAGCAGAAGTGTTTTTATACCTCCCCGTCCCCCTCCCCTCCCCAAGCCCCCAACTTTTTTTTTTTTTAATGAATGATTCATTTATAACGCTATGTCCTTGATGACCCACACATCACTTTAAAACTAACAAGATAAAGGAGCACAGGACATGCAGACGATCTTGTGATCTATGCCTATAGGATATGTTCTGCTCTAAAAACCATGCAGATGAAAATAGGTCAACTTATAATTTAGTGAAGATTTTAGTGATAAAGCAGGACATGAGAAACACTAGGAACACTCATCACATCAGGACACTGAGAGGACAAGGAGATGGACTGATGACAGGTTTAATATTTGCCATGAAACATACTTAAACCAGAGCTAAAAGAAATTACAACTGAGTGATGCCGTCTGATCCCGTGTAGCATGTGATCTGCACGCCCGGCAGCTAATCGTGGCACAAAGGAAATAACTGGTGTTTACAAATGTATTAACCACGTCACACTCTGACTGTGCTACAAACAAACTTGGCAATTGACAGGAATGTTGGATCTCCTGCACATTTCTCCGAGAACTGCAAACACAGTGTTACAGTGAGAAGGTGGGAGAATCTGGGTCAGAGGGTGTTTTGGAAGCCATGCACACAACGCTCCAAGCAAATATGTGGCTTTATCTTCCTGATCCTTTTCAAGTGTACCAAAGATATCCATATGCTTTACATAAGTAAAGCTACCAACATGCAGATCCATTGCAAGTAAAAATCCTACATGAGACTGCACTAATATAACTCAAGTATTAAACTACAGAAGTGTGGATATTCTGCTGCTTTAAAATACATATATATATATATATATATATATATATATATATATATATATATATATATAAAGTTTATGCAAAGGGACATTAAGGAAACATTTGGGGCAAGAGAAATGACCAGTGGGATTATTTTGTTCTGGATCATGTTTATTAAAATGAGTGAAACATAGATAGGAAAAGTATGGTTTCCTGGAAACTATTTACAACAAGAATCCAGAAATGTGACTTCAAAAATGTGGTTTGGTAAACGTCAAGAAACTCAAAAAATTGGAAACTCCTGCCTCAGCCGATGAGTAATTTTAAAAAAGCTGATAAAGTTAACCATTATCTCAAAAACGTCATCTTGATTAGGCTGCACTGAGCAGAAAACACTCAAGTAGGAGTATCTCAAGAAGAGTGCCTTTGAAGGCTACTCGAGTGAGTGTAATAAATGAGTTATTCTCCACTAAAGCCCGGGAGAGATTCCCCAGAGCAGGTGGGCTTTGCCACTTTTCACGGATGTGTTTCCACTATGACATCGCTTCCAGCTACTCAGCAGATCTTCCCTGCAGCGGAGCTGAAGTCCTCCTCGGCTGAGGCGCCTCAAGTTTGGAGAAGCGGCGGCGGCGCTCTGCAGCCTGACGCTGCAGAAAGCCCATCACGTTCACAAACCTGCAGAGAGCGTCCGTCAGACGGACTGGTGACTAGTTTATCTTCGGACATACTCTCTTTTCCTCCCGTTTTGCCTTGAACGACAGAGAGCCTGCGGTAGTGGGACCTTTCTGCCTGTCTCTTGGGCTTGCGAGCTGTCAGCTGACAGTTCAACGTTCAGCTGACCAGCTCAACACTGAGTGCGCTGATTTCGGATCAGTGGCTCATTTCAAAGCGTGTCCCATAGCGCACTTTTTGCCGGAATGAAAGCGGTGACACGCTTAATGGCTAAAAATACCTGTCTACGACTATATTTGGCTTGGCTGGATCACAATCACAACGCTAAAATTGTCGGGCCCGCCCCGGCACAATGAATAGGCTCTCCGCTATCTCACCCTGCCTCCGACTGCCAGCTGCTAAAATTAGAAACAAAGCTTGCGTCAATCACGAGCCTCAGTGCGTCAAGGCTTTCCCCGCCCCACGGGTTTCATCATTGGTCAGAATTAGCACGTTGACAGTAAAATACGCGCCCCGTGATTGGCGGATGTGAATCGCTGTTCCCAGTCTCCGGAGGCGCATTTTAATTTTGAGTTTGTTGTGCACGCCGGCGGGGTGTTCTCTGAATCTCCACTTTTACTTCTAAGTGATTGATCTGAATGTTAATTTGACCACATTTTATGTTCGTGAATCTGAAAATGAAAACCAACCTGTCAGAACTTATTATTGAACTAAAACAATATAATTGTATTTAAGTTTATAAACTAAAACGTTTTTTTAATACTAAGAACTTTGTGAAGCTTTAAAGAAAAAAGTCACCCTGGGTTAAATGGTTAGGTTAAATAAATCAATAAAACATATATATGAAAAATCCACTTCTGAAGGCTAATCATTATCTTTTACCACTGTTCATAAAAATATTTTTTTATATATAGCTTGTCACCGTATGCTATTCAACATTTACCTTTTCATATATTAGTCACAGAAACTTATTTACTTTTCCTAAGTTATAAAAGACAGAAAAAAATAACTTTTAAAGTTGCTACAGCTCTGCACTAAAATTACATTGTTATGGTCTCTATTTTGAAGTATTGCACTTTTTACAAAGCAGGGACTTCTGAGTATTTATGCGAACTAAAGCCATGAGATTTTTAATAAAAACACGTTTGAACTGCAAAAATACCTACTTTGAAATGTCAGTGTTATTCTGAGCCTTCAACGTCATAGTTTCTACAAAAAAGCTGAGATAATCCTATTTTCTATTGTTGGAATATCCCTTATTTCAGGAATTTTCTTAAAATACCTGTTTTTGGCATGATGAGGTTGTGAAGTGCAATCTGATTTTGGAAGATTAGTCTATTTGAATATGCTGATTTCTGCTGGAAAAGGGGGAAAACATTGAACAAAATCATTTTAATCCACTAAGCAACAGTTTAAGATGCAACGAACAGACCATTTGTGTGTTTGCGCTGATTTATGGTCTCTTATGGGAAAGAAGTGGTATAAAATGAGTCTTAAAGAAGTATTGTTGGATGATCTGCAGCATGACAAAATAATATGGCAGGGATTTAAAATGCCCCTCAGGTTCGGAGTTGCTCTGAAGATCTTTACATCGAGCCTCTTGTGATCCAGGAAGCATGAAGAAGAGTGTTGCCAAATATCTATTCAAGACACGCTATGACACATTCAAATTATACAGAATTTATGACAGACAATAGTGAAGCTGAGCCAGCATGGTTCTCGCTCTGAGGCATTGTCGTAACACTGCAAACGGATTTCCCAGTTCAAATTTCAGTCCGTGCTTTTCTGTGTAGAGTCTGTGTTTTTACACTGAGGGTACTTCCTCCCTCCAAAATTAGTCCAAAACATGCAGGTTTGAGTTGATCTTTAAACTGACCATTGGTCTGAGAGTGAGCGGAGACCCCTGCCAGATGGGAGATGAATTAACTTACTGTTTAAGGAAACAAAACAAAAGTCTACTATTACATGTGTACGTTCTGCCTTGTGACTTTCTAGAGACATATTTGTAAATATAGTAAAGATATCATCTGAATTAAGGACAGGTTATTAATTGTTGCAGAGTGAGGAAGAGTCGAGAGCACCTTGTCCCGGAAAAAATATTATATGTTTAAAAAAAGAGAGAGATTGCAAAAAAATACGCAGAACAGAAGTAAATGAAGAGTTATAAAATGAGAATTGGCAAAGGTAATAAAGGAGCAAAGAGATTCAGAATTTACTACATCTGAAATAAATCATCTACAGAGATTTAATACAACCCAAACAGCTGTAAAATGATTTTTTTTAAAAAGGTAACATAGAGACATAGAAATGATAAAAGGGGAAGCAGAGTAGCCTAAACCTGGTAAACAGAAGAGAAATTAAATACCTAAAGACTGCACAGTAATTGTGATAATCATCTGTAATGTATACAACTGGAGACAAAAAAAAGAAAGAAAGAACAGAAAACCAACTCAACTTGTTCCTGAATGGTTTGTGGTTATGTTGTGTCTCTTTGAGTCCGGTTTTGTTGTTCCGCTGTGGGTGGGGGGGGCATGAGAGGAGGGGGCTTTTTGCACCTCTTTGCCCAGGGGCCCCGTGTTTCATATCCATGATCTCAGTACTTCTTCCATCACAGACTGACCTCTATTTATCAAATGACTGAGTCTAAACTACTGCTGTTTTTCTATGTAGATGTTTTCTATGTCTTTTGAAAACGTTGCATTCAGCATAAATCATAGCTGCAGTTAAAGAATCTAGTTTCCCTCTGAAGACACCGGTATGGTGAGGTCTGGTCCCGCGTCCCCAGCTCTCCCAGCGGATCCCCCTCAGCTTCTTGCCTCGCAACCATCAAACCAAACGCTGCCGTCCCCTCTGGCTGATCCTCTCCGCACTTCTCTCCCTGTTTCTCTGGCACACGCTCTCGGAGCTTATGTGTCTCGTACTGTACGGAGAGCTGGAGAGAGAGAGGGAGCTCTACTTCGAGTGACGTCACCTCTCCCATGGCGTCACATTGACGTAGCACATACCAGCCGTCTGTGTGGAGGCAGCAGACACATAAATGCACTATTTGACTTTCTCCCCTCAGACGGCGCACATAAACAAACGCGCGTTACAACTCCACACACTTTGCAAAGTACCGTCAGCATTGACACTATCAGCTCACAGGATCGGACGCAGACACACTCCTCATACCTGGGAGTTTGATCTTTTTTCTTTTTTTTTTACTTGTTTTTTTTTTTTTTTTTTACTACTATTTAATTTTCTACTTTTTTGTTCTCTAGAAAAAGTAAGAGGAAGATCGCGAAACTTTTTCTTCTTTGCCTTTAAAGCTTTTGTGCCTTCTCGATATTACTAAGAGCATTTTTGAATATTTTTTCTATCTTTTGTTTTTCAACTCTTTGTGATTATTCTGGATGGAAAAGGGATACTTCATGCGAGGCTATTACCATATGTAAAGACGGAACCGCTACAGCAAACCAGTAAGTAACCTGTGAATGAATGGATCGCTGATACTCTGCTGTAACCTAAATGCTGTTAGATTACCAAACTGATAGAAACCCAAACCTCTCAGATGTGTGTATTCACAATAACCAAACCACGTGTCATGTTGAACTTACACTCTAATACCCTGCGTCCAACTTTTTCCTGCGTAACCTGTTGATATGTAAACCTCAGTATACGATCGTAACTGGTCCTTTAGGATCTCTATGTGCCGTTTCCAAATGAAGCTGAATTCAGAGTTCATTTGCGCCGGGAATGTATCATATCCTTTCTGGTTGTCATGGAAATTAGATGCCTCTCACTCACACAATGAGTACTGGAGTCAGACGCACAAATGGTGTGAGTGTAGAATAGTCTAACCTTCATTCAAGCGGGATCAGGGACACTGGAGCCAGCGCGCTTTGATTTCATTTCCATCCTTTTTTTAGAGCCTCTTGGTGGTTTTATGATGAAGCTGTGTTGTTAACCGATGCTTTTTTTTTTTCCTTAAGTAGCTACAGCATGGCGAATGTGGGTTTATTTTTGAGATAGTAGCCTGATTGATGAGTGTGAGTTTACATTCAGTGTTTTAGTTAAATCAGTGGTGTGCTTGTTAGGATTTGCCCGGCTCAGAAAGAGTCATAGTTTCTTTTTGGGCAGTCTTGATAAATGTTTTAAGACTTTAATTGAATTATAATGGTCAGTCGCCACAGTTAAACCGCCTCTTGACTCCTTGGGGACACGACCTCTCCTCCCACAGCTCAAAGAGACACTCAACCAAAGCCACGTCAAATTTCTGTTGCCCACTATGAAATGTGCCCTGAAGACATGTGACGACACAAGCTGTGATCTACCTACAAATGCTGGATGACAGGAAGCGAGAAAGTTGAGGGTCTTGGTAACTCACTTATTTTACCCGCTTTTTTTTTTTTTCTCACACTCTCAGGTTTACGCACGCGGACAGGCACCTCTGACAGCCTCCCTCTCAGAGCTGATTTACAGTGCTCATATATTTCCCTGGTCTCTCCTTTATGTCCCCTCTTTTCTCTGCCTCTGTTTGCTGGAAGCCTCGCGCTGTCCGGGGTTATTACTGTGAGGGGCTACCGGGGCCTACCGGCGCTCCGGGGCGCGTGTTTTGCAGCTCTCACGTCGTTCTCCTGGTTACCGGTGCGCGCAGGGCCAGAACCCCTCCGACCGGCTCGGCCTGAGAGGAGAGAACGAGAGGGGATTCGTGTGCGCAATTTATTGGGAAAACTGGACTGAATGGCTCACTTTAATACTTTTTAGTGAGTGGGGCTTACTCATATTTTTTTAGAAAAGTTATGATTACATCACGTTAACGCACGTCCACGCTTCACATGAGAAGTTATGCAAGAATCGAGATACACTATTACTGGATAGCAGTCGTATTCTTGTTCTTACTGTAGCTTCCTATCTAGGCATAATTTTTTTTTTTTTTTTTGCCTCATAGCAAAGGATTGAATAATGCCTCAATTGTTTCGAATTATCCCTAATCAAATTAATATTATACAACTTGGGTTTTTGGCTTACTTTTGTGTTGTCGCTTTAGATTATTTTGTGCATATTTTTGAGACACCGAGATGGATTAGATGTGTATAAAAGCTAGATTCGGACCAAAGAACCAGGAGGAAAAAAAAAAAGAAAAGGGGAAAAAAAAGCGCAGTGCGCTCCGGCGTTTCCCCTCAGAACTGACCTGTGAGTCCTGAGTTCATTGAGAACTGATTCTCCAGGAGTTTGATCTTTTGACGCAAAGGTAAGGCACAAGGAAGGTTGCAGGTGCTGGTGTGAAACTTAGTTACGAAACTGGATCCCAGGCTGCGTTTAAGATACGCGGTGGGAGTCCAAGTGGTCTAGCAAATGACCGTGCCGCTGTGTGTGTCTGTGTGGCAGAGAGAGAGAGAGAGAGAGAGAGAAGGGGAGAGAGAGCACGTATATAAGGACGCGTGTGACAGAGAGGGGGCGCTCTGGGCCTTGAAATCCACCAGCCACAGTGCGCTCTTTTGCAGTTGGGAGATCTGGAGGCGCACGGCGCACATAAGCCCGCTGGTTCGGTTTCAGGTCCGACTCCAAGAATTTCTAGATTTGTCTCTTCCTCTGGATGAACCTTGAGCAGGCCAATGCGGTAGCGATCAGAGGCAAGAAAATCGATGGCCCGGACACGCTGGCTCATACTCCTTTTATAAGAGTTCTCACTTTTGTAGGTGTGTAGAACTTTGTCCTTTTTTTTCTTTTCTTTTTGCCTCCGTAAATTTATCTTTCTGAGACTAAAATTTAAATTATGATAATAACGGGGCTCATTTTTGTGTTACAATGAAACCTATCGCCCACGTAAGAGTGAGTTGTGAAATGAGCCCACAGTCCTTAGTTGTGGTTCTTGATATTTTCTTTGTAGCAATGATTCAGTGTCACATTTAATCTCAAAATTTGTCGGCATTTGATCTAAACGTTTAAATCTTTTACTTATGTATTTGCATTTGCATAGATCTCTGTGGTAATTTACCGTTATTTCGTTTGAGGCGCACGCATCAGTTTTCATCTCTTTCTGCAGCTCTTCATCCGTTTTACTGAACTGTCGGGTCAGATTTTTCTTATGCAAATAATGGTTTGTTTCTGAGTGAAACAAGCTTGTTTCCAGCTGTCTTCTAATAAAGTAAGCTTTTTTTAAACTTTAAGAATATTTTCCAACCTCACTTGGAAGTTGATATAAATAAAGTGGGGTGAGGTGGGGAGGTGAAGTATAAAGACAGAAAAATCGGAAAGCATCACTCAGCCTACCTTTCACCTGAGTGCTCGTCCTTGCTGCGTGGAGGGGAGTGCCCACTTTTTCACTCATCCAACCGCGGCGGCATCAGTCGTTTTAACTGACATCTCCCACCGATGCGCAGGTTCGGAAGAGCGCGCCCAGCAGAGCTCGGAGCCACGGCGATCAGATCCTTCCTCTGCGAAGACCGCCGAGTCCTCCCCGCTCCAGGAGCACTGTCCCGGCCGCAGCCACGCCACCCCTAAATCCCGGACACCCAGCACCATTCAGCGCGAAGCTCTTTCACCAGGTAGGACAACAAGCGACCACCTTTCCTTCTTTCCTTCTTTCTTTCTTTCTTTCTTTCTTTTTCTTTCTTCCTTTCTTTCTTTCTTTCTTTCTTCCTTTTTTTTTCTTTTTCTCTCTTTCTTTCAAATGTAACTACAACTGCAGCGACATTTATTTAGCTATGGAATCAGATTTCAAGTTAAGATTTAAATCAGATCTTGCATAAAATAGATTAACCAAGTTGAGAAAATATTATAGTTTTATATTGTTGGTGTGTGTGTGTCTGTTTGTGTGTAGGTGTGTGTGTGTGAGTGTAGGTGTTTTGGTGATGGGGCTGTACTGAGTTGACATTTCAATCATTAAGATAAGACATTTATGAAACCTGCACACTTCAGTCCTGAAACTGAAGGCTGATCATGTGTCAGACATTGATGCCCCTAATTACTCAACCTTAGCAAAACAGGAGAAAGATTCATTATAGCTATAGATTTGTATTATTTTAGTATTCAGTATGTCAATAGAGAATTTAAAATGATATTGAATAATCCATCTGTCTCCCACACAGTTTCATGTCTGTCCTATATGTATATTGTATATAAGTAAAAGAAAGCACTCAAACAGTGACTTCTTGTTAATTAATACAGTCAGGTCATTTACATTGTAACTGTGTCTCTCTACTTTGTGCCTTTTTTTTTTTTTTTTTTGTATTTGTGTGTGCATATTTGACTCTACCAATTGTGTGAGAGGCCTGTGAATTCAAACAAATTTGTTTCATAATTTACTGACCGAACAAGGAAGCAAAAATGTCACTCATTTATGTCTACAACCTCATGTTTTCATTTGTTAGATCTATGGCATTCTGACAATGAGCAAGCGCACTCAGTTATTGGAACAGCTGCAGTTTGTCCAGTTGAAATGCACACCTCGAGGTTAGAGACTGTTTCCCTTCGCCTCGCTAAGCTGCACCACCTTTGTCTGACTCTGCTTCTTGGGTTGTCTGTCCTCTTGCTCACACACACACATACACACATATGCTTGCATGCAAGTGTGATTAAGGCAGTCCCAGTGGTGGTGTTGGAGTCTTCGGTGACACTAGAACAAAAACCCTGCCAGTGATTAAACTCTATTTGTGCTGGTGTGTGAGAGAGGATACAAACTTGTGAACATGGGCGTGTATGTATTTGCGTGCTGCAGAGGGAAGCCTAGCCAGAGCCACCAAATAAAAGCCAAAGGGTGAGATTTGACAGAAGTGGTCTTACAGGTTCTGTTTAGGATGAGGGTGTATGTCACTAGCAGAATGAGCACACACAGGTGTACGCTAATATCCTGAACAGCATGAAAATTTGTCCGCATGCATGAATGTTTAAAAAATTTAACTCAACTTATCCAGATTTTTTTGATAAAGAAAATGAGGGAAATTGTTTCATCTTAACATCCCTCTCTTATTTTTTTCATGACTTCTCAGACGAAGTCAGCTAAAAATATAATATAAATACTATGTTTGCATCACAAGCTGTCATGAGGCACATGTTGATACATGACAGGTGCAATGAGACTTGAAAGCATGCACAAAAACTATTGCCCACTGATTTAGGGTTTGACCTACTGACACAGGACAGACCCACTGAGTTCACCACAGCACTCCCCTCCAGTCACAGTT
>JAOWBL010000008.1:10162233-10183773 GCA_028564865.1 Zenarchopterus dispar
ATATATGAATTGGCACTTGAGACATTGTATGTCTGAATGTGGGGTGACTGACCAAATAGTTGTTATGTAAGAGGGAAAAAAAGTTTTTAAAAATATGCCTCAGTACCCAAAGAGAAGTTTGATTTTAGTACAGGACCTCTTTTTTCATGAACTATGGGATCATATTTTTTAATTACCATAATCCCAAAAAAGTAAATCTATTTTCACTTTATGTATTTTTATTCTAACACACTTGATAAATCCCAAATAAGATAAATAAGCCAATAAATAAATACAGCTTTGTAAATGGATGTACATAATCTTTTTTCAAACTTAATTAATCGTTTTTTTCTTGGCCCCACGTGTGCTCGCCCTCAAGAATAATTTCATTGAGATAAAGAAAGACTTTTTTTAATCCTGCAAAACTGGAGAAAGCCGCACATGCCGATAGTCTTGGAGCCACTTGAATGCGTCACGCTGTCTGCTCGTGCCATTAGTCGCATTTATGCAGTTTATCAGGCATATTTGACCGCAAAGGTAAAGCTCCAATCAATTTTCAAATTGTCCTATTATAGCCTAACCCTGTTTGTGGAAGTTAGTCGCCTTTTGATGAGAAGAAACAGGAGGTTTTAGCAAGTTATGGGACTTTTATTTGGCTGAAATTGAATTCAAGCTGAAAATAAAGCGAATTGGCTTTAATTCCCTGACCCAGCCGACACGAATCCGCTTGGATGCTGGTATGTTGTTTTTGTTTTTTTTGTTGTTTTTTTTTTGTTTGTCAGTGCTATAACACCATCAGGACCATCTCGTCTCGTATTTGACCGGACAAACATGACGCGCGGGTATCGGGGTTGATTACGGCAGAGCGCGCGCATGCAGAGCGTCAATGGGCGCAGCGCTGTGTTGACACTTCCCCTGCTCAGAAGAGCCGAGCAAACACCACAAAAACCGGGCTGACTACGAGGACACTCCTGACTGATCAGTGTGCACACACTGCGTGTGCACGCTCAAATAACACGCAGATGAGTGTTACGTCAGAGATTTGATAAGACAGGACCATGTAGGCTGGTGCGCGCAGTTAAAAGAGGTGGTGGCCAGTTGCTTTGACTTTGACAGAATTAAATCAAGAGGCAGGGGGACTCAAGACATGCCGACTGGCGTCTGTAGCAGTTAGAAGTAATATCTGTGTCTATGTTTCTGTCTGCTTTACTGTGTGCCTCTCTGGGTGTGTGTGTGTGTGAGAGAGAGATTGTGCAGCAAGCATCCAACACCACTATGGGGTCCCATTATTATTTAATGTTATATCATCTGCTTTGCCATCTGACTAACCACAGTAAACCCACCCACACATGCACATGTGCTCATGGATCACAATCCTGCTCTATCAACTGCAGCATCCCGCACCAAACTAACTTTGGGTAAATCAGCCATGTTTGATTATGTGTGTGCGTTTGTGAGTGTGTATGTGTACTCCTAATAGTTCTGCTATTCTTGCAATGGAAGCGCAAGAAATGTTAATCCAGGAAATTAACTGAATGGCAATACATAAAAGGATTTATTCTAAGCTTTCATTCACTGAAAAGCACATTGAGATAAAATCCATGCCCCTTTTAGACATTAAAAGCTGAAAAAAACTGCCTGTTCCAATAGAGCTGTGCAGACATGTTTAGTCACTGTCCAAATGTTGGCCTTATGTAGTATTACCTTTGCGTGCATGTGTCTCTAATAGACTCTGCCTTCTTCCTGTAGACTTTCCTCTTTATTTTTTGTATACAATCCCCTTTTTAAACAGCTGCACCTCTTTTACAATTAACGTTGAATTAATTTTGCTTTAAATTTTATTCCCTGGGTCATTGTTGCCATAGACTACCACTGTATTCTATTAACACCATAAAAGTGTTTGGGTTTTTTTGCATGAAACGCCTGTGGCCCGGTGTGCCACGCAGCTCTAACCTATATGTGTGTGCTGTTTCCTCGGCAGACATGCCCTGTGTGCAGGCTCAGTACGGGCCCGCCCCTCCAGGCTCAGCTTACTCCGGCCAGTCCTTCAGTTACCCGGGTGACAGCTACAGCTCTGACCTCATGACCCCTGACTACACCAAGCTGGACCTGGGTGGGGGTGAGATCTCTGCTGCTGCTGCCACCACCTCCCTTCCCAGCTTCAACGTCTTTGTGGAAGGGAACTATGAGCCCAAGTCCTCCTGCCTTTACCAGATGCCCCCGCACAGAACCACCATCAAAAAGGAGGAGGAGAGCTACCCAACTGCCCCACCACTGGAGGCCATGTCCTCCTCCACCATGTACTTTAAACAGTCCCCCCCTTCCACTCCCACCACCCCTTCTCTGCCGCCACAACCTGGCACCTCCTTTCTGTGGGAGGACCATCCCCTGGCGCCGCCGTCCCACCCTCATTCCCTGGGCTCAGGCCTAGAGACAGGTCCCCTCAAGTCCCCTCGCTTTCCACATTTCTACCAGCACTCGCCACCCCACAGTGGTGGCAGCGTCGGCGTCTATGAGAGCCTGGGAGGAGGACTCGTTCGAACCTCTTCTTCTTCCTCCTCCTCCTCTTCATCGGTGTCCCATCCTCATGGTCCACCCCTAGAGCAGCCCATGTACCAGCTGCCCCGTGGCGCTGGGAGCAGCAGTCTCGCCTTCCGCTCCCTGGCTCTTGGGCCTTGTGGTCCTCTACTAGGGGATAGCCTGCCCTCGCCACCCCCTCGTGGCACCCAGGGGGAGGGCACCTGTGCTGTGTGTGGGGACAATGCAGCCTGCCAGCACTACGGCGTACGCACCTGTGAGGGCTGCAAGGGCTTCTTCAAGGTAAAAACTCTTTAAAACTATTAAGTAAAGCTAAGAGTCATTTTGCGCTCACTCTTTTAAATATCCATTGTTGTTTTGTACCTCTTTGGCAACCAAAGCACTAATATTATTAACCCAGCCTCAGTTTGTAAACTGACAGATGTATTTCATTTGAAGTTATTTTCTTCCATTTGTCCCGCTCCCACTCTGTACCCCCCCCAAAAAACACTTTCGGAGTCAAAGTGAAAGCACAACACGCCCACAGGAGGTCGTCTCTCCCAGCAACCAAGTGGGCAAAATTTGTGCACAGCCCGCATGATTGTGTTACGTGGGAGCGCCAGAATGATAAAAACAGATATTCTCCCTCAGACAACCACACTTGCTGCTCAGCCACTCAGACATAAAGTGCAGTGGAAAAGAGTTCCTCCTTGAAATCAAAGTTTCCTTTTTGCATGATTGTAGTCAGAATCAGTGGTCACAATATTGACCACAATGCACTGACATAATGCTGGGGACGATATGAGTCAGGCTGAAATTTGGCTCATCAAATGATTCAGCCCAATACTTCTCAACTTGACAGCTCAGATCCCGCGCTGCTGCATACGCGCTAACACACAGAACACATCGTTTAACATCAGCAAGAGCCAGTTTTTATATTTTTTTATTTCAGGTTTTCCTTACGCAAGTCATAAACACGATGGACTTTCAAAGTCGCTTGTCTGACACGTGCAAGACATTATACAGCTCTATGTATATTTGAAGCTTAGCGGTGCAGCACTTGAAGTTACGGTGGACCCACATTAAACGACAGTGAAGTCATTACTATGCACACGATTTTTGAATTATAACATTTTCCAGCACACTTGTTGAGCTTTCTATTGGTTGCTTGAGACAAGAGAATTAAAATTAAGTGACGGAAAGACAAAGGGTGCACACACAGAGGTAATTGAATAATGCCTCTGGTCGGTGGAAATGAATTATCCTTCGTTTCAATTAGTTTCACAATTTGTTTTTATTTAATAATTAATGAAAGCAGCGTCTGGTGGCAGCAGGCTGCAGGCTGTCTGATTGCTGCAGCACTCAGCAGCCACAAAGCCTGTCAAGCCTCACTATGTTTCCTTTACAGACACTGCAGATGCAACTGTGCACACATAACATACGCGCGCAACCACACATATAGAAAAACATACATGTACAGATTTTTCTGTCTGTGTCACAGATAATCCAGGATGCAGCAGCAGAAACCAAAACCATTTATGCACCAGCTCTTTTTCATGTAATCTTAAGTACATTACCTCCATTATCGTGATGGCTTTACTGTCCCATGAAGGTACTTTCCAGATTATATTTAATTATCAGTGAATAGTTATGACACATTAAACCATAGTGCAGGTTTGCTGTAAATTATAGTTATTTCATTATTGCAATTTAAAGTACATTTCCCTGTGAATTGGTTTTTACCTCTTAACCAAGTAGTGTTTCCTGTTTTTATTATTTTTGACTGAATAATGCTTGCCATTCAGTGGTTTCCATTAATGACCTGGCTCTATCAGAATTTGAATTTTTAAAATTAGAACCTACCTCAGCTGTTTTTATAATACATTATGCTGGAAACAAAAGGAACATTAAAATCATCTTTGTTTATGCAAAAATTCATCAACCCAGTGAAGTCTTTTTGCTGTGCTTTTACCAGCCAAAATACACGTGCGCTCAGTTCACTGCACACAATTTTTATTTTCCATCTCTTGTAAAATATGTTTGTGCTGGCAACTGCAGAGCAAGGTGGATGGATATTTAAATGCATAAATGAGAAATTTAAGTTGATTACATGCAAAGAGGTAGATTATATTTGTATATTTGAATGGCTTAGCGCTTTAAAGGATCACAGTTAAGACAGTGAAAGTAGCTCACATTTTTTTCACTTCAAATCAAGCCATCATCTTTAACGGGACAGAAGGATGGGACTGAAGCAGAAGATGAAATGAGATTTGGGGTGAATGGGGCAAAAAGTCCCTAAAGGCCTTTAATTTAAGCCAAACGTGTGACGAATCTGCCCCTGCATGCCTCCATCCAGCCCCCACAACACCCACAGCATGTGTGCCTCGGTTAGCATGTGTGCTCATTTGTGAAAATGATTTTAGTGCACAAAACTCATTCCTCAGTCCTGGCTCTCAGTGTTTAACTGAACTCCATTCAGCCAAATTATGTTTGTGTCCACACCGATTTTATGGTCACAAAATCTCAGTGTGTCAAATTAAAAGCAAATTTCAAATTGTTTTAGTGAAACTGGGAATAATTGTGGGGATAAATCACACTGCAGGTGAGATTCAATTAACTACATTTGATAAACACCTTCCTCTGCACCCACACCAGAGCTCTAATTAAGGACAGAAAGTACAGCAGAAGGATCTAAGAGTTTGGTAATTACAGATAAGATTTGATGTGTGTACGTTTGTGTTTTCAGCAGCACATTTATGCAGACTGCACAGTGACATCGGGGTTGTTTGCTCTGTTATGTAGCTGCTCTTCTGGGACTAATACTCTTTCCTTCCCACACACACACTCACAGCCCCGCGCGCGCGCACACACACACACACACACACAATAGTGGAGACAGACCAGCCTCTCTCATGAGAGCTTAATTTATCTAAACCTTAATTGATCAATGAAAACTTCGGCTTTTCTTGGAAGCAGCTATCTTATAAATTAATTCATGGGGTCACTGAAGAGGAAACATTTGTCCTCAATCAACCACCACACTTAACTCAGCTTATACACCACTTTCTCCCGTAAATCTAACTAAGCTTCTTGGAGTTGGAAAAAGAAAAAGAAGTAGAAGAAAAAAAGCAGATCACAGGACTGGCATGGGACTCAGGAATATTAATTGGCTTTCCTAGTGGATAATATTTACATGAAGGATCTCATAAGTGTCCTCTACCTTTGTGTTGACCATGCGGCAGACCTGTAAAGGTGTAAATAAATGCTGGCATGTGGATGCTTCATGCGTCACTCAGCCTCGCATGCCGCATTCGCCGCTCCGACTCTCACTAAACGGATGCTACTCTCCCTCGACCATATTAATGGCCCTAACTAACTTATCCTCGCAAGCACGGGTCACTGGCCATTGAGGGGATGAGAGGGAGACATTCACAGCGATCGGCGGTGCCATGGCAACGACTCTCATCCGGCACCCGCGCCTATTACGCGTCAGTTCCGAAGTCGCGTTGGAGCATATAGAATAATTGGTGTGTTATTGGTCTCCCGGGGGCACGGGCATGTGTGGCGCGAGGGGCTCCTAATTGGATTTATTTGTTTTTTATGTGTTTTAGGGGTGTTTAAGAAAAAGGGAAGGCCGCGGCGCTTTCCGTGCGTTGCGTTCGTTTAGTTTGCTGTTTGTTCTGGTACCGTCTGAGTGGACTGCTGGAGTCACAGCTTGACAGCTTATAAAATGTAAACAGTTCGCAAATGGCGGTAACTGTAATTCTTTTCACCTTGCGAGTCTGCTTTTGTGTGTGTGTGTGTGTGTTTGTGTGTGTGTGTCTGCCGAGGGTAAAGTTTAGTCCTGAAAACGCCTGCAGGAGGGGGATTACAACAATATACAGCATAAAGTAGATTACAGTTGTTAGGCAAGTGGTTAAATTGATGATGAATTCAAGGATATCGGTTTGACAATGGGTAGATTTTGTCAAAACAAATGAAAGATGCGCACACGTTGGAGCTCAA
The DNA here is from genome assembly GCA_028564865.1 of Zenarchopterus dispar. NCBI lineage: Eukaryota > Metazoa > Chordata > Actinopteri > Beloniformes > Zenarchopteridae > Zenarchopterus > Zenarchopterus dispar. Next base: position 10,168,735 of record JAOWBL010000008.1, read on the forward strand.
AATGAAGTTTAAAGCTGTGTGAGGCACAACACAAAAGAGTTGGACATTCAAGTAATAGTGTAAAAAAAATGATAAATGATGTGGGGTTGTGGGCTGTTGTGACTCTTTTTCCGCTGTAAAAATGTCCCTGGAGGCTAAATCTTATAGTTACACAATAACTAATATCGCTGTGCAGTTTGTTCATTAAACAGCTAATTAACTGAGCACTTTAAATAGCACCGTTCGTTGTCACATTTCACTGTAATAGCTGGACTAAATGAGGCAAAAGTCAATAATGTTCAACTTGCTCCGCAGATCAGGTCTTTACTGCCCGGCGCGCAACTTCCTGTCCTCCACTCACGGGATTGACACGTGCGCGCGGGCTCACATAGGCATCCACAGTCATTTCAGCATTCATTGTCTTTCATCCACGCGGTGAGCTCGCCGGGCCCCCACGCGGCCCGTTTCTGATTTCATTTTAATAAGGTCAGTAATAATCGCGCGAGCCAGCCGAGGAGAAAACAGCTCCCGCGGGGCCCATTGAGAGAGGCGCGATGCGCGAGGCCCCGAAGGTGCCACGAGCTGACCCGCCAGCTTCACAAACAATCTGATCACGCAGCTCTTGCGGCCGCGGCTCCCCCCAGCCTCCCACCCCCGTCTCGCGGGACCAGGCTCGGCACGCCACGCGCTCCATCCCCATTGTCAGCTCTGGCGCTAATAAAATTGTCCCTCCTGCAGGCGAGGCTTGTTGGGAAATTAATTTTATCTAATTATACTGATGTCACCGTAGCCTTTCAGCGCGTAATTAAAATCTGACCTGCGAGCTTCTGCTTTTACTCTTTGATAGAGGGAAAAATTGAATTAAACAAATCAAATATTAGGTGTTGATGGTGTTTGGAGGCTGATTATCGGTATGCCTGTTTCTCCTCTCCCCAGCGCACTGTGCAGAAAAACGCCAAGTATGTGTGTCTGGCCAGTAAGAACTGTCCTGTGGACAAGAGGAGACGCAACCGCTGCCAGTACTGCCGCTTTCAGAAGTGTCTGAGCGTGGGCATGGTGAAAGAAGGTAAGAGCTCCCCACTCCTGATACCAACTGGTAACACGCAGGTCCAGGTTTGTCCCTGCCAGCAGTGTTTGATGACCTGGAGTCTGGTAGCACCACTCACATCCATGCAGTAGGCCAACCTCTTCTGTCATACCTCCAACCCACAGTCATCCACAGTCATTTTAAAGACAGGCAGAGTGGAAGTGATCCTCCAAATCATTTCTGTCTGATATGCTGACTGGCTGCAGCAGAGATGTTTTGTTGATGTGTAGATCGGAGTGACACTCATGCTGCCCTCGTTTCCCTGAGGTTTCTCACCTGTTTCACACATCCTGTAATGCCCCCACCCACATTCACACAGCACATACATGCAAAACAAATCTGAACAACACATGTATTTCTGTCACATTAGTACATGTGGCCATAGAGCAGCTCCATAGAGCAGCTCCACTGCCACCTGCTGGCTTTTTGAAACCTCGTGTGTTTGAGTGATGGCAGTGTTGGAGAGTTCATGTGGAGCTCTGATATGTCAGGGAACAGAATGCCAGTGCGCCTGCAATGGCGTTGATGATTAACAGCAAAACAGCAATTGCTCATCGTCACTGGGTCTTATGGTCTGTCTTTCTCCGCCTCACAGTGGTTCGTACTGATAGTTTGAAGGGGCGACGAGGCCGTCTGCCCTCCAAGCCAAAAAGCCCCCTACAGACAGAGGCTTCTCCACCCTCCCCACCCCTCAGCCTGCTCTCCGCTCTGCTCAGGGCTTATTCCCACTGCACACCCAGAGACCTTGACTACAGCCAGGTAACCCCACCTCCACTCACACTTAATTTCAGTTTGAGAAATGCATTTGTCTGTTGCGAAATATAACACAAGCTGTTTTGTCCCTCCACTGTCTTTGTTAATGCAGTTTAGCGCCGCTGACCCTCCATCTGCCACCTCAGACGCAGAGCACATCCAGCTCTTCTACAGGCTGCTCACCATCTCGATGGAAACCACACGGTGCTGGGCTGACCGCCTGCCTGGCTTCTCTGAACTTCAGCGTGATGATCAGAACGTGCTCATAGACTCCGCCTTCCTGGAGCTGTTTGTCCTGCGACTGGCTCACAGGTAACGAGAAGGAGATGAAGAACATGCTGCTTTTTAAAAACATTTTCAAGTTTAAACTAATGCAGATTTCCGCTTTTATGCCTCCCTCTTAAAATCCCTTTTCATCGCTTCTTCTTGAGAGTCTCAGTTTTCAGCAAATTAGTTTCGTTTGGCATCAGATGTCAGGAACAGCGGGCATTTAATATCCTTACTGTTACATTAAATGTGCTGTCAAAACTGTGCGCTGTTCTGTTGGTGTACTTCCAGAGTAGGAGGAGTGGAACTGAGTAATAGCCATATGAACCAAATTATGAATGGAGTCTGCAGCAATGACAGCAGCTACACCCACCAAGTTCCGCTCCACTCGTTTGATATCTGACGCACAGAGAGCTCTGTGTGTGTTCCACGGGATAAAACTGTGCTAACATTGCGAACTGTGAAGTGACAGGATCAATGCCACATAAAAGCTGGTCAGCTGAAGTACTGGAAAGGGTTTTTATAGAAGGAAATACATATTCAGTTCAGCTGACTGGAGTGAAAAGAGAATTGACTTTATGTACTTTGTGCATCCAGGAGTGCATGTGTATCTGTGTGTGTGAGGATGTGGGTGTCTCCCTTGTGGATACCTGTGGTGCCTTTATGACTGTCTTGGCCTATCTGTGCTTAGGAATTACCCAGGGTTACCGGTGTGCTCTTGTAAGGCATGTGGCTGGTTAAATTTATGGGGAGGAGGGGGATCGCGCTACAAGCTCATCCTTTTGTCCTCGTTGTCGTCTAGGGCAGAAGACCAACACAGTCAGACAGACGAGCACACTTACTCACACACACACATACACACACTGACGAAGTAAAACTTTCTCTCCGCCTCCCAGTGTATGTCCAGGTGCAGGGTGGGTAGAGGATTGGTGGTGGCATCACAGTCCCAGCAGGGGGGGAGGGACTCTGACTCACACTAAAGGGTGGACTCATAGATGCCTCTACCAAGCACACACACACTCTCACACAATCACAACTCATGTTCCCATCAGCCGAACTCCCACAGCAGTGAGGAAAACACACACAAGCGTAGCACTGTCTTATTTCTGGGTCTTCCGTGAGAGCAAAGGATGCAGTCCACACTCTCATCTCATTGCTGACGTGGCGGCCTTGCTTTGACCCTGTGTTGAACCAAGATGCCTTGTAGACCCCCACGCAAGCATGTATCTCTATACCAGTGAATGTGTATGTGTGTGTGTGTGTGTGTGTGCTCGTGTGAGGAGAGTAAATTTACTTCCCTCTTCTGGGCCGACATTGCTCTAAGCATCCCGTTACCAAACAGTTTCTGTGGTTATTGGCTGATTACCGTGGTGACAGCGTAGTCAGGGGTGAGTGGAATGTGTGGCAGACATCCAGCTGTGCTTGTGTGTTTGTGCGCGTGTGTGCATGTGTGTATGCGCCCTCGCATCTGCCTGGCTTCTTGTCTGCCAGCCAGTCTGTAGTTTTGATCATGTGCTTCAATCAAAGATGGGTCAAGTAGCATTATGAAATACTGTAACATCTATTTGTGTATATGTAAGGATGTTAACTTCATCACAACAGTGCAGACTTTTCACCATTAATTATTTATTTATTAGTTCCTTGCTGTTTTTTTTAATAACTAATTACGTTTGTTCTGCTTTTATTCTGTCTATCAATCAGTTCTTTAAATGCTTTGGAAACACCAGCATTTCTTATGCACCCCAAAAATCATTTTTTAAACAAATTTTATATATTTTTTATATATCACAACTGCGCATTCAATTCATGGCCACCTTGATGGAAATTCTGCAGCTATTACAGGAAAAAACAAAACAGGTTTGTAGGTCACCATATGTTTGAGACCATTAGGGCAATGTCTGTGACAGTTTGAAATGCTTTATGAGGAAGTCTTCACATCAACCCAGAAAAGTAAACTCATGATTGTAGGATCAAACTAAAACCATAGTTTAGCAGCGATGATATGAGGGGATAAAGTTAAAAAGTTTATTATTTTTACTTGTAATACCTGATGGGAAACAACTTTGCATTATGCATCATGTCCCAATACCTCCCTCTAATTTATTTTAAATGTAACATTATTTTTTAGGTGCATTTTATTTGTTATTTGTGTGATGTGTTGTTTCATAATGTTTAATAATATTTAGGTTGACCGTAAATGATTGGAGCCATATTTCATCTCATAGGGTAACACAAAAACAACAACAAAAAAACAGTTTAAAGTTCAAATGCTGTCTCATACAACCACAGATAAACATTGACTTCCTAATAACATTTATGAGTTGAGAAAATATTCCTCTTTTATACATATTTAACAAGGGAATTATATGAAAGGATCTTTGCGTATGTATTGGGCAACCAGTGGATGGGGTATCTGTTTTCAATTGTAGTAAAGATAATTAGACACAAATGGCGCTGTATCGCGTCCTCGTGTCTTCTAAACCAATGTTTGCAAAGGGTGTAATTAAAGGCTTCCCCATCTTCTCCCCAACTCCCCTCTGCTGTACCTTTCTGCTTGCCCTGTTATCTGTTTTCCTCAGTCTCCCTTTGTCCTGCATCCTCCCACTTTTGCCTTCCTCTTGATCTAACTCCCCTCTGCGTCCCCCACTGCTTGCTCCCCTTCCCTTTCTGCCGGACGGTAAAAAAGTGGGATGTTGTGTGTCGTGAGTAAGTGATGGTTAAATACATCTGAGAAGCCTTTTCGTTTCCTCATTAAAGCTTTGTGTTTCCACTGCACACCACAGCCTGGGCACATTAAAATCATAATAGTTTACCTATCTGCAAGCACACACTCTCTCTCACACACAAACATACGCAGAAAGCAGCCCTCTGCCCTAACCCTTCACCCCACCCTGCCACAAGGAAACACAGGAATGTTTTAAAATGTAGTAATTTGGAAAAAAACAACCCTAATCAGCTGCATGCCTGTGTTTGATGTTGCCCATTTTTGTGTGAGTTTGTATGCTGCCAGGTTCTCTCATTGTTTTTATTGTAATTGTTTCCTTGCCCCAGTATCGCAAGCTATATTTACAATACATGAGGGGAAATACAGTGTTTCTTTGGAATGGAGCGCTAATAACTCCCCCGTCTCCTTTGCTCTCTCTCTCCCCCCCTCTCCTTCCTCAGGTCCATGCTGTCAGAGGATAAGCTGGTGTTCTGTAACGGCTTGGTGCTGCACAGGTTCCAGTGCCTTCGAGGGTTCGGAGAGTGGCTGGACTCCATCCGGGACTTCTCCACCCACCTCCAGAGCCTAAATCTGGACGCCTCTGCCTTTGCCTGCCTGGCCGCCCTCGTGCTGCTAACAGGTAACAACCGATATAAAAATCACCTGCAATTAGAGGATCCAAATTCTGTCAGTAAAAATAGCTGTCTGTTCTTCCACACACCACGTGATAAATATACAGACATGAACACACTCACTTCCTCTTTACTTTATTCCATTTGTCAAGAGCATTGGTTGTCGGTGATTCATTGTGACAGTGATCAGGTGGATGCATCTACTTACGTCACACAGGAGCTCAAAGACACACATGCATGCGTGTTATTCGCGCATCTCCGCCTGAAACAAGAACCTGATACCCAGAACCACCTGCTGCACCTGCCATACACCTGGCCCTCTAATCAGTGTTCATGGGTGAAAAATGAAAGCTTTCTCCATGGACACACTTAAGAGACACAACAGAGGGGACAACAGTCGAGTTGTTGGTAAAATGCATTAGAAATGTAGCCCGAGGTGATGGAGGAAACGCAGCAGTTGGGTATTAACATTTTATTCTTTACATCCATACTGCCGAGTCAGACTCACCGCATTAATGGGCAGTGGGTAAAATCTCCCTCTCCCTACATTCAGCTTCCGTGCTTCACCCTGCCCCCGCCACCTCCTCTTCCCCCACCTCTTTTTTTTTTCTTTCTGTGCCCTCCAACCCCATCCTTGCTCTCCGGGGGAGCACTTAACTCTGTGCCTGATCGACCAGCCCACCGTGGAGCACGACTCTGGAATGGCGTCTGCGGTGTTCTCAGTGGCACTCTGCCACCTCGGCAAAGCACACAACGCACAGCCATGGCTGAGCCACCAGAACCACCGGGCGATCGACCACTTCAGAGTGGCCTGTGCAGAAAGGCTGTCATCGATCTCTCCCCAGGAGCTCACGCACATAGAAAAAGAAGGGGTAGGGAGGGCAGGAAGAAACACAAGGAAGCAGAAGTGTGAGAGAGGTCTGAAAGGTGCATTGGAAGGAGGGCTGGTGGGACTCTGCTGCAGCAAACACCACAAACAAAAGAGTCCCATAAACAAACAATAAATAGGCCTCAGATAATGGATACCTCAAAGTGTGACTGGTCTTAGTGGCAGCCTCCCTGCAGCACGGATCCGCTAGTATGTGTACTTGAATATATATGTGTGTATATCTGTTTGTGAGTGAGGGTGGGGGCGGGTGGCCTGGACACCATGCTCTCTGCAGAATGAGTTAGTGTCACATTAAGCCTGCTACGAGTGCCACTGGAGTTGCTATGGGCAGCAGTGTGTGTGTACTTGTGTATTTCTAATTTAATTTAGCTGCTCACAAGGCCAAATAATCAGCTAATTGTTGAGCAGTTTTGTTTCTATTAGTGTCTTAAATTGTTAAGTTGCAGGGACTATTTGTGTGTCTGTGTGTGCATTTATTTCAAGTATATACAGCATGTGTACATACAGATGTGTGTATTGTACGTGGATGGTGTTTGAGTGTATGTGTCCATACACATCGTGCAGCAGGTATATTAGGTTAGACTGTGTATTGATCTGTAGCGAATGAGACAGGTTAAGGCCTGTTAAGAACATGAGCCTTACTGGCTAATGAGGTTAAATTCAATATAAAACAAGATGTAGCTAATATTCTTCAGCTGAATAAGCTCTGATGTATATATACGTGTGTGTGCTTTGTTTCCCACTGACTTAATTTTTGCCATTTAATGAATTACTCTTCTAACCTATTTGTTTGTTTTCCTTTCTATCTACAGAACAGGTTCAGGGTCTGAAGGACTCGAAGAGGGTCGAGGAACTGCAAAATAAAGTCATTTGTTGTCTCAGAGACCACCTGGGCTCCGGCCCCTCCTCCTCCTCGTCCAAGGCTTTGCCTCCTCTTAGCCGGGTTCTGAGTTTAAGGGCAGAACTCCGTTCTCAGAGGACCCAGGGCCTTCAGCGAATCTTTTATCTGAAGCTGGAGGATCTGGTGCCACCTCCACCGTTGATCGACAGGTTCCTGGACACCCTGCCCTACTGACAGTTCAAGGTGAAGACGGAGCGAAAAAACCACGTCATGTCCTGTTCAGGCCTTCCCCCTCCCCAAGGAGCATGCACACATATCCAGATGAGAAACGCACTCCTTTTCTGACTGATGTGGAGCAGAGAGGGCCAATCAAAAGCTCTCAGTCAGCGGGACGATACTAAAAACGCCTTTCACTCAAACGGATGGCCAACATATTGCTTTTCACTTGTATAAAAGACAGTTACTTAAATGCTTTACTACTTTTTTTTTTTGATCCTCCTGTTTTTCTCGAGGATGTCGAGGTGGAGATGGACAACAGAAAAAAGACTTCAATGTTTTTCTCCATCTGGGTGGCAGCTCATTCTGCAAAAAAAAAAAAAAAAAGAAAAAGACAAGTTTATGAGTACTGTTTATCTATGTTTTGGCCTGGCTAACTCTGTCTGAACCTTCTTTTTTTTTTTAAGCAAAAATGAGGTGTCAGCATGACTGAATGTTTTCTGAGCTGTTGATGTCACAGTAAGACACAAGTTACCTCCAGCTGAAACAAGGAATGGGGTGTTTTCGTAAAGGCCAGACAGCAGACAAATAGAGAGGCAGAAACACGTCAAAGCAGGAAGCAGATATTTCATAAACACATGGAAGAGGCTGTGGAGGTGGGCTCTTAATTACAAGTGCAATTTCATAAGTGCTGTCTCACCACTAAAAGAAGAGATGGAGGAGGAACATTCTAATTTCAAACTCTAAATTATTTTAATACAAAGACTTGTCCTGTGCAGTCAGTAGCTAAACGAAAGAGGTCCATTCTCTGTCTGGCTTTAGGCGGCAGAAGAGATCCCTGTGCACTAACGATCGATGACTGAGTCACCCAGACTTGAACTTGTTCGAATATTTTGTTCTTTTTTTTTTTTTTTTTTAACTCATTTTGAAATCGTAGGTCGAGTAAGACTCTGAAGAATGAACTTGGGCAGAAATTGGCTTTTGAAGCACTTAGACCCCAAGAAGGGCTAGAAGCATAGACACACACCCGACCTGCTCATCCGGTGGATGGTGGGGAGTTGGAGGGTGCTCGACAGATAGATGCACGTCCAGGGGGTGAAACATTCCACATTTGTGCTCTTTTATTTTTTTTCTTTACATTTCTATTCAAGGAGGCTGCGTGAGAGTGCGGAGGACACACTGTCTTTGTGTGCACGCTTAGAGAAGTCAGGATCATATGCATGGTGTGTTATAAGCTGTTGAGAGCTGCCATAGCATTTCAGAACAGCTCAGCCTGTGTTTGTGTCTCAGACTGCAACTTTATGGGGATCTCCCCGGGCCTCCACCACCCACTCACACCCTCACTGCAGCAGTTTTAAAATGAAAAAATTATATAGATATAAATATAAATATATATATAAATATATACAAAACTAATATTTTGAAGTGTTTTTAGCTTTTTCAAATATTGTGGTACGAGTTGTGCTTTTTTTTTTTTTTGAAGAGAAACAAGAAAAAGAAAAAAAAATAGCTGTTTTTCAATGTCCCTCTTTGGTTAGAGTTTCCTGTTCGATTTTGTTTTCTTTCTCTTTTTGTTCACTGGATTTTCTGTTCAGCACTTTGAAATCATAAACTAGTTCTGATTATTCTGACCCACTGTTCCCTGTGTTTTGATTGTTCGAAATGAACTCAACTCCTTCACACAAAACACTAAAATGACCAAAACATTAGCGTTTCATGGCTTTTGAAGCAGAAGCCCAATTTGAGCTGTCTTTTTTTTCTACATACAGATTGTGTGTGTCTGTGTGTGTGTGTGTGTGTGTGTGTGTGTGTGTGTGTGTGTGTGTGTGTGTGTGTCTGTGTGTCTGTGTGTCTGTGTGTGTGTCTTGTCAGAGACAAAAGCCTCTTGACAGGTAAAAGGCCTCGTATCTCCCCTGAGGAACCCTCAGGCTCTCACAGAGAGTAGAGGGGGATTAGAAGAGTGAAGGGGGGAGGAAGAGGACAGCATTATGTTAGCATGGGTTTGAGATCACCTCCAGCCTCGTTAAACAACATCGATCGCCACGGTGACATTTCACAGCACATGCCGTCTATACTGTCACTGCCATCACTCACTTGCCATCCTGCTCAACACTGAGAGCACTACTGCATAGTACTCTCTCTCTCTCTCTCAACCTGCCAGGTGATTGATAGCAGCTGTGTTGGTGAAATAGTGAACAGATCTATCTGTATGAGTGTGTGTGAGAGAAAAAGAAAAGAATCAGAATAAAAGTCTGAGTGCGCCGTGTGTCCGTGCTTGTGAACCAGTCAAGTGTTTGATGTTACCCCACATCCCAGCATTCAACCATTCCCTATTAAAGAAAAAAAAACACTTTATATATCAGAATCAAAATATAAGAATGTTTTTTTTTACTGCAGCCCATTTTCTGTGTCCATGTGTGTGTGTGTGTGATCTGGAACTGACGAGAATACGTAGCATCCAACTCCTTATGTTCCTGTCGCTTATGGTGATGTCTCTGTTTGATCCTGCCTGTATCACGACCATGTGTGTGTCAGGGCAAATGAACATGTGTTCATCCTCATTCTGTTACAGTGACATTTCTGAGCCGCACATACAACATTACACTATATTGTATCTAGTTCTCTAGATGTATAAAACACACACTTAGCTGTGCATGGCTGCACAAATATGCACAGTGAACTGTCAGTCTCCGAGCCAATCGATCTGGGCTGACAGGTAGCAGATACCCAGAGTCTTAATTAAAGGTCCCATCAGAACATACACAATAATTATGCACACACACATTTAAAGTGGGTATTTTCCTGGCTGTTAGTGTATAACTTCTAATCTAATCAGAATTGTAAAATAAACCCCCATAAGTGAAAAAAAAATGAACAGAACAGGGTAAAGCAGCACAAATAAAATATAAGCAAAGAAAACAGATTAAGAGTCAGGCACAGAAAAGTTTTTAGTTTTTTGGGTACACCGAACCCTATTTAAAACAGAACACCATAATGCTTGTCAATAAATACTGATATATTTCTTTTAGAAAGGGGATGGTCATAAGAAATGTCATATGCAAGAAAATATATCAAAAACTGATTAAATTGATCAATCTATACTTATTAACGTCCAATCTTGGAAAAGAGAAAAGTGCACTATCATTTCTACAACTCAAAGCAATATAAATATCACAATGTACGTCCATCATAAAGAAAAGACTTTTAAGTGTTTGACTTTTTTACATTTCAAAAATTGAAAGTTTCAATATTACCCTCTGAGAGACAGAGTGCAGCAGACGCAGGGTGCACGCTCTCCCTGTAAATTGCATGCTTGCACTGCTGATATTTAATAAACTGTCAGTTTGAAGATCAGCGCACCTGTAGGTGTGCAGGCAGCAGGCTGTGGTGTGAAAAGGCCTTTTCACAGAAGAGGATGTGTCATGAAGAATATGCCCGGGTGTAAATAAACAAAATTAAAAAACGTTGATGGTCCATTTGGCTGCTGCAGATTCAGAGCTCTGGCTTTTTGGCATCCAGTCTCATTATGACAGTGTCACGGGTTGTTGAAGCGCCTGCGTAGGGCAGAGACATTGTTAATGTTGTTAGTAACACTTGTGTGTTTCCTACAATGACATGCTAGGATGTTACTCTGAAAAAGGTGTCAGGATGCACTCATCACACCTGCTATATAAACAATAAGATTCAGGAGGTAAGACATGAGCGGAGCTCCCTGCTGGCTTCTTCCTCTCCTGCTGACAAACTTCCCGGATTAGACTGAAACGAATGACACCTGAGTCCTCCAGAGCTGAATGCACACACACACACACACACACACACATAAAAAAGAGATGGGTTTCCTTTCACTGCTGAACAGAGCCATAACAACACTAAGTATTTAAACCTGAAACCCATCTTCCACTTTAATTTCATGTTGAAGGTGGGAGCTTGTTTTGTGACGCACCACCCACCCTTACCCCCCACTCCCAAGGATGAGTGCCACAACAAACATTAGCGAAAGCATAAGGTCAAACATTTTTGATTACTTCTTCTTCTTTTTTTTTTTTTTTTAAACTTTCATTGAACATTTTGTTTCTCTCTGTCAGAAGCAACTCTGGGAGTCCCCCTGACAGTGGACAGTGCACACACCCACACACACACATACAACATGTGTAGAGCACCAGGGGAAATCCCCCAGCGGCTTGGGACTGCTGTTTTGCTGTTGCCCCTTGTTGTAGCATCCGCTGAGGAAGAGTGTGTGTGGGGGTTGGCCTAAATGTCAAAGGTAAAAGGTGCTGAAAAAAGATAAATGGAAACATGCAATAGACCCACTCACACAGACTGAGCTCTGAGTAGAGGAGGGGGAACCCCAGTTTCTCTTTGTCTGTCTGTCAAACACAGTACAGACATAAATACCACAACATAAATACCACACTTAATGTAACTTTCCGTGTTATTTACTCAGTAAACTGTCAAAACCTGTACAACAATGTCAAAGATTTTTTTAAAAACTTTTTTTAAACTAGCTGTTTAAACGTCATGAAAGTTTTGGATATATTTTTAAATGTGCCACGTTTTATCACTCCCTGCCACAAGCGTAATTGTAACTATCAATACAACCCCTCAGAGCACCATGACAACCAGCTTTGAACTACTCCTCGTCGTCATACATCTAAAAATGTTAACTTGTAGTCATAAAGGCCTACTCGTTTCACTTATGTAACTGTCAAAGCATTATCATTGGAAAGTTTTTCTATCTTCATTTAGTCAGACATATATCAAAAGATATAAATACTTTGTATTCTTATCCCTTTTGTGCTTTGCACGTTAAACAGAAATTAAGATGAATTAGTGTCAGGGTATTTGGTTTGAATTACTTCAAAGAATCTGAGTATGTGTGTTATGAGTAACACTTTTGGTCACATAGTGTCTCATCATGCTGTACATATTTGTGAAACCACCATCTCATTGATGATATCCATATCTATATGGGTAGGCTGGAGCCTTTTTTTTTCCTTCTTACAATATTACTCAAAATTCTTAAGATTAATTCTGTATTTTTTAGAAGTTTTCTCATCATTTGAATGCACTTAGGATTTATTTGGAATCTTTATTGCTGTTGTGGGATTCTTTTAATAATTATGGGATAGTAATTCGTTACTTTAGGATTATAAGTCATCGTTTTGAAAGTTTCTAATCATCCTATTCACACTTCACATTTACAGACATGAACTTTCACATACAATCATCTAGGAGGAAGGAACTGGTAAATTTCAAAAGCTTGTGATGCTTTAAGATTCTTATTCAACACCCTCTTCGCAAAATAAAAATAAACAAATACCGCTAGCACTTTATAATATTTCTCCAACATTTAACCAAATTGTTATAGGAGCACGGGACATATTGGTGGGAACCTGTATGTGTTGTGGGTTATGTTTTACGTCGGAAACTATTCATGGATACACTGGTAAGAGAGTTGTTTACAAACAACTAATCTATCAGTGAAAAGCTTCTGTAAATCAGTAAATGTGGCTAAATGTTAATTTTATCATTATTAAGGAGGCTCACATCGGTCTTAAGCGAATGTAATCATATTGTGGAGCGGTTTTGTCACAGGTACGAGTCGCCTTTTATCTATAAACTTTGGTATTGCGGTATCATTTCTTTAACATAATCGGGTGTCTGCTGATGTTTCTGTTTCAGAAGATATATTAAGACACGCCGAGTTCGGCTCCCTTAGGTAGCTGCTTAAGACTTTTATTTTTAAGGTTATTTGTCGAAACTGCCACTTTGTCTTCAAAGAGAGTTTCGGTGATTTCACTTTCTGTTCCGACGTTAGAGGACTCGTAATGAGACGTGGCATGATTTATCCTGTCTAGACCGAAACAGACTATAAGAGGTCACGGTGAGGTGTACCGATACAAAATGTCCTGAGTCTAACCACGCATTTTCGTTTCTCTTTGGAAAACAGGCGTTTAGAAGATTCAAAAACGACTTGTCTTATTGGTATCAACTTCTATGAACAGTGGCAATAAAAGGATTTCACGCCAGGCGTATCATGAGCCAAAACAACAACAACAATAATAATAATAATAATAATGTGCAGGACTTGATTGGTGAAACGCTTCACTTCTCTGCCAACAGTTTTCTTGGGCTCTGACCGGTGGGCTTGTTGTTGGGCCAGATATGCCTGTGAGGCAGTCAAGCCATGGGTAAATCACAAACCCACCTGTTGCTCTTGTGGGTCAGTAAAGTCCTTTGTCCACTGTGGACTGTTTGCCATGTCAGATTCTTTGGTCATATTAATCAAGGTGCAAATGTTTGTGAAACGCTCTGGGAAAGATGCTCAAGACTGCATTTTAAGTGTTACTTAGATAAAACCGGAGACCATCACCTGTGTTGAACTCTTCCCATTTAATACTGATGCTGCTTGTTCTCCTCTCTGAAACTATTTCTTGTCCTGTGTCCAAAATGTGGAGATTATTTCTGTTTGATGTTTTTTTTTCCTCTTTTAAGTTTGAAGTACACTGTGATGTTTGTATGAAAAAGATAATCCTTAAATGTCTCAGACACTCCTGCTCCATATGGCATATCGACCTCGGTCTCTCCACCACCTATTTCAAATACAATATTGACAGGTTTTACAGATGGAACTACGGATGTGCCGTGACTTCTCGAGTGCCATTAATTGTTGTCATTATCCACACAGAGAAAGTAAAATGCAAAAAAAACACATCATTTAAACAAGATGAGTTTACTGGTTCAGAAATGTGGATGACACATGGGTCAAAGTCCTAAAGCAGGAAGTAAAGGCCTTGACCAAAACAAATCACCTCAGATGACAGCACCATCAGGATGTGATGAGTGACAACCTGCTTTTTTTGGAGTACGCTGTGTTAATTGAGGAGGATGGAAGTCTCACTACCACTGTACACCAGAAACCTACTCACATAAAGTAATAACCGTTTTTTTGTTTTGTTTTGTTTTGATTCACACCACCCACTTTAATGCAAAACTGCTCATCATCAGAACTCTTAACCACTGAGTGAGACTGCTGCTGCTGAGACAGAGGAAAGAGGAAAGGAACATTAACACATTAAGAAAACACTTCAAACCTCCAGATAGTCAGAATTAGTCTTTGTCAAGTCAGCTAGAAATCTGTACGATTATTTAAATAAATAATAAAATACAATTTTAAAAAACTGTCATCAAACAGAGAAGAAAATAAAAAAAGGAGCAAACATTACGCAATTTCACGTGACAGGAGGGCCTAGAACATCTAAAAGAACCTTGTCCTTGTCTACATTCATTTTAAATCTAACAGCATCCTCAAACAGTAATTGGTGCACGATGAGGACAAAATATCCAAAAAGAAGTCAAGGTGTGCACAGACCTTCATGTAAGAGAAATTAAACAAAAAGTTCACAAACACATGGCAGAACACAGGAGAGCTGGCTCTTCAGGTCAGTGAGACTCCTCTGAGAAGAGTAAGACACACATTTTGGACAGAGAAGACCGATTCTTTGTGAGAGAAGTGAAATAGACCATCTATGTTAAACGGAAAAAAGACGATAAATGCAAGTTGTTTTGATCACATGAGCCAGAGTGTGGATTTTTGTAAAAGGGGAATGGATTCAAAAGTGCTGGATGAGCGAAACCTGAAGCCATGTCTTCTGGGCTTCAGGTTTCGCT
>JAOWBL010000008.1:10183873-10198375 GCA_028564865.1 Zenarchopterus dispar
GATCACATGAGCCAGAGTGTGGATTGTTGTAAAAGGGGAATGGATTCAAAAGTGCTGGATGAGCGAAACCTGAAGCCCAGAAGACATGGCTTCAGGTTTCGCTCATCCAGCACTTTTGAATCCATTCCCCTTTTACAACAATCCACACTCTGGCTCATGTGATCAAAACAACTTACATGCTTCACAGACAAACATCTCATGAGGGTCTTTTCCTTTATAAAATGCTTTTCTTTTCCTTTTAGAACAATCTGCTAGCCAGTTAGAACTGAAGAAGCATTTTGAAAGACATAAAATGTCTCCAAGAATCAAAGAACAATTTTGCATCTAAAGACACAATGAAACTGTAACATGAAGCCACTGTGAACTGGTTATTTTCCACTGTTGCCATATCCCAGAACTGCATTCAAAGGTAAAATGTGTCAAAAGATGCTGTCGTTGTAAAAAAGGCCGAAACCCCCCACTACAACTGAGGAAGATGCGAAATCTTAAGATTAAGCCAAGAGTTTTCTGAACGGACACATTTCAAGGTTTTATGGCCATACAACAGTGACTCTTATCAAGTAAGAAAAGCAGATGAACAATACACCTCTTTGAAAACCGTTTAGGAAGCCGTTGTCGCCGCCTCAGCAAAAGTTAAGATGGCTGTTCAGGAAAAAGAAAAAAGGAAAGGAAGGAAAAAAAAAAGGATTTGTGAATGAAAGGCTCATAGTACTTACTAAATTGTTTTGTAAGCACAAAAATGTTATTGAATTCTCTCTTTTGTAACTTGTTATATGGTTTACTTGCTCTAAAAATAGCTAGTTATAATTTAGTTACCCTGTTGCAAACAAATAGTCAAACTTAATGTTTTCTTCATTGACATTTGCTGATTATGAAGTTTGGTAATATTTGTACTTATTTGTTCAACAAAAAAATGAACCTAGAAGAATACATTTTGTCTCCATGTAGTGTATTACAAACTGCTACAAGAATTTTAATAGAAGGCTGAAACTTCATCCGACAAATATTTTACAAAGAACTGATTTTTTGCTAGTTTAGAAAACCTAAAGAAATAGTGAGAAATAAATCCAGAAGTTCTTAAAGATTTAAATATAATGCAATTAATGTTAAACATCTAGAAAATGAAAATTAGACTTGCCCTTTTTACTCAGGAAAGGAACTTAAATCAAAGTTTTGGATTCATTTGCCAACAGTGGAGAAGCTTTTTTGCCACTTTTACTCTTCAACAAAAAGATGTTTGGCAAATGTGCGTGTATTGAGAAGGCATCTTTAAACGTGTGGGCAGGCTTGCATGTGTCAGAGTTTATTAATTTAATTTGCTTATTATATTAAAATCCTGCTCTGCTGGTATTTGCAGTGCATGTGGGCGCGGTGAGATAAAGCTGAGAGGGTGCCGTGTCTATGTTACAGAGAGGTGTTGCCTGTGAGCACCCAGCGGGACACATGGCTGAGGAAAGCAACAAGCTGACACTGAGGCGCCTGGAGGCACCGGTCCACAAGTTTATTAAAGTGGCTCTGCCCACGGACCTGGAGAGGCTGCAGAAGCACCACAATAACATTCTGAAGGTGATAACTGAAATCAGGCGGGATGCGGGATCACATTCATACTTTTACTTCCAGATCTCAGATGAATAAGTGTTAACCCGTCTTTATTGTTCGCAGTATCAACACAGCCACCAATGGGACCGCCTCCACGAGGAGCATATTAATGCCAGCAGAACCGTTCAGGTACAATATGATGCTCTGTAGACTTGGTAAAAAAGGAAAAAAAAGTCTGAAGCATCTGTCCATTCAGTGAATCTGACGATGGTTTAGAAGATAACAAGACTCGCTGCCACGCAAGTCCACTTTACCGCTTTACACATTGTCTCAATTTGTCTGGACCTTGTGACCTCCTAAATCTGGACCTTGACATTTCCTGCTTTGTAGCAATTGTGCCCCCGCCCCCTCCGGTTTGGAGATCAAAGAACAGTATCAGAGCCACAACTGGCAGCTTTATCCAGTTACGTGCAAACAGCGTTTAAGTGAATGAAATAACTGTCAGTCTTGTGTTTTATTGCCTATTTAAACGGATGCCTGACACAAACGGACAACTGTGTAACCATTTCATACAAAAATGAGTAAATCAAATTCTCCATTCAAAAATAATAGTCATTTATCAACAGAATAATGAAAAATCAAATAACCGCTTTACAAATAAATAAAATAAAAAGTCTTGTCCATCCACTTGGTGTATCCAAAGCTTTTGGCCACAATTTGTGACCTCCATCAATAGGTGGAATTTGTTTAGATGTCATGGAGATGGTTTACTTAACATTTTATGACGCAAGTATCCAACTTAAAAGGATAATATTAAGACAGTAGATGTCATTTCCTGCCATAAATTACAATGGCTTAAACCACTAGCTTACGTGACAACCACTAAATAATCTTGTTAGATAGCTAAGCAGCTCCTTCAGTTGAGGAAAGCAATCATGAAGAAATACAAAAGCTTTCTGTTATTTATTGATTTAACATGACTGTATAACTATATACCAAAGACTTTTTAAGAACTATAACACACCCATAGCTGTAAGTAAGTCCAAGACAGCTGTGGTGAAATGAACTTCCTCACTCTTTCCATGGCGAGAAATCCCTCCCCAGGTGTCATTGCCACCACTGCTTCTGTGAAAAGGTTTTGAGACTCATTCATTCGGAGGAGAGCAGACATGAAGGCCCTGTTTAGAGCTGGTAAACATCCATCTTGAGTGATCCAATCACTAGTGGACAGCCTTGCCTTCAAGTGTTAATGCATCCAGAATGCATTTAATGATGCACTGAGGTCCCATCAGTCAAACCACATTTGGAGGTGCTCTGAGCTGCATTCTTTTAGCAGTGTAAATGCAGTTTATCCTGGGCCTCATTGAGGAGCCTCCTACATAATCCTGAACTTAGATATGTTGCAGTTCCTGGACTGACTGATAGAGGCTGACTCCAAAAGTGAGTCAATCTTCATTGATCTCTATGCTAAAATGTCCAACTTTAAAGCAGAAATAAACTTATTTACAACCTGGTTACAAAAAACATTTTGGTCTACATTGTTTGATTTAACACATGACAACTGATGGGTTGAGGGGAGTGAAGGGGTGGTTTTTTGGTTTTGGTTTTTTTGGACCACGCCAGGAGTGTTTATATAAACCAATAAATTTATTTCTACTATGACTGTTTAATGGTCAGCTCAGCCAATACGCTTCTATAACTTCCTCATCGATTATCATCATGCTACTGTGCTTAGCGAAGCAACCACCTGTTTGTATTAACGCAGAGTCAGCTAAACACAATGCTCTGTTTTGATTTTGCCATTGAGTCGACATTTTAAACAGTATATCCTGCTGTAAATGTCAAACGTCTGCCTAACTTTGATTGACATGCAGTGCAGTGTCCCCATCGGTTTGGTGGAGTCAAAAATCTTTGCACACAACAGGTGATTGCTTTCTCATATGCACGTGTCCCCATCAGTCGGCATCGGCAGCAAGCTTCAAAATGAGTCTTCAGAAACCAATGGGACCTTTGTCCATTGTTTTATACAGTCTATGCTCAAGACGCATCTTAATTCCAGGTGTAAAGAGATGCTCTTGGAGTTTTTCACCTGCAATCAGATCACTCAGCATGGATGTTAATACCAGGTCTAAACAAGTGCTGAAACTATTTGAGTTTTAGCACTCAAACTGAGCAACAGTGGGCTCCTAAATAATATACAGTATATTCCTAATGCTAACCAAGTATATTTGTGCCTAAACCTAAACAAATAGAAATATATTGACTAGGTGTAGAAACACTAGTCCAAAGAAGTTGAGTAAAGCTGAGGAGAGACTTACCTTTCTGTGAAATAGTGAAATTTCAAATACCAGCTGAGCTCCTCCTCTCCCAAATAATTACACAGAAGAAGAAGAAATGCATCATAGTGATACTTTTCAACTTTTTTGAAACTTTTTGCAGGCGTGTGATTCAATCTAAGTATATGTTTTAAAAAGCAGAGATGTTGGGGCAGAGGGGGTCGATCTCACAGTTTCAGCAAATTGGAAAATATCATTGTATTGTGCTTTTGGGGCATATTAAGAGTGCCATTAAAAAAACAACAACAAAACAATATGTAAGTTAATATTCCTGTTAAAGAAGAAAAAAATCAGTGAGAAAAAAGCTTCAACTGAATCTCAAATGCACCGTCTCCTGTGTGTGTGTGTTAAGCACTTGTGTGCTTGTTCACATGGTTGGTGTGAAATGTCTCAGGGGATGTTGTTGCCTGGAAGCCACTATGTCTCTGAAGGTGAAATAACTCTAAACAGGCACACACCTATCCTCTCACCATTACCCCACAAATCCCAAGGGCGCACATAGAGTGCTTTCTCATGTCTTCATGGCGTTAATCCAGAGTAGGGGTTTGTTGCTTTAGCTTTAGAAGTATGTTTATGTTCCTTAGAGAAACCAGTAGGAATGTATGCAGATATATAGGTTATAAGTGGGCTCTTTTCTGTGCTTCCCTGTAAATTTTAAAAACTATATGTTTAGATCTTTTCATGAAGAGCTGTTTATACATCTGTCCTTTAGCTGTCCCTCTAGAAAGTGAGACTGCAGTCTGCCACCCTGCTTTCTGTAATGATTGACATGAACTCCCGGTAGTTTACAAGCGCCGGAGCCCTCAAGAAAAAGACACATGCAGCCTCAGCTGTGCTACCTTCACCACATCAGCCACAGCAGATTTTCTGATGCAGAAGAGAGATGTCTATTTTGTCCTGTTATACTATTTTATATGTGTTTAGTTTGCCTGCGTGTCTTTCAGCTGTGTTATGGTTAGTATCCACGCTGACAGGTATGGCATCCTAGTAGTGCTAAAAAAAAAACAAAAAAACCTGTTGTTTTTTTTCATGGTTTAATTTATTTATTTGTATTATATTTCTTCTTTTTTTTCACAATGATTTTGCTCTTTCAGTTTAATGTTGTTTTTCTTTCTTAATTCGGTTCACTATCTCCATTATGCTTTTTCTATTTTTTTTATTATACACCCTCCTCTTAAAAATGAAACGGTTAACTGTCTCAGACATGCAAGCTCCAGCTTCCAGCTCACCTTCAAGGCGGTGAAGCTAATCAGTCGTTCGACTTCACCACCTTATAAACTGCAGGTTCAACACGCAGGAGAGAAATACCAAAAACAATTTGGAGATGGGAAATGTCAGCAGCAATTGACAATTAACAAAGGTAAAAGCAATAGAAAATAAAAATAAAATGATATGCATAAATCATTTAAATGATCAGCTAACTAAATTATTAATTAAATGGATTATTAAATCATTAAAGAGCAATGAAATCATTATTTCCATGCTTATTTTTGATTTTTTTTTTTTTTTTTTTGCATTCATAAGTGAGATCCCAGCCTGGCTATTTATAAGTGTGATTTTCATTTCTTTTTTTACTTTTTCTTTTTAATGTGCAAGAGAACGTGTGTGCAGAAGTATGTAATTAGTGAAATATGTTATTGGCAGCAGGTCAACCCCTCAAACCCGAATCGTGCAGCCTGGAGGGCTGATGGCTGGGATGTAATCCTCGTGTCACCCTCAGGGCACTTCTTGCGTCCCCAGCTTCATATCTAAACCTTATTAAGCTCTCATCAATGTCTCATTGCTGGAACGCTGCACCGGCTTGAATCAGTTGTCGTTAGCATTTCTTTCCAGCTGTGACAAAAGGCTGAAAAAGGAAGGAATTGTCTTCTTTTATTTTTCTGGAACTTAAGAGATAATATGCAAGTTGTTGTTCATTTATAGTTTACTATAATTTTTGGTTTTATTCCATTTTGTTTAAAGTGTTTAACTGACGTTTTTGTTGATTTATTGCAGTTTGTGGGAATTTGCAGTCTTTTTTTTTTTGTTTTTGTTTCTTGTATGTTTTTCTGGTGACGCCTGCATTTACTCTCAAGTTTGCTTGTTCTTCCTGTGATCATCTTCTTTAATCAAGCGTCACAGTACTTTAGACATATCAGAGTCCCAAATTCCCAGTTCTGGACATGATAGTTGTTCTCTCACAACAAATCCAGTTGTCCTCTGCCCTTCTGCAGCAGCTGAGAGCTAACATCAGAGAGATGGAGAAGCTGTGCAGCCAGGTTCGTGCCGAAGACGCCGCGGCTCTAGAAGCACTTGTCAAACCGGTCAGAGATAGAGCGTCAGCCGCTGCACGGGACTTTCTGCTTGTGCATTCCAACCCTCAGCCCACGCCTGTATCGCCACCCGCCACACCGCCATCCAGCTGTTTATCTAGTACACACTGCCACACCGTTGACGATACGGGTGAAGAGCAAGTGTCGAGCAGGCAAATTCAGCTCCACCTTCCAGAAATCCCTGCTGATCAGAGCGCAGCTGAGTCTTGGGATAACCTGGAAGAGGTATGTGTGGCTGAATGAGTTGTTAGCAGTTTTAAAAACATGTAGTTTAACAGTCATATTCCAAGTTGCATCATTACATTTCTTATTTTATTTCTTATGTAGAGTTTTTTACAGTGTGTAATGTATATGGAGATCACTTTCTTATGTTGAAGCTAAGAGAGCAACACATGCCTGACCAATCAGCTCTAAGTAAATGAAATATTTGAAAAGAAAAAAAAAATCTTTTTGATTTTCATTGAGAAGCACCATCACAAAAGGTATCGTGAAACAGATTATACAGCATATACAGAGGACTTGATGTAGATATACCTCAGCTGACTTGGGAATGCCCTGTGCCCTCTCTCAGAAAAGTTGGAGGGGTAGGATGGGTGGAGGAGAGTCTTAGGACCTCCACTCAGACCGCTGGCCCCTCTGTCCTAGATAAGCAGCAGGAAATAAATAGATGAATCCATCCATCCATTTTCTTGACCCGTTGTTCCATTTCTGGGTATAAATAGATGAATGTATACAAAAATTCCCAACTCTGCTCTTTAGTGATCAGAGCTGTGATTGCGAACTGACTGGCGGTGGGTTTATGGGTTGAGCGACGAAATATAATAACAAAAATACATATATGCATATTTTTTTCCCCTCTAGGACCTGAAGGAGCTGTGTGGTTTGGTCACAGAGTTCTCTCTACTTGTACATGTGAGTACAGACAAAAGTTTTGCTGTTTACTGCTTTAACATTTTCAGACTGCATTCATTTTAACAGATGCGTGACAGCAACAGCGTTACAGAGACCGCTCGCCTACAGCGTTTTTAGGAAGTGTATTTGACCATTGTCTGCTTGTATTTCTTGACAGGCCTCCTCTGAGACAAACTTACACTAATAATAACAATAGTGATAAATGTGTAGCACTTTTTAAAACGATATTGCAAAGTGATTTAAAGATGAATCTTTACGAGACTACAATAATAACAAATATATCAGACATTGCCAGATCAACTCGGGAGTACTGCTGGGGCCCCTGAGGCCCTCCACAGAGAGAAAGCTTGAGAACTAGAGGAGGGAGGGAGGATTTGGGAGAAGAGAGCAGGTTGTCACAGGGGGGAGAGGAGGGAAACGAGGGATACAACAGAGCAGGTGGAGAACAGACGGTTCAGATTATCACTCTATCCTCAGGGATGGAGGGAGAGGAGCAGGGAGGCTGTATGATGGAGAGATTATCAGCGAAAGAGGGAATGAAGATGTAGTTGGTGCGAAAAAGCAGACAGAAGTATAAAGGGGGGGTGGCAGAAAGAGCATAGACATGTTGTGGTGTCTCAAGGGTGTAAGACGCTGTTAGGGGAGCAATATTCCAGCGCTCAGCCACAGTGGAAATACTGAGTGAGTGAGTGAGTGTGTGGTTGTGTCTGTCTTTGTGTCAGTACATACGTCATTTTAGCTGCTGTTCCGATGTTTGTGTGCATGCTGTTCTTATCTGCCGGGTTTTTTTTCTTTGCATCTCTTTTTGGGCTCTCCACTATGGTTAAAACTGACACATTCTTTATTAAATTATCTATAAAGTGAACAAATATAACAATTGGAACAATTTCCCATTGAGAGTATTAGACAGAGCTTAGCTTATGCTGGTTGTTGACAGTGAGAGTGGAATTTTCCAGCACAGTTGTGACTAAAGGGGCATTGAATTGAGATTATTTTGTTTCCAAGTCAAGAACATAATCACAGTTTTAAAAATGTTGTTTTTCTTATTTCCATGTTAGAAAAACATTTAAGATTTGGAAGGGGTTTTTTTTGTAACTCTTGAAGGAAACCTGACAAATTCTTTTTCATTATTTTTTCCCAATTTTTGTTTAATTATTTTTTCCTGTTATCCCAAGCTAAAGTCCTCTTGGCAATTAGCTCATTTATAACACAAATAAGTACACAAATAAATACACGTTTGAGTCCCGTTGTTATATTTTTTGATGTGTTATTTGACTCTAATATCTGTACTTGGTTCATGTGCAACTTTAAAGTCACAAAGAATAACGTGGAAGCATAAAGAAAAGACAAGGAAATTAAAATGAAAACTCGAATGAGGTGAGAACTGATGTCTTCTGAAGGGACAGTTGTAAGATTGTGACAAAATGCTGGGGAAAGACAGAAGCACAGCACCGTTTTAAATCTATAAAATAACTTTTAGTCCAGGGTGAGTATGTCAGAGATGGTTTTGAGGAGGAAGAAGAGAAAAAGGAAGGCACTCTGGTTGTTGTTTGGTCACTGTGTCCATCCAACCTTCACATGGAGAGAGACAGCTGCCACTCTGAATATTTCATGAGATCTACACAATACCGCGCATTTACACACAAACACACACAGTATAACTAAACCCCCTGTGAAATCTTTCTTGAGTGTACCTACATCCTCCACACACACCTCTCCCATGTCAACTTGCACCGTAGAGGAGAATTTGGATGCTTAAAGAAAAAAAAAAAAAATCTTTGCACACAACAGGTGGTTGCTTTCTCATATGCATGTGTGTATACAGCGTGTCAGTGAATTCTTTCATATGAATGTGCGTTAACGTGTGCTTCTGTGTGTGTGTGTGTGTGTGTGTCCAACCCTTTTGCTTCAGTCCCAGCAGGAGAAGATTGACAACATAGAGGACAACGTCAACACAGCCACGGCCAACGTGGAGGAGGGGACCAAGAGCCTGGGGAAGGTGTGTATATATGTGTGTGTGTTTATGTCCTGATAATCTGATGCATGTGTGTGGTGTTTTGGAGATGGGGAGATCGATGGCACTTTGCCTCCCAGCCATTCCACAGTGTTTGTCCCTATTGATCCGTTCAAATTCGAAGGAAAGCTGCAATTAAGGAAATAGAGAGAGGAGAGGGAAAGAAGGGAGTGGAGGGGAGGGGGAATGATAGAGAGGTCGGATAAGAAGGCTGAAAAAAGAAAGTCTACCTGTTCATGTGTGCATTGTGCTGAGGAGAGGTTTAAATTACTATCTAGTAGTTTTTTTTTTCTTTTGTAAGCAGAAGACGAATCACTGACCTTTGCACACAAACACTTCAGCTGTCTGTAATATGCTGAATGAATCACCTGTTTTATGTAATACAGTGCCACTATAAGCATTTCGTCACTTTTTTTCTGACTGCTCATGTGGGAGATGTTTTCACAGCAGTCAGTCAATAAACCTTTGTTTTTTGTTCCAGATTATAAACATAGATTTTGTTCATATTCACTTATACAGATACATATTTGGTAAATGAAATGTAAAACACTGATCTGTCCCAGGTGTATTCGTATCTTTCAGAGCTGGAATAGTTTCCAGCAGATTCCTTGTGGATCTCTAGAACAGCTTTAAACAGTGAATGAGCCAGATATCGTCTGATGCAAGTAAATCTGAATGATCTAAAAAACAAACAAACAAAAACTGTTGTCTTCTTGAAGTTGCAGTAATGAACTGGCTGGAAAACTTGAACTCCAGGGAAAACGCGAAGGAGTATTCCTAAAGATTAAAATGATCCCTCATGGATTTAACTGAGCACCACTTCTGTAGTGGGTTCTCTCATGAAGGACTGGCCGGTGTTTCCTCTGTGAAAGAAGAGAGGAGATGTGAGCTGTGAAGCTCCATTTAACAGAGATTTAAAATGTTCTTCAAGCTCTTATTATGACTACCACTTGGATACTCCTGACTCACTTCTATCTGTTGCCAACTTTTTTTTTTTTTAAAGAAAAATAAAACCTTCCTAACCTAAAGAAACAGACTATTTGACCAAATGTTAACCTTTCTGGAAGCGTGTATACGTCTATATTCTTTTGCTTTTCAAATGTCAGATTGCACAGAATCGTAGTAAATGATTTCTACTATTGATTATTCCATGGTCATTGGACGTAAGATGTCTTCAAATTACTTAATTTTTATTATATTTTTTTTTATTGTGGAACCATTATGATGGCATTTTCATTACATGGCACTATGAAAGTTATACTTAACAAAACTCTGAACAAATTTAGCCAAAACTGTTGTTGGTTTCCAGTAATAATAAAAAAAAATATTCATTTCTGAAATGTGAGCAAACAATCTTTTTTTTTTTTTTTTTAAATCAGTTTTGGGCTTAATGCTCTGTAATCAAACATTAATTGCAAATGATTTATTTAAATTCAATTTACATAAATGGGAAGTCAAACAAAGACCGCCCTCTCTGTAAGGTCACTGGTAGATGTAGTGGGCTGCACGTAGATCAAGGGATGAGGCGAGATAAAGCAGATGAGAGGGGTGTTAGATGTTTTAACGTGTTTGAAAGCTTGTAATCTGTCATCGGGTCAAACAGCGTTATTCATACACACACACACACGCACAAACAGAACCACACAACGCCCCGTTTCCTCTGTCATCCACTGCCTCTATACGCAGGATCCTTTCAAGTCAGCTCAGATGAAATTAAAATTCCCTCAACTGCCATAGGGGTTTGGGACACGCAGTGCTGGCTTTTGAGCCAGATTAATTTAATGGTGAAGTGCTAATCAAGAGAGTGTCCCTCTGTGTGTGTGTGTGTGTGTGTGTGTAGGTGTGCATATAAGGATGACCAGAGAATCAGTCATCAGCAAAGAGCACCTTCTACTCTGATGATAACAGCTGTAATAACACACAGGCCACATCTCTCTGATTTCGCCTAAATGGAGATAATAAAAATGCTTTGATGCAGCTATGGAAGCGTCAGTTTACATTTACACATGCAGGCTTGTTTGTGTCCCCCCCCTCCCCTCCCCTTCCACCTTCTGTGGATTGATGTGCAACCATGAAAGGATAGACACATGCGAACTCTATCGCAGACTGTTTTGAAGCCCCAAAAGTGCTAATGCCTTTAAACGCGTGTGCGTTAAATTTCTGTCCCTTCTTTCTGTCTCTCAAGGCGGTGGGCTACAAGCTGGCGGTGCTGCCGGTTGCCGGGGCGCTGCTGGGCGGTGTGTTAGGAGGTCCGCTGGGCCTGCTGGCTGGGTTCAAAGCTGCAGGAGTGGCTGCTGCTCTGGGAGGAGGCGCCCTGGGTTTTGCAGGTGGCAACCTGGTCCAGAAACACCGCAGAGCTCAAGTGGATCTAAAGATGAAACAACTGACAGCACCGCCGGCAGACGAACCAGAGCAAAGCAAATGACACAGCTGTCCTTTGTCACTGAGGTTCCCGTTTGGACTGACCTCCCAAAACCAAAAAAAAAAAGCACAAGTCAAAGACTCGATGTAAACCAGTGTGGCTGAGCGTTGCTGTTAGCCAAAACTGTATAAAACAATTATTTAACAGCCTTATTAAGAGTCAGATGTGTTGTTCAGATTTAAGCCGTCTCTTTTGGGACATTAAAGTTATTTATACATACAACTGAACAAATCAGTTAACACTACAGCTTCTGATGTGGTCAGAATGAGACGGCCGTAAGCATATTTCTGATCGGTTTGTTCATCAGAATAACATTGTGTGAAACTGCTGACCAAAAGCATGTGAAGACTTAGCAAGTGTGTATATCTCTATGCAGAAATGCTGTAAACAGATAAAGAGCCTGTTGGAAATTAAGTGATATTGCCTTAACATTTAAAAAAATTACATTATGCTGCAAAAACCACAGTAAAAGTGCCAATGTCCAGATTTATACTAATGCTACTAAATAAAATGTTTCTTTTCAACAGTAATACTATTCATTGGATAAAAACAACAAATGACAGAAAACAGGACTGCAAGACACTGAACACACAAAGCATCAAACATCTGTAAAATGGTTTTTAATGTACTTTTTTTTTCTTTGTTTTTTTCGCTCTTCTCTGAGGTGACTGATTTTTTTTTTTTTGAAATGGCATCACTCTCCTCTCGTTGCTCCGTATGATGGCCTGACACGCCACGAGGATCTGTTGACCTCTGTGGAAGGGCGGGATGCACAATACAAATGGGTCCCCAAACTTGCGGTCAGAATTCCACTTTTGGATTCTCAGGAATCAAGACTTGCACCAAAAAAACCCCAAAGATATATAAAGAAACAAAAGCAGTTTAAAGAGAACTTCTATAAAGTGGCAGACTTAACTTCCGTCGTTCACCCAGCGGGTTTTCCCCTCGTCTTTTAAAAACAGTGGAGAGCTGCACCCCCACCCCACCCCCCCAACATGACAACAAACATAACAGCAAAAACAACAACAGAAATTTCTGATCATGTTTAAGTACATTATTTAGAAACATTTTGTACATAACTTAGGATTTTATGGTGATTTGGAGCCAAGCTGTCTTTGACATTTAGACAACAGAAGAATGTTGATTAATTTCAAGCTTAAATCAGACTGACCTTCCATTATAAAAGAGTTCAAATTGCAGCTGTGTTTATATTTATCAATCAGTATCCCGTGCTGGTGCAAAGAGAGGATCATAAGTGGGGCTACAGTCTATCCCAGATTACATTTAAGAAGATGCACCCTGGACAGACACGAAGTCAAAGTCTGAAACAACACGTATTCGACCTGATCTGCCATCAAAACTCGTCAAGGATCTGTTACAGGAAAGCATCTACACAGCATGATGCTGCCACCACCAGGTTTCAAAGAGGGGACGATGCGTTTAAGGTGATGTTCTGTGCTTTAAAAGGAAACGTAGCATTTAGTAATCTGAGAGCCAGCAGCTGTCAAATTCAACATTTAGGTGTTTTCTGTAAATTGGCGATTGGGAAAAAAAAAAAGACTAATTACAGCCACTGTGGCACAGAATTGTTTAAAAAAAAAGGTCCTGATTTTTTTTTTCTATTAGCAGTGTAAAAAGACATGGCCATAACATGAACGGTGCCTGGAAGAGAGGGGGTGCATCTCAGAAAGCTGGAGTGGCTCAAACTACATCTTCTTTGTCAAGCTTCAATTGGAAATGCTGCTACTTCATTCGTCTTTACAAAGTGTTTTTCTATTCCTTTAGTCCGTGTAGAGATGATATGGAAATAAAATCATAGTTCTACATATTTTTATAACTCGTACAATACAAATCAGACTGAAGTTGATTGGACTGAGATGCAGTCGCGAAGTCAGCGAGGAGAAACAAGCATCTTCTACTAGACAGACTGAACTACCCAAAGATAAGAGTCTTACGACTGGAATGAGAAGACAGCTCTGTTCGTTTTTCCCAACAAAAAGCAGGGCGATGAAAAGGAAATGAATTAAATAAAGAAAACTCACTGCATTTAATTTAGACCAACATTGTGATTCCAATGTAGCACAAATATATTTACAAGCTCCAAAAAAAATAAAAGTCAACTTCTTTTGACATCCTAGTATCCCCAACCCTCCGCTCAAATACATTTTCTCTTCCTGACCCCAATTCCTCTTAACGCAAAATAAAAACAGTAAGTGGAAAAAAGTTACAGGTTATTCTGACGTGGTTGTGTCACTGGGTGCACTCTCCTCTGTCTCTTGTTCTTCTTTTCAAATCATTCTCCTCTTCATTTGCCTCCTTATCTCTATCTTGATATCTTCAGTAAGGGTGTTGGGTGTTACTGTTCTGTCCCGCTGGCCTGTCCCAACCCTAACCCCTTCCCTGACCCTGGGGCATGGCATTGAGTCACAGGATCCCTGGTAGGCCATTTAGGTCACAGTTCATCACGATCTCTGAGGATGGTGTAGCGAGTCTCGCTGGGTGCCAGCTTCTGGAACGAGCTCTCTGGAGGATTGCTGGCCACTTCCCTGCCTATCTCCTCCTGAACAAAAAAAAAATAATAATAAAGTTAAAGACCATCTAAAGTTTCACATAACAAAAGACTTTCTGAGAGTCCACAGAGTGACCAGATGCTGCTGACTGACCTGTCCAGGCGTGGTGTCTGTGGGATCGGGACCATGATGGAACTCTCTGTGAAGCTTACCGGAGTGAAGATCCAAAACGAACTGTTTCAACTTACTAGGAACGCTAAAGCAAAAAAAAAAGGAAATTTTTTAAGTATATACACATGCAGACGTTTGTAAAAACATGGATTTAGCAGGCTTTTTTTATAGCCACACAAACTAGACAGAAAAACAATTGTTTAGTTTGTATGTATGTACGTACATATATATATATATATGTACGTACGTACATATATATATATATATATATATATATATGTACGTA
>JAOWBL010000008.1:10200883-10230685 GCA_028564865.1 Zenarchopterus dispar
TGTGTGTGTGTGTGTGTGTGTGTGTGTGTGTGTGTATGGCAGGTGTCAATCTCCCTGCGGGGCGTCTCTAAGCCTCCAGTCTTCACAGGAAGCAGCAGTTTTGTCATTAGTCTTCAAACAGTTTGCAGGTCATCAATAATTCTCTTTAATTTGCTTTATCTCAGAAGGCTGAGGCTGGTGCTTTAGTGTGGCGGGCATCTTTGTGTGCGTTCATGCATCAGATACAGTAAAGGTACGGTATACATGTGCACCTTTTTTATTTCATCCTCTACAATAAACATGGCACCAAGTTAAGGCATGTCATCAGATAAAATATACTAATTGTAACAGGAATAATAATAGTTGATAAAATAATAGAGGTATGACCATACAAAACTGCTTCTTTAATACTTCTGCAAAATTTTGTTGAAATTAGCTTGTTTGTTGGATGAGTAACTGAAAAACTTCTTTCAGCTTCTCCCTTTAGGGGTTGCCACAGCACCTCAAGCTTACTACTTGTTAGTTGGGACAGAATGACCATGCATCTTTAAGAGAAAAAAACATTCTGACAGAAAAGGGGTTTTGACAAATTAAAAAGGAGTCATTAAAACCCCAAAAATGTACATACAACAGCTTTTATATTTTAATACAAAAAGACTAAAAGTTCTAAATGTGTTTTCTTCTTTTCAACGAGTCTGAACTCCTGATCATGACTGACAGCAGGGGCAGCAGGCTGAATGCAGATGTGAGAAAGATTATCACTGACATTTTATAAGTTAGAAGTGTCTGTGGAAGCTATTTACCAACCACTGCAGAGTCTAAGACCTTCAGTTCAAACATTTTTACCAAAACACCAAGTATCTGAAGCTTGCCAAAGTCTGGAAAGCTGTCACCCTCAGCTTGGATGGCCAAAAACAACCCAGCAACCACCAGGGTACAGATGTGGCACAAAATGGAAGCTGCTGGGAACAGCAGCTGGTTTTACGTCACCATATTCTTAGGAGGACGCCTTCCAGGAAAGAAGCAAGCACCTCTTCCAAAACAGCCTGTGCAGTCATACAGTGTTAGTTTGGCTGATTTAGGCTGTTCACCATGAATGACTCAAGCAAAGAAGTGGTGCTACTATTGTTTTTTTTTTTTTTTTTAGAAACTCGTATTATTCCCACAGTGGGGAAATTTTTTACACTGTTACACTATCGTTACACTATTGTTACACTATTACGCTGCTTGTTCCAGCTGAGAGACGATACTTTCCTGTCAAAATACATCGAACTGGTTCCACGCTAGACCCAGGTCTGAAATAGCACCAGAAACATCTCAGATAAAAAGGGGAATGGAATAATAAACCTTTAAAATCATTTTCATTACTCAATGTTTCACCAAGAGTTAAATCTTTGTTTTAAACCTCTTATGTTTCCATGGGACAATGCCTCTAAATACAGGTTAAAACCAGATAAGAAATGAACTGATTAAAGTGACACAAAACTTGTAACTTTCCAAAATCCTGACTTTAATTCCATCGAAAATATGAAGCCTCAGCTTAAACGTTGAGTATGTAACATCTATCAAAAGAATTTGGTTGAGGTTAAACATGCAAACACAACATTGTGTGTGGCATGATCACCCTTTTTATTCTGTATGAATAATTTTGACCCTACGTAGATCTCAAAACCCCCAACAATAGTTCTCTTTCTGTTAAAGATGTATGTTGTCCAACTATTCTGTCATCAAAACAAACAATATGATAAGGATGTAATACTCACAATGCTGGTCACAGTCAACGCGAGCAAACACCACCTGTTTGGTGTCGGGGAACTCCTCCCTCACTATGTTTGATGCTTCTTCAAAAATTGGATGCAGCATCTGACTGAATCTGCACCTAAAAACATTTGGCAGAGCAGTACAATCTCAGAGGCTTAACAAATGTTAAGAAAATTCAACAGATTTTCTCTCTTTCGCTTTACTAAAATTTGCATTTTTAGACTTTGAGAGGAATTTTGGGCAACATCAACAATTAAGAAGCACTCAGAAGACAATGGTGTGATAGCAGTGTAGATATTATGTACAATAAATAAACTCTGTAGCTGAAATCGTTTGATTTAAATTCATGACATTGCGTGGCTTGCAGGAACAATTCAAATTAAGAGCAACACTCATTTAAGAGATAATTGGTATATGAAAGTTCAATTACAGTGAAAGAAAACCAACATCCTTACCAGTCAGCATAAAAATTCACTAATGCCACCCCAGCATTATCTGCAAGTAAAACATACAAAGAAGAAATATGTTAAACCTCAATGCTTGTTATGTTTAGCTGTAATAATTGACATAGCAATTGCATGTTTAATCCAGAGAAGGATTTAAAACTGTCCTCTTCATATTTAAACCTCTTACAGGTCAAATTCCAGGTTCTGTATTGTTCCACGAGAGCATTTTGTTCTCAGACTCAAGCTTACTTGTGGTTCCTGCAACTCCAAAAGTAGAATGAGAGGCAAAGCCTTTAATCAACATGCTCCTCTCTTTCAAAAGGAGCTTTAAGATTGTCTTTAGGATGCAGACATCCCTGCACCCTATCTCGAACAGGTCCTAATGATTTGATCAAAATATTCTTTCTGATGAAGCTTATGAGTGGAGCTGGTTTGAGTGGAGTGGTGTTGCTATACACCTAGACTGCTTGAGGATGTCTGATAATGCAATGGACACTATCCTGACTCTGCTCTTGACCTTTACTCCTTTCAGTAACTTGTCTTTTTTATCTCATATTCCTGGACTAATGTCTTTACATGTGTTGGAGTCTCTGTTCTGTCCTCTCAGCCCCTGATTGGTTGAAGCCAGTGATCACCCTTCATCAGCCTGATGGTGCTTGAACTGTCTTCCCGTTAAAAAAAGCAGTATTCCTTTCCACTATCACCCCATGACCAGGGATCAGGACGAGGGATCAAAATGAAGTGAAGATCTGATGCAATGTTTTGGTTTCCATAGCTAAGAATTATAATTAATTGTATTGAATTGGAATTAATTCGTTTATAAACTAATTATACCAAGTTGAATGCAACTGGAATGAAACTGGATTAAAGCTGGAGCTATTTGACCAAAAGATGCAAAACAGACTGATTTGCCTGTAGGCAAATTTATTTCTTGCCGTTTTTTTCATTTCTAGTTAGTTAACTGACTGGACCTTATATTAATGCTTAGACGTAAGAGTGGAGTCTTACGTCTACGCATTAATGTTAATCACATTTTCCAAAACATCAACCTGTTCCCTCTGGTTACTTCTGAAGAAAATTGTGATGTCTTACTTAGGACATCATCAATGTTGCCCGAGTCCAGACTGGTGATTTCCGCTTGCCCTGGAGTAGAGAGGCCCATCACCTACAGACACATAGAAATCAGACTGATTAGCAATTAATACATTACAAAAGAAACTCAAAAATGCATAGTTTGATTAAGACAGTTGCAACTCAGGTGACCATCAGCTCTTGCAGGGTAAACTTAAACGAGAGCCTTATAACCCCAAACACACCAATGAACTGCTTCAAATAATTTTTCAATGATGAATATAACAAAGACCAACAGCTGCATATGTGTGCATTGCTGTGGATTGCTTGAATTGAGTGGAGCAGCAAGCATAATTTTATGCAAAACCTTTCTTAAATTCCCCAAGTGTTCCAGGAAAGCACAAGTGTGTTGTCTTTCCACTGTTTGATCCTGGGTGTGCCCAGGCCTTTCTCCCAACTGCTCCTGGTACTGGGCTAAATATATAATAAACACTTTCACCACTGACCCGTCCTTGCCAACAGGGCGACACTTGCTTTCCAGTTAACCTGATTTTCATGGAACCCTGTATATAAATATATGTGCACATGCAAATATGGACTGGAGTTTTTGAAAGGTCTTGCATTTACATCCACAAAAAGTGATAAGATATTGCAAAGTAGCACAGTATTTTCTAGAAGCTTCCACCTGTACAATTTTAAATAAAGAAATACACAGATAAGCCACTGACAAAAAAAGTTATGGTAATAGTCTAGATGCCCCAGAAATATATAAGAAAAAAAGAAAGAATGCATGCTCTATACTGCTGACTTGTAGACCTTCAATGGTCATCTCATGAATATCTAACATTGTAACGTATTGCTCCCCTGTTTCGTTGTCAACTTAACCTATAGTGGTCGAGAGGAGCGTTACGTTTTTTGTTATTAAGTTTTACCTTGGGCAGGGCCACACAGTTATCTAAGATGCAATTTTCCATATTATTAAATACTATTACTACCAGAAACAGCTGCCAACTATAAACACAAAGCTTTTGAAAGCATTTGTAGCCTGAGCAAGTTCTTGTAAAATTAGTTTATTTTAACACAAATGTTATGACATAAGAACAAACAGGACTGCATTACCACTCTTCCTCTCTCTTTCTGGCCTATTTCATCAGGTTTACAATTGCAGTCCCATGCATTTTAGAACCATAAACACATAAGTCACAATTTCTCCGTAATGGTATGAGTTTTTAAATTATGCTTCCACTTTGTTTATCTGCTTTTAGACTGTGATGACTCAGGATCCTCTTCAAACAGGATGTACGACGCTGTGTCAGTCACTGATAGTGTGGCCTTAACCTAAAGTGATACAGCAAGTCAGACACAGACCAGGGTTTTGTTTTTTTTAAACTGTCACTGTTCTATCCTTAATAAATAATTAAAGCTGACTTTAGCAAATACAGACTCATATATTTATGTACCAATTAAACTTTAAATCATTAAATGAGGTATGTGTTTAAATAAAAAGGGGTAATCATATAAAATTATCTTTAAATAAAAGTACAAAATGCAAGCAAGATTTACATTTTTAATGATTTATGACAAAATGAACAAAGTCTCAGCTTTTTGCCTCAACTTGTGGCGTTTCATTGGACAGGAAAAAGAGTTGTCACTGTTTGTTGTAAGTTAACTAAGAGTCAAACGGACTAACGTCTTCATCTCTGTTTGTTCTGACACTGTGTATTCAAACACAGGTGCAGGATGATACGAGTGGCACATTTGCTGTGGTTAGACCGAGCTAGATCGGGTTCGAGCCGCTGATCTGCGGATCACAGTTTTCATTTCGGGGTAAACTGCGCGACGTTTACTTCCGGGTTCTCAGCCAATGAGAATGAGACACAACAGAGGAATTCACCAACCGGCGAGCATCATTCGAGGACACACAAACACACGGAGAGTTCAACGTTAACTTTCAGTGCTAAAAATACTGAACCCGGTCAAATAAAGCACACCAAAGAGTTAAATATGCATAACGATTTATCCAACAATGATCGCAGTTGGTAATTATTTCACTACTGTCAATAGATGGCAGCGCTGAATGCTAACTGACCGTAGTACACCTTAATAAAAGTTACTAACAGTTTAATACTTTTATGTCTTTTTTAACGCTTAAACTACGTACACTGATTATGTTTGTTTCTTTACAACTAGTTACAAACAAAATCTAACGCTTCTTAATGACATCACCGACCAAGTTGACACAGCAGCTGAATAACTTGACTTGATGTGAGAGTCGCTGTGTAGAGCGAAGACAAAACGCCTTTTCTTTGAACCTGCAGCATGTATACATAATCCGCGGACATTTGTCACTTTAAAAGCTATTTCTTCTGCCAGCAGACCTTCATCAGTTAGCTCAAAGCTAAGTCTCCAGCGGCATTAAATTAGCTAGCATTAGCTTCAACTGGCAGCTCTGTGGAGTAAAAGCAAAGTCTTGGGCTGAGATAACAATCCTTACCAGCAGTATAACAGTGACGAAGCTGATCTCGAGAGGGAAAGATTTTGCTAATAGTTTCATTGTATGGTGTATTTTTGTGATGGAGATGATGCTCTGTCTTTCCAGTCAGACTCGACGCCGCTCCACTCTGCTGCAGGAAACAAACGGCGAACAGATCTTACGGTGACCACGGAAACGTGAGCCACACTTCCTGGTTTCTCACTAAGCTTTATGGGTAATGTCGTTTTTAGCGTCGTTGAACAAGTAACGCACGCGACAAGTAAAACTCAAATCATGGCGATTTATTTGTTTTTTATAACCGCAACGGGAGTTGTAGTATTTTACAACCGCAATCCAACGGGACGTCTGGGAAGAAAACTTTCTGAAAAATTTCATCTAAAAGAAAAGGACCTCATTGGGTAAATATAACATAAAGGATGCTGAAGCCGAGCTAGAGCACAATGAAAATTGGGAAACCATTGATGTTTCCGCCAGTAGATCCACGATTCGATTAAAAATAAGCGATTTCTCTGAGCACAGAAGAGTTGCATCATTATGGTTAAGTTTGTGTAATACCTCGAACAAATGTTCATCAACATCTAGTGCTGTTGGAAGATTGACTGTCAATAATTATTTAGCAGATGCCTACAAATATGGACAGAGTCTTTTAAAAAGGTAATAAGCACATAATGTATGTCTTCTTCCCAAAAAATCTCTGCAAATATCCTTAAATGTCTCCAAAGTCCTTTACTGATCGTAACTGGAGGACATTCAGAGAGCATCTTAACAACTCAGAACCACAAGGTATCACTTTAGCAAATTATTGATCCGACTTAAAGCCAGTGGATTAAGCATCAAAACAAAACAAACAAACAAAAAAGCTATCAGTCACTTTCACATCCTTCATCTGAATTATCAGCAGCCGTGTTTTACTGGCAGTTATTTGTGTGAACAGGTGGGTTGATCACAGTATGTGAGTGAGCATCTTTCTCTGCCCTGGCAGGAGCCAGGATCAGGCCAGGCAGGGGATCTGGACATGCAGTCACACCTACTGAGGATGCACTGAGCTGGGATACATCTGCTGACGTGTTTCCCCTCAGCACTGACATGGTAAGGCCCTTTTTGCACAAGGAGCAACTACACAGATTTAATTGATGTACAGTCCCTAGAGATTCTATTTTCTGCTATCATCATCTGCATTTGTTGGTCATTTTAGCGTCTCTTGTTTGCCATTATCTCTCAAGAGTCAAGACCATTGAGACCGTGTGTAACAAAGTTAATTGTCCAAGCAGCAACCACCTAATTGTTAAGGTGATTAAGGAGGATTGTTGAATTGAATCCCACCATTAATATTTTATTAGGTAAAGCTGTCTACAGGGGGTTCGCAGTGTGTGAGAAACTCACAGATGGAGGGAACGAGATTTCGCTCTGTCTGAATATCAGTGGTGAAGGGAGAAAAAACAGGGTTTTTAGGTTATGAGTGCATGTATTGATATATATCAATATGAAGTATGAAAAATTGTGGTCATTTGTTTAATTGTCGTGACTAAATGTTAAAAGAGACATTATGCTTTATATGTTTTTTTTCCTTTTTTGTATATTTTTTTTTCACAAGCCAACCCAATGTCTTGGGTCTTAATATATGGGTAAAAGCCCTTCATTTTCAACTACAGCTCTGTTAATAGCAGCCAGTTTTAAGGGGTGAAGGGAGCAGCTCAACCGCTGGAGTTCCCGTGGATTTTTATTTCACAGTAAGCCATCTATAGTGTCCTCTTAAAGTGCATTTAAGAGGACATACACTTATTACAGTTCTCAAGTGTTTGTGAAATTCCTTATATTTTTCAATTTCTTAGAAACAAAATAACTATGCCAAATAAAGAATAATAATAACAATAATAATAATGATAATGTTACTACAAATATGTCACACAGTTTCACGTAAAAGTTTGAATTGATGGTGTATGTAATTTGATTACAGTACATATTTTACATAGTTTAGACTCCAAAACATTACTGTTCATTGAGTTTAAACTTTTTTTTGTACTAGAGGATATTTACTGATATTTATTAACAAACATTTTAATTGTTTAACTGGATAACTATTAAAGATGGCACTAAAGCAATAATAAAACATGAAGTGCTGCTTTAGCTCATTTTTGTATGAAACGTGTTTATAGGCCTTTAGTTGTTTGTCAAAATTAGTTAAAAAAATACGAAATTAGATAAAGAAAGCAAACATCTCAGAAATCTATCAGGTAAATGATCATGATTTACTGTCGTTTTGAAAGTCTGGTAGTTTCGCTTGTGAAAATTTGTTGAAATATTGACAAGTGTGTTTACAAATGCTTGAAAATAAAGAAAAACATCTTCAAATTTTATACTATCTTTAGTGACCAAAAGACACAAAGATGTTTCAGGTGAAAATAATCGGTAATAGAGATAATCTAATAAACCTCCCCATTTCAGAAAGCCATAACTAGTGCAATACTAAACACGCAGCACTCAATAAAATGATAAATAAATGTATGTCTTAATAAGGAACGCCAAAAGCTAGGACACATATTAACTGACAACTTCTTCCATTCTTTCAAAATTTCTGGTTTAAAACATTTCTGGTTTGAAATTTGGTATCTCTGAATTTCAGCTTTGCATTGCAAATCCGATCTTGTATTTTGTTTTTCTGAGTAGATTTGTCAGAACATGTCATGCATGGTGTCATCACACTGCAGCTTAATGCAGCACACGCCCACACCTCTCTGCCAGCATTCTGATTTAATCTGTCCATCTATTCCTCCCTTCTCTGTTTTCACCATCTTTTTCCATTTTGTATTGCTCCCATTGATTTTTTTGTTTGTTTTTCCAGATGATTATGTCCCTGTACTCTGATTCGCCGATGGGCACATTGCTCTCTGCACTTTAATTGGCCATTTAATTAGATCACAGTTTTAGTCCAATTAGACTCGGAGATGTAGGAGGAGAGGGGATGGAGGTGAGGAGAGGAAAACGTCCCCAAGCTGGTCTCTCAGTCTCCCTTCCCCCTTCTTTCTCTCTCTTCCCTCTTTTTCTTCATTTCTATTTTTCTGTCTGTCTTGCTGTGTTCCTCTCTCTCTCTCTCTCTCTCTCCTGAGGGTAGCTCATTAGTGAAATAATGTGATGACACTAAACACACAGCTTCTGAAACTGTAAAAGTGTCTGGAGAAGTGGCTGAACTCCACAGACAAGGTGACAGGGCCTCTATCTGTTCGATGTTGCAGAAGTTGTGTGGTCAGATTTTCAAAAACGGTGGGATGATATCAACTCATGCTCCAATATGATGTCACAACACCTAATGAGATCAAAGCTGGCTGACCTATCAGTCAGAGGTAGAGCCATTTTATACCATTTTCTGTTCCAAATAGTCAATTCCCCTATTTCCTGTTGCTATCACAGTCTTTGTGCAGAGCTTATAGTCTGTGCCTAACAACACTATCCCTCAGTGGGCTGCAACGCTAGGGAAAGCGTAAACACACACAAACATGGCCAGGTGTATGCAGATGTGTCCACATTTGCACTCAGGTGTAAGTTCTCAGAGGACACAAGCCAATCTTTGCGTCCCTGAAGCAGTCACACCCACCACCTCCCTTTCTGACTCCTACCCACCCTTCACCCTCAGGATGAAGATAGAGATCCGACCCCTAATGTGCGCGTGCACGCAGACTTTCATCCATCAACTTCAAATCTGCATGGCTAATCGGTACATTCCCCGCTAACGCGTATGTGTATAGATGGGGCGGGTGAAAGACAGGCAGCAGGCAGGGGTGTTTTGGCCACAGGCGTCACTACCTGACCCCCATGGCTGTGAGATTGACAGCTGTGGTCCCGCCTAATTGCATTACTCTCCCAGGTGATTGGCTCACGCCCTGGGGGCTCATTTGTCAGGATGCATTGTGGTAATGATGTAAATTAGCAGATCTATATGTCACTCAGCTTTCTCCCCTCCTGCTGATTGGCCCCCCTGCGCCCCAGGGCTCGGCCCCCAATGAGGGAGCCAGTTCATTGGCCTTTAGGGAACCGGGTAGTCCCCCAGAAAATAGGGCTTTGCAGATTGGGCATCCCCAAGGACTGATATTATCTTTCTTCCTACCTCTTTACCTGTCAATCAAAACCCAGGAAGTGATCCCTGCAGCCTCTGTCTTTTATCTGAGGTATAGAGACACTCACGCTTAGACACACAGAGGGACAAGTAGGTGGTATAGGCACCTGAAACATGCCCCATGCTTGAAAACTTTCCCATGTCAGCCAAGACTTTTTTTGTAACTGTATAAACTGTATAAAAGATACAATTGTGTGTGTGTATAAGTGACATAAAGGCCACAAGCTCAGACTCTGTTCCCCTCTGCTTACCCAGCATGCCCTACCTGTGTTGCCAACAAATACAGACACCTTCATAGTGTCAGACAGCCACAGAACTGTTGAGACATATGAACTGTGCACAAACATGTACACACATAACTACACACACACACACACACACATACAGACAGATGCAGCGTGTATGTGTGCTGCACTCCTGTAGTGTTGCTGAAAGGTTTCATGGGATTGTCAAGATTCTTTGTTGAAATTGCTACCGTTATATGATGCAGAATATGAATAAAGACTAAATAATGTCAGCATCAGCATGAATCAATACTCATACAGATGCACAATCACTTGGTCTGGACCTCAGCCTGTGATCAATGGTTTACTCTGAGTTATTGTCTTCATATTAACAAGTGGAGAGCTCCCTGAGGAACACATATGAATGGCTAAATGAGACCACTCCAAACCTCTCACCGGGAACTTGTGTTGTTTTTACACCCTCCTTTGTTTGAGTTCAGACACTGCATCGCAAAAGCCTTTTTAGCTAAATTTGAATGCGCTGTGGGTGTTTCCAAAACACTCAGGTCCTCATGAAACTATAACTGCCTTCTCATTGCGTTATGAATGTCCCACTCACAGACCGAAATATTGACTTGTGTCTCTCATGCCGGTGTGGCCCAATTATGTACTTTTTTTTCCCTGCATCTAAGATTATTCATAATCAATTTGTTTTATTGTTGAAGCAGCTGGGGCTTTCAAGTTGACTTGAAAAATGCAGAAAGGGATCGAAATGAATCAACAAAAGTAAAGAAAAGTTCAGAATGAGAGAAGGCACCATGTCAGATTGTCTCCTTTGTCTTCGGTTTTCTGTCTAACACGATTTTGCTCTTTCTGAAATGCAGCTGCCTGCTATTTCTGCACGTGTTTGATATTAGTATTTGCAGACTACGTGTGTGTATGTGTGTCTGCATACCAATATGCACTACTGACTGAGTAATCATTGTTAATTAGAGATGTTTAGAGAAGTTTGTGGTTAATTTTGGAAAAGTGCCTGTAAAAAAAAAAAAAGTCTCCCTCTCACGGAAAATCACTTCCCATGAAGTGGCAGATGTGCCAAGTAAAGAGACAGACACACTCACACACACCTTTAAGGTGCAGCAGCTACCATCTCTCCCACCCTCCATCTTTTAAACACACATTTTGTTACAGGAGTAATAACTAAGCTATATAAAGTTTCTGCCACTGCTTGGCAGAGCGTGAGAAAGAGGTGAGCATGATGGGTAATTGCCACGCTGAACACAGTGTGTACAGATCCACTTTTTATGAGGTGACAGGGGAAGCCTCAACTGCTACAACCAAGATTTTAAAAGTTTTGGAGCAGTAAATGGAGTAACCAACCTGCAAGTAATTTATTAATACTTTCAGTCACCTGTATTATATAAAAAATATGGTAATTGAATATGTTTTTAGCTGCATCTGCCCCTCAGTCAGCTGATAAAAATGTTTCTGAGAAATCTCTGATTGTGCTATGAGTTTGTGCCTTCAGTGTTTATGTGTTTAGGGGCAATAATTGATTTCTGTGTTGTGCCCCGCAGGGCTCGTCCCACATCGCCGAACCCAACACACACCAGCACAAACGCGCACCGACACAGCAAGGCACGCTGCAATATTAATGAGATGAATAAGACATGAAGAGAGACCCCCCTCTTACATACACACACAGTGTCCCACCCCCTTCCCCAGCTGCTTCCTGTCAGCAGATTACCCAGCTTTCACTGGGGTCTGGTTAAGTGGGGCCAGGAAGAGCTTTAACACCCTCAGCAGGAGAAGACACACAGCACACACACACACACACACAAGTGTGTACACACACACTTTCTACACTTAGCATACATTAGCTCCTTTACTATATCATTGGAAAATTTATTTTATTGTGTGATTGACCGCTTATATAGCTTTGGATGTTTATATATGTTTTAAATACACACAGAGAAATCAGGGTCTAGTTTTTCAATGCATACGCAAAGGTTATTTCTGTACTCAAAGGTACAGTTTAAAAAAAAATACAGGAACAGTTGTTAAGATAATCACTGTGGACATTTGCTTAATTTTAATTTAGACATATTATGAAAAAAATATAATCCCACTTTGGAAAAAATTGTGGGGATGTGAAAAATGAAAGAAAGAAAACAAACAGTGAATCTCAATTTGCTGGTTTCATTGGTTTGCAGACAGAAAAAAAAACAAAAGTGTTATGTTTTGTTGTCTCCTCAGCTTTGCTTCATTTGTTAATGTAATATATGTGCATTTCAGGCATATTCTTAACTTTTTTTGGACACACGAGCGTTTACCATGTGTATTGCTATTTGTTCTCACTGCACTAAAATCAATGGTCTGACGTTATTTGCTCCCATTCTTCCTGTGAACATGTCACAATGCGAGCAACACTAGATGGTCGTTGTTGCATTTTTGGCTTGAAAAAATCCTCAGCCACTCCACAGTCTGGTCGGTTCTTTTTATTTGTGACCTGAAACATCCCTTTCCTTCAAATAAAAAAGATGTGGAATACTGATTCCTCTGACTGCAATATACATCTCCAGTGATGGTCCATGTCAGATGCCTCTAAGTTCAGGGATGTTGGTGAAATCTCTGGACAAGTTCAACATCAGGTTTTCGTTGTGGATAGTACGGTTTTAAGGGACATTTGAAATGTAGTGCCATGTGTAGTGGCTTGAAAAACATTTCTCCCAGCAATCCCTTGCCCATGTGGTCATACCAGATATTAATAAATGGCACTTCTTAATGTGGTGCCATCAGAAAGCCCAGCTTATGATTGCACTTTTGATCTTTATGCACTGAAACTGTCTACCGGTGTTATCCCCTGTAGAAGGAGAAAATGCAAATCCCTTCTAATCTATCTTTTAAACATTTGACTAACTTCTCCCAGATGTTTGTTTTAGAGTGAAGATCCTCTCAAACAAATCTTTGCTCCTCAGAGACTCGGGCCATTTTTGAAACTGTATAGTATATACTGTCATACAGTGCAGTTAACTTTAGTGCATATTGATCAATGCAGTATTATTCTGAAATTTTCTTGACTTTTCTAACTATTAAACTCAACTATTAAACTGGAAGGATACATATTGTTGTAGCTTGAGTTTATTCATTTAATCTGTGTTAAATACTTTCACCTGCCATCATAGTTACTCTCCATTTTTAGTTTCCTAATTAGCATGTTGACAGTTTTGTTGAATGGCATTCTTGGTGCTCTTACACTAACATCTTTTTTAATGATTCTTTGGCATGGCCTGGTGGCCTGGTGGTTAACACTGTAGTGTAATAACAATGAGGTTCCTGGTTTGAATCCCAGCTGGGGCCTTTTAGTCTGAGTTTCATGTTCTTCCTGTGCCCACATGGGTTTTCTCCTGAGACTCCAGCTTCCTCCCACAGTCCAAAAATATGCATGCTGGGTTGACTGCTGATCCTAAATTGGTTGTAGGTGTGAGAGTGAGCAGTCTTGAGAAGTTTGTGGTTAACTAGTCCCATGTGTTGGCCCAGTGATGGACTGGTGACCCTCGCTTTATGACAGCACAACTGATTATTCTAAT
Source organism: Zenarchopterus dispar (assembly GCA_028564865.1). Taxonomy (NCBI): domain Eukaryota; kingdom Metazoa; phylum Chordata; class Actinopteri; order Beloniformes; family Zenarchopteridae; genus Zenarchopterus; species Zenarchopterus dispar. The sequence continues at coordinate 10,214,560 of JAOWBL010000008.1, forward strand.
ACATTTTAATTTTAAAAAATACGAATTTTTGGTCTATGAATGTATTGGTATGATTTTTAAAATTATTATTATTATTATTATTATTATTATTATTATTATTATTATTATTATTATTATTATTATTATTTACCAGAGCATTACATCAGATTTAGTTACAAGGAGTGCTGAGTTGTCATTTCCAAGGTACAGAAAAGAAGCAAAAAAAAAGATTTTCAAGGTTCACGCACCCTACAACTTCAGTAACAAAGCATATGTACCTTTATTAATACCTTTATTTTTTAGTTTGGAGGATCCATGCTTTAAATTGATCACTATATGCTTTACTGACTCTTTTCTATCAACCATGTCAGCTTGAGGCTACATAAATTGTTTCCGATGAGAAAATTTAAAACTACATGTGTGGAAGCATCAGCTGAACAACACTTCTTGTCTGATCTTGAGATCCTCCTTTTCTTTTTAAAGTTTGTGCTCATGTTGTACTTTTCTGACATATAATGCAGTGCTGTGACTAAAATGATTGCTGTCTTGTGCTCAGCTGTCAACAGGGCTTCAAGTGGACTGGATGAACAGGAAATATTACCCACTTGATAAGTCTGTGTATGCTGCTTTAGGTTCAGGTGATAACCTCCAATTTTTTTTTTTTTTTTGAGGCATCTGCAACATCCAGCCAAGGTCCTGTCTCTCTGAGCTCCCAGGTCCATGCAGCAGCTGTCAATGGAGACAGAAGTGCCCTCAGCAAACTCATCACAGGTCAGTAGCACACTAGCAGTTAGCATCTATTTTATATTGGTGTATATCCTCATTAAAACTTTTAGCTACGTATTACATTGCAAGAGCAGAGACAGAAGAAAGGGACGTCAAAATGCTGTATGTTTCTGATATTAAAAATAAGATCTAGATAAGGCACATTATTCTCTTGTGACTCTCAGGTTCTTCAAGTAAATTTTTTTAGCTGAGTAACTATAAAACATTTTAAAACACACTCGTATCGTCCAGAAAGTCCAGAAAATATTGACCCCATTATTGGTCTGTTATGACATACCTTTTGACTGTGCACGTCTACATGTATGTGCAGCGGAGCCCTCGCTGAGGGACCATGAGGACCAGTTTGGACGCACCCCTTTGATGTACTGCGTGTTGGCTGATCGCCTGGACTGTGCAGAGATTCTGTTAAAGGCCGGCGCTTCGGTCAACAAGGCGGACCACAGCCAAAGAACCGCTCTGCACCTGGCCTCACAGAAGGTACGGACGTCCACAAATGCAGAAATGCACTGGTAGACACAAGCTTGAAGCTGACAAAAGTCAAATTCAACTTTATTGTCAATTCTGCTATATCTACTGGACACAGGGAATTAAATTGTACACAACTTAGAAAACTACTACTATTATTTCAAATTTTAAAAAAGAAAGAAAAGACTATCATGTGTCAGCCTTTTTATGTATTAAGGCTTACAAAATTAATTAATAAGAATGAATAATTCTAAACATGAAGCCTGTGTTTGATTTCATTAAGGTCAAATGACAGATCTGTTCAGTCTACAAGCTCCAGTGGGAGGCCAGTGCCCCCTAGTGGCAGTAGTCACAGCCTCAGGGCTTATGGGAGGAAATATCATTTAATTTACAGTCATTACAAACTTGCATTCAAGCTATCAGTTTCCTTTACACACGTCTAATACATAAAGAGCTGTTTTTCAAGGAATATGTTGTGCTTCTTAACACTTTTCACACAGAAGAGCAGCAGCTTGATGTTCTCACTTGGAAGACGAAGCATAAGTGTCACCACCTCCACAGGGATGTAAGCAGAAAGACAGAGGATGTGGTACTAATAATATCTGTTAACATCTCAGTTGTTTATTTGTTTCTGATTTTGAGGCAGTGTACTGATAGGATCACGATATCATTGAGGAGAGATGGAAGGTAATAGGTTATTTGGTGTGTGAGTGTGTGTGTGTGTGTGTGTGTTGAGAGATGCCGGTGATGGGAAGCCCTGTCTCTTTGACATCTGATCAATAAGTGGCTGAGACAGCGAGAGAGGCTAGGGATTACTGATCTAATTGGACTGAGAATAGAGAGGACAAGAACACACACAGACACACACACCCACACAAACACACACACACACACTCCCTCTCAACCTCGAGATGCATGCTCACACACGAGATAGATCTGTCAGACTGTGGCTTTGTGGTCTCAGAATGGCAAATATAGAAAACACACATCGTACCTGTGTGGACACACTGCCATTTTTTTTTTTTTTTTGTACAATAGATCACCCAGGGGCCCTCTGGTTAGGAAGCCTGAAGGGAGGATGATGATGATGTGGAAGGGATGATAGGCCTCTGTTTACTGTTGATCAGCTCATCACAAGCACTAAGGAGTGAGGCAGGAGGAGTGAACGAAGATGGATGACCTGTGGATTGAAGCAGACACCTCTAAAAGCTTGGTGGATCAGTGCATGTGGGAGTGTGTGTGACACTGGCTTCGGTTCATGACTAATGTAAAGGAGACTTTGAGGTTTCTGAGATTCTCATTACCAGAGTTTGTCCTGCTTATGTGTTGCAGGGGAACGTACGTTTCCTCAAACTGCTGCTGTCCAGAGGTGCCAACTGGCTGCAGAAAGATTTAGAGGGCATGACCCCACTCCACCTGGCCACCCGTCACCCCTCTCCCAAGGCCCTCGCCCTGCTGCTCAAACACATCGGACCTGGAGAGGTTGACACACAAGACAAGAACAAGGTGCTGGGAGGACAGACGCGAACGCAAAAGTTGTTTATTTTTACAACTGCTTGTAATTTGAGTCAGTCAGAAAGCAGCCAGTCTGGGCGTCGAACCAATAACCTGCAAAGAGATAACTGACTGATTTAAGATAGTTTGCTTGAAGCAACTGGAACTTTAAGTCATTCACACATAAACTTAGAGGCCCACTCATACAGCAGCGAGCGATACAACAATCTATACCTTTGTCCTGTGTTCTAATGATAAAACCACAAATACACAGTCCTCTTTGTCTGTTGGAGCTGATGTGTATCTGACATCAGTAGTTAGTTTTGTAATAATCCAATATGCATCATCAGGTCAGATGACAGTGGTTTCAGCAAATCTTAGAATAGCTCAGTAGCCGTCATGGAGTCGGTATCTGGGTTAGAATCTCTGCCTGCTATTGGATCATCAATATGAGCTTTGTGCAGCACGTTCCTCTATATTTCCTGGACATGTCATAGTGGAGTAATTTTTTGAACGTAAGTGGAAACCTCAGCCCTGAGGACACAACAACCCCCTTTATTTTTGTGTTTCTTTCTTTCTTTTTTTTTTTTAAGTTCCATTCATTCATATTTGTCTCTGACTTTTCATCTTTTTTATCAACAGCAAACTGCTCTTCACTGGTCAGCATTTTATAACCGTCCAGAGCACGTACGCCTTCTGATCAAGCACGATTCCAACATAGGCATACCAGACAGCGAGGGCAAGATTCCTCTGCACTGGGCCGCGCACAGTCAGGAGGCCAGCGCCACGCAGACCGTGCGCTGTATACTGGTACGTGCTGAAGTGCAGCCACACACGTTCACAGCTCATTTGTCATCATCTGCCATCCTCACCGTTTATTCCTCATCTTTCTTCTGTGGTGCCGTATGCATGTGTGTGCATGTGAAGGAAGCAGCACCCACCGAGTCCCTGCTGAACTGGCAGGACTACGAGGGTCGGACGCCCTTGCACTTTGCTGTTGCCGATGGTAATGAGGCAGTAGTGGAGGTGCTGACATCTTACGAGGGCTGTAATGTGACAGCTTACGATAACCTCTTCAGAACGCCGCTGCACTGGGCAGCTCTGCTGGGTGAGTGAATACATGCCCCGTGTGTGACTTACAGTAGACAGTAGGTCACGTACAGGCTGCTGTATGTGACTCACAGACTCAAACTCCACCAGAGTCACTACCCTAACAGCAAAATTCTCATTAAGTCTTTTTTTACACTGAGTCAAATCTGAGTTATTAAACGTGACTATGTTTTATTTTTGTTCATGCCAGCAGCATGGCAGTACAAGTCTGCCTGTCAGTTGATCCACTACCAAAATATCTCAACTGTCAGATGAATTACTGTTATAATGTCTTCAGACAGCCATGATTCATGAAGATAAATCTTACCAATGTGGTGATCCTCTAGTGCCACAGGCAAGTGATGTTAGCATTTGCCACAGCTATAACAGTAATATGGCTAATATTCAAATACAGTGTGCTGCAACTGTGTGGTTGACTCCGCTATACTGTGTGAGTATAATACATGTGTTGACATTTTTACACTTATGTGAAGTGTAGTCTCTCAACCATTTTGGCCTAATCTCTCTGAGCAGAGGGGTCGCCACATCGGATCATAATCCGCACATTGATTTAGCCTGATTTTTATGCCGGATCCCCTTCTTGATGCAACCCCACAAACACAAACAACAATTCATGCTCAGAATATAGACGGGCAATTTAGAAATGTCAATCCACATGAACATGTGGGTTTTTTGGACTGTGGGAGAAAGCCGGAGTATCCGGAGGGAATCCACTCAAGCACAGGGAGAACATGCAAACTCCACACAGAAGGACTCCTGCCGGACCCGGGAGTCGAACCAGGAACCTTCTGGCTGAGAGGCAACAGTGCTAGAACAGCGTGGCTGAGAAATTACCTGCTTCCAAACCACTGACAGTACCTGCCACTCTGCACGTCCTCCTAATATAAATATTTTCCAGGCCACGCCAAGATCGTCCACCTGCTGCTGGAGAGAAACACATCAGGTACGATTCCCTCAGACAGCCAAGGAGCGACGCCACTGCACTATGGAGCTCAGAGCAACAACGCTGTGAGTTTTACACTCAGTCAGTGAGTCATTTTTGTGGTACTTTATTCAAAATACAGTATAGCTACAGTGTGTTGCTCTGTATGGTTTAATTGGAGAATTAAGAGATTAAAAAGGACACAATTTTATTAGCTTAGTTGTTTAGTGTAAAAGAAGTAGTCATGACTTAAGTCTCTTCAAAGATTCATTGTAGAGGGTAATTTCTGTGTGTAGAGCTGGAAGGTTAAGTGTAAAGTTCCACTTTAATTTTTTTTCTTGGAAGCATTTTTGAAGTATCTTCGCTCATTATGTTCATTTAACCAAGTGAATAAAATACAGTTGTTTGTTTTTTCATGTGAAGGAGACAGTTGGTGTGTTTCTGTCCCATCCATCTGTGAAAGATGAACCCGATCTGGAGGGCCGAACCGCATTCATGTGGGCCTCTGGGAAGGGCAGTGATGACGTCATCCGCACCATGCTCGCCCTCAACCCACACATCGACATCAACATGGCCGACAAGTATGGCGGCACCGGTGAGAACTTGAAAAACAACAACAGTGAAGAGCCTCTAAACTGCCCCTCACCTCTCTGTGTGTTTGCGTGGCATGACACTGTTTTCTGGGTCTGTCCCCAAATGCACACGTCTTTATCATTATTATTCATGTGCGGCTTGTCCTTTGTTTTGGAATATACATGATGTTGTCACTGGGGACTTCCCCTTAAGCTGCAAAGGAGTTAGTGAGATTGAAGAATAAGGAAAGAGATGTTGTCACCAAAATTGTTCCCAGCCTGCTGAACAGCCCACTGCCCTTTGACACGCTCACTCGCATACACGCAAACATTCATGACTTACTGCCACACTATATCCCCCAAGGCAGTTTATACACATTATCTCCATGGTGATGTCTTCTCTGCTCGACCAGGCGTTCATTGTTTATACATGAATAACATGGAAGGATTGAGCCATGCTAATGAGATGGTGTGCGGGGCAGTTGAACTGACTGGTGCTCAGATCACTTCCATGCACTTGACTCGTCTGTGCTGTCGGAGGACCGGAGAGGGGAGGTGGGGTATCTGTAAGTAGGATTAAGTGCATGGTTCCTCATTAAATACCTCTGTCTGTTTAACCCTCCATTGACCAGGCTTTAGCCGTTGCCCTCAGAGGGGCCACGGTCAAGGGTATAAAGGAACAAAGAAAGGGTAGACAAGGGACAAGAAACTGTCCTGAGGGTGTACCCAGCTCGATTCAGGAGCTCATGTACTTGTCTGTTATGTGTTTAAACAGCGCTCCATGCAGCCTCCTTGTCGGGCCACGTGAGCACAGTGAAGCTGCTGTTGGAGAAAGGAGCAATGGTTGACTCTTTGGATGTTATGAAGCATACGCCGCTGTTCCGTGCCTGTGAGATGGGTTACAGAGATGTCATACTTACCCTCATTAAAGGTGGGTGTGATTATCTCACACTATATGTGAAAGCATTGTTCACACTGAGTGTTCAGTGACTAGTGAAATAAACACTGGTTTCTCCTTTTTTTTCCCAATATTGTTTTGTTGTGTCCATCAACTGAAATATTTCAATGCAGGTTCTGCTCATGTGGACCTGGTGGATGTGGATGGTCACACTGCTTTACACTGGGCTGCTCTAGGAGGGAATGCTGAAGTCTGCCAGATACTGATGGAGAATGGGATCAGTCCAAATGTGCAGGTAAACATTAAAACATTTCATGGTGGGAGAACAGTAAGAGATGATTTATTGCCTCGAGCTGTTCAGCAAAAAAAAGCAACAGTTTTGTAGTAAACTTGAATGCTTTATCTGTTTATATCTGCTTGTCCTTCACCTCTATCATTCACAGTATATCAAACAAATGTAAAAAGCACGTCACTGCCTAAACGTTCAAACTACAGCAATTGACACTGTTTATTGTAAACTAATGGTTGACCATTCCGTCGACAGGATCATGCAGGACGAACCCCACTCCAGTGTGCTGCGTATGGTGGTTACATCACCTGCATGGCAGTTCTCATGGAAAACAACGCAGATCCGAATATACAAGACAAGGAGGTTAACAAAACAACTGGCATTTGCTTGAATTTGAATCTTCCTTTCTCCATGTTGTCTTTGGAGGCAAATAGGATGTGATGGTGGTCTTTCTTTCTGGGAGCACAGGGCCGGACCGCTCTCCACTGGTCATGTAACAACGGCTACCTGGACGCTGTGAAACTGCTGCTGGGCTACAATTCATTTCCTAATCAAATGGAGCACACCGAAGAGAGGTGAGGATGGAATCGCTCAGCAGAAGAGAGGAGGCAGTAGACATGGAAAAATCGATGTATTAACCACACTTTGTGTTCTGCAGATACACCCCTCTGGACTATGCTTTGCTTGGGGGGCACAGTGAGGTCACTCAGTTCATGCTGGAGAATGGTGCTCTGTCTATAGCTGCCATTCAAGACATCGCTGCCGCCTCCATCCAGGCCATCTACAAAGGCTACACCGTCCGCAAGGCCTTCAGGGAGAGGAAGCAGCTCCTCATGCGGCACGAGCAGCTGCGTAAGGATGCAGCCAAGTAAGAGACGAATTTACAGCTACATGCACAAGCGAGACATATTTCTGATGTTGTTCACCCCAGTCCCAAAAGTTTGGCGTCCCAAAATGCCAAATCGCCGCTGCAGTCAGTCCTTAAACTAATGCTCTTAGTGCAAGAATTCTGCACATCATGAAAATATTACATTTTCAATAAAAAATACTTTAAAAGTATAATAAATATTGATTTTTTTTAATTATTAGACTTTGTGAGAGCTAAATTAAAGTTGGTCTTTGCAACTTCAGCATCAACAGCGATTCCTTTGGTAATGCTGGGGAGGAAATAGTGTATGTTCACATTTTTTTTCCTTCATCATCAGTCCTTGTCTTCCTCTTCTCATCCATGTGAAAACAGTCACACTCCCCCCGTATCCGTCTTACTTCCTGTCATCTGTACACACATGCATCTTCCATCTGTCCATTTCCTCTGGTTTGTTCTTTATTTATCATTTATTCACCAGCCTCACCATATTTTTCTTTTGATAAGTAAATTTGCTTAAAGGACCATGTGACGTTTTTTGCATTTTAAGCAGGACATTTTATTCAAATGTTAGTATTGAATGTTTTTCTTTTAAAGTTCAGAAAATAAAATCATCTACATTGCTTTGCCAATAAGAAAACGGCGCCACTCGGATTGAACAAATACTCAGGATCCCTCTGTTGGAAAAGTACTGCAGTGATTAATATGTTTCATCTGGCAACAAGTTATTTAGGTGAAACTGGTCCAGTAAATAGCTTCTTATTCCTGAAGCAACCTTGAATGATGATACATCCTGTGGTCATGGAAAAGACATAACTCATTTTCAGATGGGTCAAATTGTAGTGTTCCTCAGTGGAAAAAAAAAGACTAAAGAAACCACTGAAACTAATGAAGCTGGGTTAAGAACTATTAAACACATTATTAAAATGTGGAAGGACAGTGATGGATCACCATTTTCCAGGAAAAATGTCTGAAAAAATCTTGAATGATTGTAGTTCACTTATACAGGTTGTTTGCTGAAATCTAATCAGGGATACATAATCATTCCAAGTGTGTAGTGTGCAAACTTTCGGAGGGCAGTATTATGATCTGGGCTTGCTTCAGTTGGTTAGGTCTAGGCTCAGCAACTTTATGTCCAAAGAAATGTGGCCAACTGACTACTTGAATTTACTGAATGACTGGGTATATATGTAAAGGTTTTCCATGTTGAATGGAACAGGCATATTCCAAGATGACCATGTATGGATTTACTGTATTAATATAAACAAATGGTTACATCAACATGCAGCATCATTGACACAGATGGATTGGTAACCATAGAGTCTAGACATATTACGCATCGCTAAGATGTAATAGAAAAGGTCAACTCTCCAATCAATAATTCAGGATTGTGGTAAAAACTGTGCAACCCTGACTGAAAATAAATTTAGTTACATTGTCTAAGCTAATTCAAATATATGTATGGCAAATATGTACTTTAATCAAAGCTAAACATTGTCTTTTTTTATTCTCCATGGAGTGTATTCTCCTATATATCAAATTGATTTCATAATATCATTTTTCACAGCTTGACAAGGTGTTTTGACTTCCTGTTTGTGATCCCAACCGACTGCAGTTGGGAGTTTCTCTGTGCTGCCATCGCCGTCTAAGGACTAATCAATACACAGAATGATTAAAGAAATTCAAGGGGCTCAGCGCATGTTTGAGAAAAAAATCCTAAGATCATCAGGTCAAACATTTGTAGAGTGGGAAACATTAGAAAGGAGGTTAGAGAATGAGAGGTTTGATGGTTTGACCAAGAAAGAAGAAGAAAACTGTCACTCTCGTGTTAAAGGGAACTAGTTTGAACTCATGAACCGCTAAGACTCGTGTCTTCTGTGAACAGGAAGCGACGAGCACGTCAATACCATGGTTTACAGTCAAGCACATTTTACACCAAAAAAAGGCCCTGCTTCAGGACTGACACCTTCAGCTTAGGCTTGTAGACAGAAGGGTTACGTAAAAGGGATATATTTAATTGCAAGATAACACTGCACACAAGCATAGTGGTGGTAGTATCATGCTCTAGAGCTGCTTTCAGGTAGATTGCACTAAGTTGATGGGCTAATGAAGAGCAACTATCTCAGACTTCTTCAGGATGACCTCAAATTAAGTTACAGTTGAAACTTTGACACGAGTGAGAGCTCCACTATCGACTCTGAAAAGTCATCAAGTTGGATGTGAAATTAAAGCATTTTAACAGTAAGCTTTTGGAAGAACCTTCCCCGAGAGTCATTTCATCTGATTGGGAGACACGTTTCAACCCAGCTTTAGGTCTATTAAACAAATGTGGAATGTGCTTCAAACTCTGACTCACAAACAGTGACAAATTTTGTTGAACTCTGCCAACTCCATACGGTCCTGTTAGTTGTAGATTTTACTGTCACTTCACAGAAAAACAACAGCTTGTAGAAACAATTTAGGCCTAATTTTGCCTTCCCATTTGTTTCCATGGTGACCCTGCATCCAACCAAAACTGTTGAACTGAGTTGTAACCAAATCAGTCAAACTTTGTATTGCCATAAATCTAAAACAAAAAGACAGTTGTGACTCTGCCCTTGAAGTTTTCTTTTTTACAGTGAAGGAGTGCAAATATTACCATTGATTGTTAGATCCTACCATTATGTTTCAAAGCGTAGGACTGCTCACAATCAGTGCTATTCTGAAAAATGTGACTACACGTGTTCCTGGCAATACGTTTCATATTTCGCATCATGTGTCACAAGGTCTGTGGGTGCAATTTTTCTGTGTGTTTAGGAAGCGAGAAGAAGAACAGCGCAGAAGAGAAGCTGTGCAGCAAGTTTCTGTAGCCACCACAGAGAAGCGAAAGGTTTCACTGGTGAGAGCTGAGCAGGAAAAGCTCTCCTTAGACAACATTATAGAGGATCTGACAATTAATGATGCATCGGTGGAAAAGAAGAAATCGTCCAAAGCTGAACGCACAAAGAGCAGAGAGGAGAGACACAGAGGTACAGAGGCACATTTTTGATAGCTGGATGTTTTGTTAGTTTCCATGATAGTATGTAATATATTGGTATCAAAGGGGGCAGATATTGAAAGGACTTTTATCTCCACCTTACCAGCCCAGAAGAACAAGTTTTTGAGAAGAATGACTGCAGATGAACATCGTGAGGTTCCTGAAGCTCTGCCCTGCAACTCTCATGTAGTGTCTGATGCATCTCAGACCACCAGGTTGAAGGAACTTCTGTCTTCTGCTGGCTCCAGCGAGCCACTTGGCCTAAAACCCACACCTCCAACAGTGCCCAAAGTCAGGGAAAAATGCCCCTCAAACACACCGACTCCTTCCACACCCGTCCCAACTCCGGACCAAACTGAAACCGGCACTAAAGCATGCGTCCCCCTTAAACAGAGAGACATTCACATGAGTGTACACACCGCCTCTGGCAAGACTGATGCCCACGCGTATCCCCAAAAGCAAAGAAACCACAAGGAACAGACTTCAGAGAGGGCCACTGTCAAAGATCAAACGCATGCTTCGTTAAGAAGCAATTCATCTTCAGATCACAAAAGACTCTCAAGGAAAGCTCAGTCTGGCCCACATGCAAAAATGCCAACATCCAGACAGAGGGAACATGACAAGGAGCTGCTCAGGAGGAGAAATGAGGCTGCACGCATCATCCAGCGAGCCTGGCAGAGGTGAGCCTATAAGTTCTGGAAAATATATGCATGTATGAATTTGGACCTGGAAGGGATCACGGTAGCTGAAGATTATTTTACTGTGGGAAACTGGCAGTCCCAGGCGCAGTCCACATGTGTCCTCGCCCACATACATGCAATCCCTCCTGTAACACCCCTCATTTTCATTCTGGATGCCATCAGCACCGGAGCGGTGGGGGGGAGAGCGTGGGAGAGGGCCAAGACAGGGAGGCAGGGGACAGAAAAGCTATAATCTAGAACTTTCATATTAACTTAACAAGAGGCTAAAAGTTCAGCAAGGCTGCTCTAATAGCTACCAGCAGCTTCACTTCGCTTTTCTGGCCCCCTTACACACACCGTGTTTTCTCTTAGAGGCTGCCAGTCCGCTGCAGGAGGCTCTCTGTTCCTGTGCAGCTTCACAATTATATGTATATGCTGCCTATTAAATGCCCTAAATAAACTGTTTACTTTGTTTACGCTTAGTGAGCATCAGAGCTAGGATTTGCCAGCTTTTGGGCCTTTGAACGCTGTCTGAGATTTTTTTTTATTGAGCCGAGTGTTTTTGTGTGTGTTTGGATGTGTGTCTGCAGGTTCTGTGCACGCAGAGGGAGAGAGGTGAAGGACCGCGAAAAGGTGTATCCAAGTGAATCAACTTATGCTCATAACAGGAACAGGAAAATGGAAACCAGATCTCAGCTTGCCAAACTAGCACAGAGTAAAAGCTCTGTGCTGCAAAGCATCTATGGTAAGAGTATTATTACACTTCTTGTTTTGTGAGTCACACGGAAGTGTACCTCTAAATCCATGACTCCTTTAAATCAGTGAAACCAGGGACTCCAAATGAGTTGGAAGATTTATGATTAGGATGCTTATTATTCAGACCTCCTGATTGAGAGACTTTGCTAAACCTCTGAAATCTGGGACCTTAAGATTTCTTTGCCACCAGAGTAATTTTGCCATCATCATGCTAGAACTTCCCAAAGCCTTCAGAAGACGGGTTTTGGATTCCCGTAAGCCTGGTTAGAGCTTTAAAAGCACATCCGGATTATCTTCAGTAAATCTTCTTACTGTTAGGAAAACGTTCAACAAATGGCAGAGATTTGAAATGTTTTACCTGTTTACACAAACAGATTGATACCCTTCAGGTAACTCCTACGAAAACATTAGCACGCACAGAAAATTAAAACGGTTTGTCTCTGAATGTAAAGGTAAAGACCAAGCCCTCTGAAATAATACGCTCTGGAACTATGAAGGATTTTTATTTCTAACTTTTCATCCATCCATCCATTCACCCTGTTGAATCTTATGCAGGGTTACGGGGTGTTTTCCATACACTCAGATGTTAAATAGGGGGAACTCACAATTTAGAAATCACGTTCAATAGACGCAACACTTATTTTCTTCCTCAATATAAAAAAACTATGTTATGAAATTTCAAGTAAATGTCTCAGTAACTAAAAGGCTGATTCAAATTTTTTAACAGTAGCTCCGGTGCCACTACTGCAAATATTAGTGCAGCAGGAAAACTAAAAACTTTATTTCATAATCACTTTGATAGAGAACAAAAATTATCTTTCTCAACAGGAAAGGAAATATGCAAGTTGAGTAGTTAACGTTGAATAAGTCTGAAAGTTCAATATTTATTTTCAAAAATTTTCAATTGTGAAAAAAAAAACGTAAAAAAAAACATTTTTTAATCTTTACCAGGTCTTTAAATGAGGAAAATGCAACACATGACATATTACAGTGTCCTTATTTAGTGAATACAAATGAAGGATCACCTTCACACCTGCTGACCATCAGCAGGTGTGAGTTCTTCTTTAAAAGAAGAAGTTTTAGCAGTTTTCCTGTTGGGAGGATTCAGGTGGTGTGCTGAGAGCAAAGCTGAATAAGAATGACATTATCAGAGATCTTGGAGGAGCAAGTTATGTTACCACTCACTAGACATAGATTGAGTTCCCCTCCCTGTGCTGCAGGAATAAATTTTGCTTCCACCCTTTTTAAATGTGGTGGCAGTTTCAACACTGCTGCTGTTTTTTGAGGCTACGTTTGTTTAATGTACTTAACGGGAAAAACAAGCAGCACATCAACATAGCTATTGTACTTGATTGTGGATGGTTGAAAAACAGGAAATACATGAAAAATTGTGGAATGTCAGATTTAAATTATATGGAAATGTTAAAGGGAAAGGGTAGTCCACCTGCATTCAGAGTTTAAAAAAAACTTTTGAAACTAAAGGAATTGTGCATGAAGGACATGTCCAACTGTTGGATAATTATTCAAAATATATTAAAACATATACTTAGGTTTTCCACACAAAAAAGTATTATATGTTAAATTAGCACATACCTCTCTCCACCATATTGGCTTACTCCCTCCAAGCAGACAAGTCGCCACAGCAGATCAGCACAGTCCACACCAGATGCAATCCCACAAACGGGGAAAAGGGGCTCAAACCCAGAACCCACAGAGGCAAAGTCTGATGCTCTACGAACTGAGTTACACAGCCCACGTAAATTAGCACATACCTAACATAAGTAAATGTTCTCTGCAGTGCCTGTAGGCTCCGTTTCAAAGAATCAAAAATGTAGAAAAGGTCAACAATTTCCATGTGCTCTAACACTTTTCCTCATGACTGTACATAAAACTACAACTACCGTCACAAAAAGGTTTTGACAAAGTATCTTAAATAGATGTTTGAATTTATGTTTCCTTTAACTAACACAGAAATCTACTGTCATGACAACAACAGAGGAAATGTAAAAATAAAACCAGCTGAGAAGAGTTATTGCAGAGTTCGCAGAACAGCACTGTAGTTCAAAATGATGATAATGAAATCTGTTATTAATCAGGGTTACTTTTCTACTTCCAAACATTTTATTTCTCAAAGCTAATCTTCGACTGCTGCAGCTAAAGTAGCCAACATGTACATGAGGACTCTTTCACGCCCACGCCGAAAGAGGAAAAAACAGGAACCTTTTGAGTTAAATTGACCTCTGAAGAAGTGAACGGCAGTAAACATCACTCTGTCGGTAATCCAACACAGGATCTGTTCTTGTGGGGAATCATAAAACCTCTTTCTGAACGTATTAAGTAAACAATAAGCATGGTTGAGGAGTTGAATAAACAAATAAACATTGGAAGCAGATATTTTGTGGGAATCTGGAATTAAGGGATTTAAGAAAGAAGCCAGGAGACCTGGATAATCAGTTGTTTACTTCTGTGGGGGAAAAAAAACCTGTGAAAACTGTCTTACATGTGGACAGTATCAAGTTGGTTTTCTGTGTGGACCTGCTGCCTTATTTTAACTGCAAAGACAGCCTTGACCTTAGTAACACATCACCAGGTGATGACGGGAGGACAGGCAGGACCTTGCTGCACCAAAACATGTGAGCGCACGTGGCCTCTTCCTCTCACAGATGGACTGAGACGACTCCTTGGTCCAACCCTACCTTCTGACGGGGCTTTTTCCTCCCCCTTCTCACCTCGCCCTACTCTCTCTCTCCTTCTCTCTGACAGTCCTGGTACTGTGAAAAGTTCAGAGCTGTCAGAGGGAATGTCAGACGACTGCATCGGGCTATCAGCTGAACACACAAACCCCCACACGATGCCTTACACGTTCATGAGACTTATTGTCTCACTCCCTTTTTTTGTTTGTTTCTGCGACATGGTCGAGGACTGTTTGACACACAAATGTGGAGCAGGTCCTACTTCTCTCTTCGTTGTTGTTATTTTTTCTTTCAAAATGATCTTTCAAACCATCTTTCTCATTGATTTGTATTGTCAGACATGGAAGGGACTGTAGTTTAGATTTGACTAAATATGATGCACAACTGTGCTCTGCAGTGCTGTACAGACTACTGTACACAGTAAAATCAATGGGAAGACCTGACACTGGTTGCCAGGAAACCATTGAGATGTGTAACTTTAACCCACAAGCTTTGTTCTATTATCTTGGAGCAAAAATAAAGGGTTACACCTAAAAATCGGTCAAACTGCCTTTGGCCATCATTTTTTAATTGGGTTTTTTTTTATTTTTTTCGATCAAGGGGCCCTGATAAGCAGTTACTTTAATTTTTGAGGTTTGTTAAGTTTGTAAGAACAAATTATTGGAGAAAAAGGAATTAGAAAAAGCAAATTTTAGGCCCCAGCGAGGTTTGAACTCACGACCCCTGGTTTACAAGACCAGTGCTCTAACCACTGAGCTATAGGGCCCTTCATAAAGTCACCTGTCCTGCAGGTTCAATTTGAACACACCTGTGTCCATGGGTGTGCCACTTTGTTGTATTAATTTGCTATGCTAGCCCATCCTTACGCAATAAAAGCAAACTCGTTTCAAAAGCTGTACACATTACATGATTGGTAATCTTATTACAAATGTAATTCAAACATTTTTTTTTTTGTTTTGTCCATCAGGCAACTCTATGGCCAAACGAGGGCGATCGTTTCAGGGCTCTCAATCTCAGCTGTTTCTGGACATCCCTCTGCGCACGCAGAGCCAGTGTAAGTACACACACACTCACAAACAGCTATTTAATAAGTTGTATTCTCCTAAAGGTCATTTTATGTTCTTGTTTTCCAGTGAGCGGATTAGACTGCGTACATCTGACTGATGTGGTGACTCAAGCCAAGCAGTACTCCTACCACCTGAGACCACACAGCGCAGGACAGGGGACGCGGGGACGAGGGAAACACTGAGCACACACACAAACACACCCCATGTTCTTTGGTGTTTTCTCAGCTGGCTGGCAGGTTAGCTCTATAGAATTACTCCACACAATGTTCGCTCAATGTGCCAAGCTTTCTAAAATTAAGTCGTATGACATCAGAACCATGACCTCACAGGGTGGGGTTAAGTCTACAGAAATGGCGTGTGTAAAAGATAACCTTTCATGCATTGTGGAAGGAGCGCATACACACTCCATGTCCCACGTTCTCCATCGCTCTTGCACACACACTGAGATAACCTTTCCTCCTGTTGTGTAGAATGAAGCAGTCTATCAACAGCCGGTCATACAGATAGCCCACCTGCAGCCACCAACACTCTCTC
>JAOWBL010000008.1:10230785-10244422 GCA_028564865.1 Zenarchopterus dispar
CACACACACACACACACACACATTCCTGCTACACATCAGTCTTTGAGTGCTTTCCCTCTCAAGAGAAATATGTATTTCTGAACTAAGGTCTTTTTCAATCTTATATGGCAAAAAAAAAAAAAGGTGTACTTTTATAAACAAAGAATAATAAAATAACTTTAAAACAAAAACAAAGTACACTCTGATTTGACTTTATTTTGTCTTTATTCTGTTTTTTTTTCTCCTTTTATCCAAAGTTAACTCATACCACTTGTAACCTCTTGTCCAACTTTCAGCAAAAACAAAACTCACTTATGAAGGCAAAGACGGAACAAACAGACAAAGAATAATGCCAAAAAGAGGCAGTTTGAGACAGAAAAAAAGGGAAGTTCCTTAAACAGGAGCATGGAGCATTCTTGGTTACTAATAACAATAATTTAAAAAAACGTTTTGTCACATGTACTTGTTCCTACTGACCTTTCGTGTTTTTGTCATTCTAAATGTCTGAAAGATGAACTGAGCAACACACCCTGTACTTGTCTATCGGTTGCGTCGGTTAGTACATGTCTCGAAGGCCCATACTTCCTCGGTGTGCAGAAGAGCTGTGAGCCATGGTGACGCTGTAACAGTAAAGCAAGTCTGTCAGCCACTGCTCCCTGGTTGCGCCCCGGGGGTACCGCTGAAACACAGACATGCAAAGGGCAGTCAGGTGACAAGCATCGACAGACTGGTTGTTAATCTCTCTCTCTCTCCGTATTCTGCAGAGGCACTGAAATGTGCGTGCGCTGAGTGATTACCGTGAGGTACTGTATGATCTCTTGCAGCAGAGGAGCGTTGGCCACCAGCTGGTTATGGAGAGGCGTGTGCTGCAAGAGCATTGACAGGATCTGCCCAATCTGTGGCAGCTCTTCTTCATTCAGATCTCCGATACGCATCGACTGCAGAATAATCCGCAGCAGGCGAGGAACGCTGCTCAGTGCTGTGACACAGGCGCCCCAAATGGCCTCCCTGCAATCACCACAAGACCTGTTAAAAGTCTTGAAAGTGGCAAACAACAAATTCCCTCTATGATCATCCAAAGTGCACCTTTTGTGGCTGGTTTCAGCAGGTGCCTCCTGTTGCAGAGTGACGAGCAACGCCAGCAGGCTGAGGCAGCAGTGGGACAGGAAGCGCAGCACTGGCTCAATGGGCAGGACAGACAGATCCAGTAATCTGGATACAGCCCTCAGCAACCCAGCTGCCATGCTGTCAGGAACCACCTCCAGCTTGGTCTGAGACATAAACACAATTATATCACTGCTATGGGGAAAAATAAAGCATAAACAACAACTGTTTAAGAAATGCAAACTGAAAATGGACACCGAACTACCAACTTATGTAAAAAGAAGTTAAAGAGATGAATAAAAATACACTCTTACCAAGTATCTGAAAATGCCATTTTGGAGGATATCGAAGCACTGAGACTTTGATCCCATCGTTTCCAGACAGTGGCACACTTCCTACAGCAATTTAAAAAAACAGTTGTATTACATTTCCAAGAACCACATCCAAGGGAATTCTTCCGGAGAAATCTTAACTACGAATGGAAATATGTAGACATGCATCTTATACAAAAAAAAAAAAAAAAATCATTACATAGTGCTTAGTTTTCTTATTACGTTCAGTGTTGACATATTATCATTATTACTACTAATTTCTGGAGTAACAAATACAATGAAACTGTTGTTCACACGTTCCAAAGCTTTTTATTTCTGATGTGTAATGTTGAGTAACAACAGGAGATAAGAGAAAACTTCAAATTTCCTGAACAATGTTTAAAATAAAGAATTGCAATGACGAGATGGGGAAATGAAACCCTAGTGATGGTATTTCAGTGACAATTAAAAAACAAATCGTCTAGAACCCTTTTATCCCCCATGTTTTATTGCCTCCTGTCTGAATGAATGATTTTCTTCTTGCTGCAACAGAGACGAGACTCGGTTCAGGCCTAAAAAGCCGCAATGCCACCAACTTTTAAAAGGTGAAAAATAAGGCTCAGCTTTTCCTCATTAACTTGAAACCAAAATCAAATTTCTCATTACCTTTTATCAAATTGAGGTGTGTCTGAGCAGTGCACCTGTTGGCATTCTCTCAGTCATTAAAAACAATCCCGTCTCATTAGTCGAACCGGAGCTGACACAGTCCGTTCCTTAATGCTGCCCACCACCCCCTGACCCCCTCCCACCTGCATCCCACCACTTGCCTGTGATTGATTTGGACAGGGAGATGAGAGAAGCAGGATCTGAGGCCTTAATTGAGGGTCGGAATTTGTGATTATAAGCCCCCACTAGCTCACACACATTTGCCCCAGGTCATAGTTACGTTAACGGTAATTTCTGTCCAGAAATGTCACTCTCTCATCATGCCATAGGCTCTCATTAGCATTTGTGCATATCCACTATGCCCGATAACCATGGATCTCCAACCTGCGCAACGCGATAAAGGTTCCCCTCTCAGCAGGAGAGCCATGATAAAGCTTCCACCCTCTGAGCTCTATATGAGGGACAGACAGACACCAGGGGGGACTAAAAGACCACAGTTGTGTCCAGAATATCAACACTGCAATTTTCAAAATGAAATCTTCTCTTCCTCTTCTTTCACCTTAAAAGTCTCTGCTCTGTTTAAATTAAACTAATTTACTTTTGAGTGGCAGCAGTTACGATAATTACATGCATACAACATCTGGGGGTGACAGTAAAAAGGAGTGCACACCTCAACAACATCCCAGTGGTGAGTGAACTGATCCAGCGGGGTGGAGTAGAGGCAAAGGGGGGAAAGTGAAGTGGGAGGTAGGACACTCTCATCCTCCTGCAGGGTGGCGAGATTTTCAGATGAGAAGCCTGTGAGCGTGGAGAAAAGGAAGCTGATGTAGTCCACGTCCTGCAGAGCTGCTTCCTGGCTTCCAACCGACCAGCCACTCAGAGAAGACCTGCAGAGCACAAATGACAAATACTTTATACAAAATATGACACAAAAGCCACAATGTAAAGTAACATCTTTCTGTATGTGATATATTTGCAAAGTGTCACAGTTTAGTGTGCATTATCCCATCCCACAGGAATATTTCTGATGTGTTTTGTAAGAGTACAATATTCAAAACAGAAACGCGCATAAATACAGTTATGAAAATGATTCCTTGTCCTGAGGGAGATAGATCTGTAACAGCAGGAAATGTGTGTGAATAACAGCGTGTTTTATGAAGCCTGGGAGGCACATGTAGACCGTCTCCTCAATAATCCATGACGATGCTGCATTCCAGCCTCCCAAAGAGCTCTTTGTGTCAAATCCATTACGCACACATCCTATCCCATATGAACCCAGTACTCCCTCCACTCAAAATTTGTATAACACTGGCCCACTGACATGGGAAAAAGGTCAGATTCTACAACAGGGAAAGGTAAGTTAGGGACAAGAACCTGTTTTTATTGCCAACAGTAAGTTGCATAAATAAATGAATAAATAAAAACATGTAGTCACATCACTATCTATCAATAAGAAGTCAAGAGATCAGTTGGAACAATATCAATCTGCGAAAGTGCAATACTGCCATCTTATGGTGGTCTGCGAGAGTGCATTTCGTGTGTCTGACAAGACCATGACTGCCAAAGCAGAGGAAGCCATCTCCTAAATATGGGGAGAGTCTCTTATGCAAACAGGGTTTTCGAGCTCACCTAAAACGTATGATACGGATCAGAGAGGTAGCAAGGCTGGCAGAGATTCGTCCAGCAGTGCAGCAGCTGCTCAGATTAGAGAGAAGAGACTGGGATATCTGAGGGAGGAAGTAGAGTAACTGCACCATTCGCTGCTGGGACTCTGCTGGTAAGAGCACCACAACTCCTTCCTGTGGATCTTCACACACACAAAAAAAGGTTCAAATTGTAATTAAACAGTGCCAGAAATATACCTTCTGGGAGATATAAATTAAAATAAAAAAACAGAATGAAACCAAGATCATCAGACTATGTTTGTAGCTACAGAAAAAAAAAGAAAGAGACCCAGAAAGACATAACTACTACATGAAGGGTGCAGATAATGTGAGTGTGTGTGTGGTGTTCTGTCGGTCTCTGACGCACATGCTGATGTCAGAAGCCCTCAGACAAAAGGAGTCTTGTGATGGTGAATTGTTGGATCTGCTGCAGTTTCTGTCAGAATACCCCTCCTCCTGGCCCTCTGTGTCACACACCAGCCTCACTATCTGACCATCCTCTGAGCTGTGCATGTGGACAGACTTCTAGCATTAGTTATAGCTGTTCTACAAGTTGTTTTAGATACGGGAAAAACTTGAGTTATACTGCCTCCTAGTGGAAACTTTTTTTTTTCACTTGGTCATCCATCAGTTAAGTTTAGGTAGTAAACAACATCTAGACACAGAGCTCAGGCCATCACTAGAAATTCCAGTGACTGCATTTGTAGCTGGCAATAAGCCATAACTTAAAAAAAAAAAAAATAATAATTTTTGTACTACTTATTAAACATCTCTTACACTTCACACTATGAAAAAGTTTAATTCTTAACTACTTAACTACAGCTGCAAAGTCAGAAATTTTGCGCCAAATAAGAACTATGAAAAAAGGTAAAATCTCCCTGTTGGTTTCAGTGTTTCCAATGCAAGGCAACTCCAGTTTTCTGTACTGAAAGTATCAATGACAATGAGGCTCCAAAGTGCTGCTGTGTTATAAATCTAAAATTATATTTAAAACGAATATATGTACATCTTGTCCCTTTTTTTCTAATAAGCTACTTCAACCTGCACGACCACTAATTTTTCAGTTTATAAGTGTGTGCTCACCGTAAAGCCTGCAGGCGTGCGTCTCCAGACTGTTGAGGAGGTCGCCGTTGCCTCGAGAAGCTGCAGCCTGGATGGAAATGATAAGCTGTGCAGAGAGCGTGGGGTTTCGGTGGCCCAGCTGGGACAACTGTACAGGAAGAGATGCCAGCCAGCGACACAGCACCTTGCTCCTTCAAACAGGGAGAGGAATATACAAAAAGTGCACATAGATACAAAAGCAATCACACTTGTTGAATATTATTATAAAAATATTCCCTTTTTCACAAGTTGGATTCAAGTGGCAATGTCCTTCCTCATCTACATGTATGGCCTATAAGCCCTACAATTTACTTTATTGCTGTGTGCTTAGGTTTTTAAAGGTGACTAGTGAAATGTTAAATAGTGCATTTGAAAACACACAGAAAAGCAAAATATTACATAAAATATTGGTATAGCATTTTTTCTATATTTAAATAAAATGGGCTATTTAAATTCTAACTTTACTATTAACTTTGTAGTTAGGAGTAAAGCAAAACGAAAACAGTTATCATCACACTTGTGAGGTGCAGTGAACACAGCATTATTTATAGTCGTAGCTGTGGGTCTAGGTAAAGATGGTGAGGCTGAACATTTCCACTCTAACTTTGATCTGTGATGCAAGAGTAGTCTACAAATCTTAAGAACTCACTGGATAGTATGTTATCAAACCAAGGCTATCCCAAAGTTTTTTTAAGAGCTGAGACTGTACATACTAGAAGAAAGGCTGGAAAAAGAGATTTTCAGATTGTGTCCCCTCTTTAGGTCAAATAACCATGACCACAAAGAGAGAGGTATTGAGAGTTTCCAGATGCTACAGATGTTACATCCTATCAACGCTGTGATTTATCCTTTTTGAGTTCCTTACAGTAATGAATGTCTGATCATTTTCATGTAGACTTTAGTCTGGCTTTGTAGGACAAAGGTACAATTATGCAATAATATATTGTCCTTATTCTAACCTCATAATTCTTAATATGTGCCATCAATATTCTAAACACTATAATTTTTCACACTATGGTTATGATTGAACTATGCAACTGCACCAAAAACCGTAAATGTTAACGTTAAAGAACCTAGAGCGCAACATTCAGGTTACCTGGCAATGTGTGCATGAGCTTGCTCCTGCAGGTAGAGTTTGCTGTAGAAAGAGAGCAGCAGAGATCGTGTCTGTAGAGGGAGGTTCCTCTGCTTATAGTAGATATACACCGCTGCCAAAAGTTCTTCTGTCACTGCTGCACAAATACAAACACATACAGATATTTAGGTGATAATGCATATTTAAAATTCCCATTGAAGGTTTAATATTCAAATGTTTGCATATGATCAGCGTACCATCATGACAACTACACACCAGTTTGTGGCCCAACAATTTTTGGAGGATACCATTCTTCATGACTTAACATAAAATATATTGTTGAAAAAAATATATTGTTGAAAACAAAAACCAGTTAGAGAGTATTACAAAGCCACTTTAAAGAGTCATAAAAGACTTTGGCTGTGGCTGGGAATGATGTTTTGTACAGACCTGTACTGCAACAAACTTGAAGACTTAAAAACAGTCTGTTATTTCACCACTTTGTGTGCAGAGGATGTGCAGTATTGTCAGCTATATTTTGCAACTTACACAACCTTCTTTGTTTAATCAGC
Organism: Zenarchopterus dispar; assembly: GCA_028564865.1. Lineage (NCBI taxonomy): Eukaryota > Metazoa > Chordata > Actinopteri > Beloniformes > Zenarchopteridae > Zenarchopterus > Zenarchopterus dispar. Next base: position 10,237,258 of record JAOWBL010000008.1, read on the forward strand.
TTTAGTAGCTCCAGTACCCACAGCAGTACCCAGCACAGAGTCAACCTTGTTCATTTTCGTCAGTTTCTTTGAGTCTCGTGCTGTTGTTTCTACGGATAGCTGCAAATAAAACTTCACTTTCCACCACAGGATTATAGAAGACATCCAACATCTTGTTGGAAATACTGAAAGACTTAAGCTTTCTCAAGAAGTTCAACATACTTCATCGCTTCTTGTAGAGAGCCTCGGTGTTGCATCTCTAATCTGGCCTCTGTCCAAGTGAGCATCCATTGCTAATAAAGTGTCTTTAAGATCTTTTACTTGTTCTCGTGTGACTTTTAACTGACAGGACTTTATTACAGTTCAGTCTGTAGTCCAACGACACCTCGCACCTCTTGTGTCAGGATGGAAACCCTGTTGAGCTTGGTCTTGTTCACATATTAATCAAGGTAAAAGTTGTCCACCAGTTCTCTGTATGTGGTCTCCCATCCACCATTGGCACAAACCAGAATTGCAGAGTCATCTTAGTATTTCTGCAGATGACAGGACTCTGAGTTGCACAGGCTGTCTGGGGTACCCATAGTGAGCACCTGTTCCTTCCGGCTCAAAAACAATGGTCTATGTGAATTGGTCAATAATTCAGGTATTGTCAAGACATCCACCTGCTGTTTTTTTTTGTTTTATTTTTTATGTTTTTTTTATGATTGTCTCACAGCAGAGTCCAGGCTTAATCCTATTATGTCCTCTCCAAACAATCAAAAGAAATTATTCTTACAGTGCGACCTGCTTTGTTTGCTTATTCAGGTGGACAGGTGGATATTTGAAGAGGAAAAAGCTCCACTAAATTGGAAATATTGTGTCTCCAATTTATCTGTTTTAAGAACAGCGTTTTTTCATACTTTTTTTTTGTTCGTTTTTAGAAGTGTTCCAGTGGGCAAAGATTATCCCAGACCTGCACATTAAGTTACACATTAATGTCAAAATGGTAATGCATTACGTATTCTTAAATAAATAAAAACGGTGTTGGCATGGGAACACAAACACAATTTAGGGGTGAGATTGATGGGCCACAACGACACTCTTGGTGATTGAATTAAAACACATGCTCACTTCTGCTCCTCTGTGTGAGCACCATTTTCCACACAGTACCCAGCAGCATGTGCAGCTGCCTGTAGCTCAGCTTCACCCCACTGCCCAAGGTGTCACGGACAAAAGTCCTCAGTGGCGTCAGCCAGTCTCCATCCACCTCTCGACCGACACCCTGCTTCTGGCTGAGGGACACCATAACCTGGCAAAGTGTGATATTTAAGGCCAGAGGCTCGACAGTCAGAAACTGGATGGCAGCATTCTGTTTACTCCTGAGGAGAGGACACAGAGATGAGAACAAACTCAGTGAAACATGTCATTTCAGATTCCTCATCACATGACACAGAGGTACGTTAAACTCATTGGCATATGGCAACAAACAACTTTAACTTTCCCTGGAATTTATGAAACAGTGTGCAGAGTAACTAAGAATAAAAAATGAATGATTTGCTTTGGGCTGTCTCTAACTTTCAACTGCATTACAATTAACGTATGTGTTTATAGTGATCGTTTTACAAAGATGTAATTGCATGTTTGGTTCATTTCATGCAGCTGCTAAGGTTTGAAACAGAAATGATCATCAGAGGATCTTGTTTTATCAAATGTCCTAAGGTGTTTGTAAAAGTAAAACATCCAGCCAAGAAAAACGTGGAAATTGTTCAGCATTTGGATTAAATTTGTAAAAGATTCTATCAAACAAAAAACCTGAACTACAAAATGCCAAATCAAAAAGAGCCTTCCAGTGCCTCTTCCAGAAGCCTTTCCATTACTGAACTCAAAATCAGCCTGTCACTAAACTCAAAAATTGTTTTTCTGATTTATTTTTTTTCTTATAAAGTTGCATGCAAACGTAACCGAGGATGAAAATTTCTGATTGTCAGCAGTTAACACGAGAGGAAGATAAACTCATGTCTAAAAGGAGAATTACTCCATCCCTTTTGATTTGTTTCAGGTTTAAAAAAAAGAAAAAAAAACAGAAAAGGATCACAAAGTAAAGGTCTGAAGATGCGAGCTGATTTCAACTTGAAGGTAACTTTTACCCACACCTTAGACCTTGATCAGCTTATTCGGGGCTATGGTCGTTGCTCAGTCAATGGTAAGAAATAACATGTGATGAAGGGCATTACATGACCTTTCGTATCAAATCTTGTAGAAACAATCATGAGCCACATACACACCCAAAAGTAGCAGCTTGCACTGTGAAATTTGTAATAAATTTAAAAAAAAAAAAAAAGGGCTGTAAGGAGAAGTGTAGTAAGGCAGCTGTTCCCTCAATCTCTAATATAATTACTAAACAACTGTTAAAAAATGCTGAAGGTCAAGCTGAAGAGTAGAAAACTGAAGCGGGAAAAAAAGGAAAGATATGTTCATAGAATTACTCTGCAAAATACCCTCAGGAAGATTTTGCTAGCCCCAAAATGGTACTTAAAGAAAACCTTTACCACCTATACCTTTTCCACACAAAATTAAGCAACTGAATTTTCCAAATGAAAATCTGTTTAATTGATATTCATTTTGAACATGACTCCAGTGGATTAAAGACTAAATTAAACTTTCTAGCTGCACTAAACAAAAGCAAGTCTGGAAAAAAAGGGTGAAGGATTCCTAAAAACAACTCTACAACTGCGTTGTATATGTGGCCCTGCGATGGACTGGCGACCTGTCCAGGGTGTACCTCTGCCTCTCGCCTGCAATGGGCTGGGATTGGCTCCAGCAGACCCCCGTGACCCAGAATTGATTCAACGGGTATAGAAAATGGATGGATGGATGGAACTCTACAACTGTAATGTATGCTGGTGGACTGATCAAAGTCACAAAACCACAGGAACAACCATTACCAGGGAAAAAGAAAATATCAACATATATCCAAATTCTGACATCAAGTACCATACTGTGTGTAAAAATGCTGAAAATGAAAAGAGGCTGACTTGTGCTAATTGAATCAAAAAAAACCCCTGCAAAATCCACTAAGAACAACCTCAACAGGAACAAGCTGAGAGTCTGCCCACAGTTCTGATCGTTCCCTGACCTTAAAGTGATTATAATGTGTGAATAGAACAGGTCGTGCCAGTTGTACCTGGAATCTCATATGACTAAAGGCATGGCACAGGAAGAATGAGTGAAAATCCTCCAAACGTCAATAGAGAGACTAGCTGTATCAAAAGGTCTTATCAAGCCTTTCGGGTGTTACAAAATACTGACCATGACTGACCAATCAGATAATTATGTAATTGTTAAGCTACCCACAGTATTAAAAACTTGGACTGAGCAGACCCAAATATTTTCATGCTTATATCCATAGGATGTACATCATCCCAAAAAGGCGCTATTTTATGAAGATCACTACATCTCCCAACTGCAATCTATGCCCACTTGATATCTCGGGTTCATTCATGCATGTTTATTGGGATAGGTCTAGTGTGACTAGCTTCTGGAACGAGATTTGTCTCATTTTAAGTGACATGCTCAAGATCAGGACCCCAATTTCCCCAGCTTTGCTACTGCTTAATGACGATTCCTCTCTAGATTAATCCCAGTTGGTTCACTGCAACCAAGAAAATGCCGGCCCTCGGGTGGAAACCACCACATTCCTTGGCTAGGCAGCTGGAACTCTTTCCTTGAGATTGTCTTGATGCGGTGGTCTGTAGCTCACATGGATACAGGTATGGGGAGGCAGCACACGAGTTAGTTAAAGAAAAGGTCCACCGCGGCTGACCTTGACTCTTTCATCTTATCGCTCATGTGGGGGAGAGTTGCAGGTGCGGAGGTTCATAGGGAGTTGCCATGAGAAGGTTGAGAAGGGATACAAGGATTTTACTGTTGTTCCATCCCACCAATTACATTTGTGAATTTGTGCAGGAAGGGAGGAAAAGGGAGAAAATCTTGTGTAATTCTTCAATTAAAAAAAAAAAAAAAAAAAGAGATCAAATTTTAAAAAAAAGAAGTGAAACATATGACAAAACTGTGTGCAGGCTTGAAGCTCCACTGTATAATAATGTTACTTTTCATATAAAAGTACCATTATTAATTAAAAAAAAAAAAACTGCAGTATCACATCTGTGTCTAAATGTGAAATGAGGAGATGGTTTGGCTGCAGAGTGTTCAAACACTTAAATCCCAACTCCATCAAGGGAGGGACACAGGTGAAACGGACTACTGGACATGAAGATGTCTGAAGAAGTAGGACTGTAGCAGAGTTACTAAAATTTTGTTTTGTTTTTAATCTGCCTTCTAAAACTTTTTAGCTTTAGAAGGCAGATCCGTGCCTTCTAAAGCTTTTTAAATAGTGCAATATAGTCTGTATTGTTTATGTGCTTAGTGTTGTCATCTTCAGTCTTTTCCTGTCTGATTACAAAACATGTCTGATACTACCAATTCGCCAGTTCCCATTATACAATAAAAGATTGCATAAATGTGAAATTAACAGGTATCATAAACAAACTAGGGTAAAAAAGTTTTTAAAAAATTGAAGGAAAAGTGTTAGGCTACTAATTTTGTTATATTGTTACCTTTTGAGGTCAACTTTCTTTTTATGTTTGACTGTGTCCCGGGAACCGTAGGGAAAGTTTTTCATGAAGTGCTGCTTAAAATCTCCAAGGTACTCTTTACGGAACCATGCATCCTAAACAAAGACAATGTAATGATTTCATTTTTTAATAAAATTGATACATTTGGTTAAAAATAAAATGTGGAAAGAAGAAAACAACTGTATTCTATTTGTGTACGCTTCATCTCACCAGTGCATCCTGGTTCTCCCGCTGTGGAGCCAGTTTTCTCAGCAGCTGCAGTATAGACAACACCTGGAACATTACTGACATGGTTTCTGGAGTGAGCAGATGAGCGCCTTCTGTGCTATTCCACGTGCAGTCACTGGCACTAGCTTCAATCCACACTTCCAGCAGGAGAGGCACAAGTGTAGCTGCAAAGCTCTGAATAGTCTCAGCTGAGTCCAGACCCTCACTCAAACTCGCCCCCGGGTCCACCTCAGGTCTACTCAGTGAAAGAATAAAAATTATTAAGCACAATATTAAAAATAAAAATAAGAATAGTGTGCTCATGTAAAAGTACCATTCTTAAAATTTCTTTTAAAAGCTTCAGCATCACACCTGAGTTTAAGTGTGGAGTGAGGAGATGGTTTAGCTCCAGAGTGTTCAAACACTTTAACCCCAACTTTGTTGGAAACAAGCTCCTCCCAACTGACATGCAGAGGTGTAAAACGGCCTTCTCCACTTGAACCAAATACTCCTTCAGTTCGGACAGACACATCACCTTCCTCCACTGGCCTTTCCTCAACTACCGCCTGCAGAAATCGCCCAAGCCTGAAATAAAATGTGGAACATATAACGAAGCTGGCCTTTAAAATTATGATTACAGATTATTCCACTTTTGTAAAATGGTCCCATCCCATCTATACCTTAGGAGAACAGAGAGCCGCCACTGCTGGCTAGTCACAGTCCTGTCAGGATTGACTGACAGTGTCCAGCTTCTTCCTTTGGCATCCTGAGTCTTTTTGGCTACTGTTTTACTTTGTCTGTGAGAAATCATCTCTAAAAAGTTCGTGAGGAGTACTGCAGGCCGTGCAGCTAGCAAAGACGGGTAATGCTCCAGGAACACATCAAGGACATTCATAGCATCCTCCTGGATGCCCGCTTCGATGTGAGTCATGGCACAAGACAAGTGAGCGCTGAGGAGAGGAAAAAACGGAGCCACTCGTTCTGCAGGCACAGACTGTGCAATGAACCTGCAAATAATTTCAGAATACGCATTAGAAATACCAACATAACCGTATTTATTGTACTTTATTTCAGTGTCCAGTGTCTACAACCTGAGCGCACGTGTAGCTGCCACACGAACATTGCCATCCTTGTCTGTCAGAACAGCAGCCACTTCAGAGATCAAGCGTGAAAGATGCTGCTCTACCAAGGAGGGATTAGTGGTGAGCAACTCTTTCAAACCCAACAAGGCACTGTGTTTCACGTTGGCATTGTAATGGTGCAGCTGAGACAGCAGTTCCTATGGGATAAAAAAAAGGGAGAATGGAAATGAAATATGGATTTCATACATTAAATTCAAACCATGCTCTTTGACTTAAATAAACTTACATTAACACCAAGCTGTCTGTGAGTTGTGGGGCCACTTGAGTCTTTTCGTAATTGTTCTGGCAGATGAATCCCTCTGGTACGGAAGTTAGTGTTGGTGGCGTTATCAGCTTTGGGTTTCTTCTTTCCAACTTTCAGCTTGACTTTTTGAAAATCATCCTGCCTCTTCTTCTTTTTGGCCTTCATCTTCGCAGACTTACCTACTGTCTGTGGTCCCAGACATAAAAGATAAAGATTTGAATCAGTTCATTAACTTCAAAAAGAAAATGTGCTATGAAAACCAAGATGGCGCCAGCGTACGCGGCTCGCCATCTGTCAGGTCTGCTCCTGGGTTTGTTTGTTGTGTTTTTACTGGTTGTTATTAGCTGGCATAATGTTTCTACTCTTCTGGTTTACGGTCGCCAAACCCTTTTAAACACAGGACATTGCCGTGAGTCAGTTTTAACAGACGTGCAAGGACAAGACTCATTGCCGTTCCTCAACATCCCAGCTTTCCTGCGTCGCACACCCTTCGACCGTCCGCGAAGGAGGACATGGAGAAGACGAGGAAAGCGAGGTGGTGTTTTGGTGAGGATCAAGGCTCTCCTGAGGTCGTCTGGAGGAAATCTACGATCCTGTGGACGTTATTTTCCCTCTTTGCGTTGGATCCAGCCTGTTTGGCCTGGAGCATCGATGGACCGAGCTCTCCTGCCGCTGGCGGCTCCCCCTGTCCATCTGTCTGGCAGCGTGAATCTCAGCAATCTCCGGTCGCTGGATCGGACCTCGCTTTCATCCATGGACGAGGGGATTGTCCGCTCAGCTCTTGTCAACGCTAGATCTCTAGCCAACAAAACTTTTATTCTTAATGACTTTTTTTACTTCCCAAGAGTTGGATTTTATGTTCCTGACGAAGACGTGGCTTTGGCCTGGTGAACTCACTCTGTTCTTTTACCTCCGGACTGTGGATTCTTCAGTTCCCCGAGAACTACAGGTAGAGGTGGAGGAGTCGCCGTCGTGTTCCG
>JAOWBL010000008.1:10250983-10264300 GCA_028564865.1 Zenarchopterus dispar
GGAAGGAAGGACCTGCGGAACCGTTCCTTCACACAGCGAGGGTGAATCAGTCTGTCACTGAAGCTGCTCTCCAGAGCTGTTTCATGTAAGTTACTCAGAACAGTTACTTATGTTTAGTAATCATTTGAAAGCATAACAATCCAGAAAAAAACATTATTAAAAGTTGAATTACTCCAAAAATATACACTTTTGAACACATTACAGTATCATGATACACAAAACTTCATTATATGAGGAAAATTTATTTGAGCTAAAACATATTTACATACATTTCTATAAACTATTTACAGTCACCAGGAACACCAACATGGATGTTTTTTGAAAACTGGATAAAACCCATTTAAATCTATACTATTTTTACACAATCAATTCAAATTAATTTGAGATTTAATCTGCTAGTTATTTAGCAAATTTTAAGTGTTTGAACTGGCCCGGACTTGTTCTTCTACGATTTTTCAGTTTTCTTAAAACCGAGGAAGTGTTTAACTTTCTTCCAAAATGAAGACTTGTGTCTTTTCTTTAGGAGAGCTTCCTCGTGTTTCGTGATGAGCTCCAGAAGTTCACTTCTGAGATCCCTCAATTCATTCTGATACATTTCCTCCCTCCTCCTGGAAGTTTCTTTAACAGAGGCGATCTCCTGAGACAGTTTTTCATGTTTTGAATCCTGCTCAGCTCTGACTTCGTTGATGATGCGCAGATTCTCTGTTAATGTCTGCGCATGAATCAGGATTTCTCCGCTCAGCTCCATCTGCAGGTTTTCCACTTTCTTTCTTCCTGCTGAAATGTCAGTTTCATATTTGAAGCTGAGCTCCTGGTGTGAAGTCTTGGTCTTTTCCACCTCTGTCTGCAATCTCTTTTTCACCTCTTCCGAGCTTTGTTGCAGTGAGGTCATTTGGTGAGCCATCTGATGACGGAGATCTTCCAGCTCATCTCTCAGTTTGTGGAGGACCTCCTGATCTTGAGAAACTTTGTCCTGGTACGACTTCTTTTCTCTCTCCAGTTCCTTCTCGAGTTTCTCAGCCTGCTTCGTCGCCTTGTCCATCTCAGCCTTATACATAAGAATCAACTCTTTGTATAAAATTCAGGCTGTGAGCACTTCTTCCAGCAGAGACTTTTTTTGTTGTTGTTGTTTCTCCACCTGGATTTCGCTGGAGATCCTCTGCTCATTTTTTTTTTTCTCCTGCTCTTTTTTTCTGTCCTGGTTGATGTACCTCTCTGTGAGGGATTTTTCTTTTGCCATTTGGAGTTTCATTGCCTCCAACTCCTCATACAGTTGGGCCACTTTTGACTCTGTATCAGAGGTCTTCTTTCTCTGTTTCAAACATGTCATTAAACCTCTTAATGTGGTCCATTTCCAGATTCCACTCCATGGAGTTCGTGTCGCGTGTGCTACTATCCCTCTTCTTTCTTCCCATTTTTTTGTTGTTTACTTTTTGAATATAATTAATATTTGTTACCAGCAAACCATCTGCATATCTCTCTCCCTAAGAGTGTGCTAAGAACTAACTGCAATGATGAAACTGGTTCTATTTATACTTATCTGTGGTCAAAGGTAAAAACGACACATGCTAAGAAATCAATGGCGCGAAACGATCGATATGTATTTATATGTACGTCATTACGCACAGCGAAGGATTCTGGGTATTTTTTCTAATTTTACCATGGCGACGGGGACGCTATTGTCTGTCGTTAATAGACATACGATTCATTTCACATTATTTTTACTTATGTACACAGACCTTTTTCAGTGCCAGGAGTTTATAATACCCTTTAAGACTCCTTCAGATTGCGGTGTAGAAGAATTCTTCGATATTTCGAGTTTGTCGTGTGGTAGGTGCGGTTCAAATCAGCGCCGGAGCACAACAGGTCTGTTTAACGTTTCCATCATGTCACACCACCACAACAACGTTTCCATCATGTCACACCACTTATATTACGCATATGTCAAAATAAACTTAGTAAAGCTTGTGAGTACTCAGACAAGCCCCGATACGGTAATTGAGAGCCAGCTAGGTGCTCAGTGTTTTCTGATGCTAACTTAGGATAGCCGCTTCAAGCCGCACGTAAATCAGCAACCGAAAACCACTGCTGGAATAAATATATTAGATCAAGCATTTTGTTTAAAGTTTTCTTACATAATCCATGTGAATCTAAAGAAATATATTCAAAAAGAAAGGTGAAAATAGTTAAAATTGATTTTCAATCACATTAGCTGTGTTGCGCATTTGGGGACCAGTCAGGACAGTTTCCTTATACGATTCACTCAACACTTATTATTTCCATTATTTATTATATCCTTAATAACGATCTTATTGGTTCATTTGATATATAATATATATAGCATACTCAGGCAGTCCCACAACCAAATTAGTGAAGCTAGACTGAATTATTTTCATTTATAAATAAATTTGATCGGGTTCATATAAGAACTCCAAGTTGAATGTGAAATGTTTGAACCATTGTTTTCCTCTGAACTCAAGGCACTCATTAATTCATTGTCATCTTTTTCAGGGCTGAGCTGTATTTGTAAAACTGGGTACAAAACCACAAATCCCACCACTGATAAAGTGTCCATAACATGTGAGAGGTGTCCCATTGGCAAGCCTGTATGTATAGGTTACCTTCAGTATCAATCTAAAAAATAAAAAAATAAACTCACTTTTAAGAGAAAAGGTTTTTTTCTCTTACATGCTACATGATTTTTAAAAAATATTTGAATCACGTTTTTTTGTGTTATGTTATTTCTAAACAGGCAGTAACAAATGACGGTTTTGCTTGTATTCGCTGTCCAAACGGGCTCAATGATCAAGGGAAGTGTCAGTGTCCACCAGGCAGCATCCTCGGTGAGTCACCAATAACATGAATGGAAAATTGAATCCACTGGATATTTATCGGTATGTACTTCTTCAGAATTGTGAATGGTAAAGAAGCAATAGGGATGAATTCAAATTGAATGTATGACGTATTTACATCATGTATAGTTGAGCTTTTATTCTTTCTTTCTTTTTTTTCCTTTCTTTGCAGTGGAAAGAGAAACCAATGGAAACCTTTTGGAGGAAGCCATATGTAAAGCCTGTGATGGGAATAGCCCTGCTTTATCTGTGCCAAACATCAGTGGAGAAAGGTACAGATTTTCAAACAAATTAAAATGAAAAAATTGAGTCAAGCCATCAGAGCGTTTAATACATTTGAAGTTTTCTAATTCAGTGTAAGGTGGTTTAATGAACGTCAAAATCCTTTTCTTAATGTGTTAAAACCAAACCTGCACTCTGAAAGGTGTCTTTTGGTTAAGTTTAAATAAGTGTAAAAACAGTTTAAAGGAAGACACTTAAAGATTTCAAGCAGTAATGATCGTGTCAAAGACGGGCTTGCTTACCAGCGAACTACAACCATATCTCGTTGTAATAATACATTCAACCACAAGGTTGGAGTGATTTAATGTATGAGATACAGTAACACCTACCTTGCCTGTTGCCCCCTGAGGCCATCAGAAACTGTTGGATATCCTCACATGATCTTACTGGTTGGCATTTGGATTATTTTTATCATGTAGCAATGTCTGCTGATGTCCCTCACATTATTTGAAGTATGATTTAAGTCAGCATTTTTCAGTCTTCAGCCAATATTTAGTGCTCTACATAACTACTAGCTTATGACCCACATCAACTCAAAAAACAATGTCATGCTCATGCACCACATCAAATCTGTCCCTCCACCCTGGACCCATACCAGTTTGTGTACTGGTTGGACCATTTGACCAATATCAACAACCATCTCCACTGCCCTCCACATCTGGACACAAGGGATTTATATGAGAGAATACTGTTCATAGACTTCATCTCAGTATTCAACACAATCATCCTCCAACAGCTCATAAACAAATTAGACCTGCTGGGGCTCAACACCTTGCTGTCCAGCTGACTGTTAGACTCTCTGACGGGAAGACCACAGGCAGTACAGATTGGCAGCAACACATCCAGCACCATCACTCTGAACAGAGGGCTCTGCAAGGATGTGTGCTGAGCCCCTTCTTCTTCCCCTTGCTAACCCATGGCTGCACTCCGAGACACACCTCCAACATCCTCATCAAGTTTGCAGAGGACACAACTGTGGTGGTTCTCATCAACAAAGGGCACTAGACCAACTACAGAAGCAAGGTGAACCACCTGGCCGGACAATGAAGGCACAATAGTCTCCTGAACATAGAGAAGACAAAGGAGATTTTCATGGACTTCAGGAGAGAATACACACAGCATCCTCCTCTGATCAACAACAGCGCTGCTGTAGAGAGAGTGAGAAGTACCAAGATCCTGGGTGTGCACATCTCAGAGGACCTCTCTTGGACCAATAGCACATCACTGGCAAACTCTGCAAACTGAGGAGAGCCAGAGCCCCAGCCCCCATCATCTACACCTTCTACAGAGGCACCATTGAGAGCATCCTGCATCACCGTGTGGTACAGTGCCTACACAAGGTCCTGAGAAGCTGAGAAGATCATTGGTGCTTCTCTCCCATCCACACCCCTCTCTGCCCCCCCTCACCCCTGCACACAATAACTATGGACTGTAAACACACACCCACACACACAACCACAGACCCTTCTCAGGATCTCAGGACTTCACCAGCACCTTATGCAGCACTTGTGCAGACTGTTCTGCAGCTGCTGCATTACACCATCACTATACAGTGTTCAGATATTTATTTAAATTACACTTCCACTCATTGCATTTCACCATTTACTACCTTATGTAAACACTTACACTTATTTTTTTATATTTGCTTAGTTTTTTTGTTTTTGTTTTTTATATTCCACCATGTGCCAAAGGAAACTGAATTAAAAAATTTCTACATGCCCTGAATGTATAGTTAAATTGATAATAAAATTGGATTTGACTTATCTCATGACGTATTTGAACATTTTCTTTGATCTTAATTTCTGCTTGTTCTGTTTACTTCTGTGTTAAGACAATACTGAGAGAGGCTGCCTTAAGTGTAGAGTTTGTTTAATGTAGTATTTGGGAGATGGAACAAAATAATCCCCAAAACTGTATTTCAGGTGTGAGAGATGTCATTCTACCTTCATTAAAACCTCCTGTGCATGTACAGCCCCTAATATCCTGGTGAGTGTAGACACCTTTCTACCCTCAGACTCTCTCACACAAGTCCTACACACATACTTATCAGAGATACATATTTAATTGTTGGTTGTTATTTTTATAGGCAGGAGGACTGTGTTTTTCTCCAAGTAGCCTCCCCACTAATGTGAATCCCAGTGTCAGCTATTCTCATTTGGTAAGTCTTCTTCCCATTCACCTCTTGACTTACTCATGTGGATATTTCATTTCACTTTTTCTTTCTTTTTTTCTTTTTTTCCAGAGATTCAGTGTCCAGTCTGCCTGGTTTGTGGAAAATCTGTATTCCTCTTCAGCTGCATGCCTTGTAATTCCAAAACCTTTAAATTTTCTTTGAACAATATTTCCTTGTTTAATGTCATTTGGAACAGTTTCTAGTTCTTGCCCCAGCCAAACACACCAACATGAATGAAGCATTTGTCTTAACATTCAGTGTAAACATGTCATGTTCTTGCAGATCTTCTCCAACCTGACAGCATGTCAGGCTCTTGGGAACATGTGTGTGATGAACATGCACTCCTTCAGTGCTACATCCACTGATGCTTGTGGTCTCTTTAACACCATCTTTAGATCAAGGGCTTCTCTGAGCTCCATTCACGATATTTCTTACTGGTAATCATGTCTAAACTGTGCTGTTTGTGCATGATTATAAATAAAGCATTGATTTGGCTTTAATTTAGTTTCAGCCAAACATGAGAACTAAAAGCTGTGATTATTCTTTTTACAGGAGAGCTAGTCTGCCGTGGCTTTACTATGGGGATGAACCAGGGCTGGCCAGTCGAGTGCTTCAGACTTATCCCGTTCCCATTATATTCAGTTTCAGAGGAACAGAGAAGGCAGGTGATCGATTTTAGGTATCTTTCACACTGGAAAGACAATGAAGAAAGAGTTCTACAGGAAGATAAAGCAGTATAAGGAAAAAGGATCCCCTTTTCTCCAGATACATCAATTGAGCAAAAACGTTGAAAATATTCTTTTTTATTGACATTTGTTTTTGTTTTTTGTTTTTTTTTTTGTCAGAACGCTGACATTCAAATGATTGCTGCTGTCTACAATGTTCGAGGAGAGTTCCTCAGATGGGAGAGTGTTGGACATACTAACTTGCAGGTACAATCTAAAGTCAGCAGTGATTAAATTATATGTTTTAGCTCTGGTCAGGCTTCCTGTAAATAGGACCTAGTTCTCACATCCCAATTTTAGCATGGATAGATTTTACAGCAAGTGATCAGACTGGATTTGGAAGACCACCCTGCAAACATATCTGCATGGGTTATTGTAATGGATAGAAAATTGATCCTGTTATGGTAGTTTCACACCGTCTCATCTTACCTCCTTCTGAAAACTTTCACTGAACACCTAATTCCAAAGTCTGCATACATATTGTCTTTCATAATAGACCGTAATGTCCTCCAAGGAGCAGTGTAGATGTTTTGCAAAGCAAATGACACAAAAGTGATATTAAAGTCTGCCATGAAATACATTTTAGAACCTGAATTCTGTCTCAAAAATGTATTTTAAATCAGCTGATTTGAACTCTGAATAAGGCTGAAGTCTGAATCAAGAAACAATTTTCTCTTCTTAAAATCTATATAAGGTTGTACTTAGTTTATAGTTAGTATAGTTCCATGTTGGAGCCCAAACCCAATCATTGTTTCCCACCACTTTTTTACACGAAAGTGTATAAATTGCTACAAATTTGTCACTTGTTATCTGGGTTGAACTACCATACTCATGCAAAATATTGAAAATAGAAAATAGAAACCATAACCTTAGCACCTCGCTTCTTCCCCTTTGTTTTTTTTTTTTGTTTTGTTTTTTTTTTGTAGCTTTGTCGAGAGCCAGCTACCAAACAGGCGGCAGCTTTCATGTTTGGAACTGCTTATCAAGAAAGTGTGAGTACCTTTGACATCTTTTAGTTTATGGAAAGAATACAAAGTCACGCAGCTTGTATCATAACCTGTTTGTACATGTTTGCATGCGTGCGTGCAGTGTGATCTTTCTTTAGCAGATCTGATGGTTGCCCATCGTGAACCGTTATTCTATGACGTGTTTATGGACTTGGCCAGAAGTGAGGTCAGAGAACTCCTTCCTTTGCCAATGTTAGTTCAAAACCAGCAGTACAATGGACGGTTCATCAATCAAGGTGAGATTCTGTCTTCCAGAACACGAGCTTTTGAAGACATGGATTATTTTAACATAATTTGTTCTTATGTAGACACCATGAACAATTGGTACCTGTCTCGCCGATTGTTTGTCGTTGACACACTGAGTGGAAGAGAGAGGAGCACGAGTTCTTCACCTAAAGTCATCCGTGTAGCTACCAGTATCAAAATAAGGTGGATTCAGAACACTTTGACCGCCTTGAAAACAATAAAACGTCTTAAAAATATTGCTTTTAGGTTCAGTGCTTACATGGCCAAATATTTGTTTGATAGGTTCCAACTGGTGCCACGAACAGAGGAGGGTCAGATATTCCCCCCTCTAATGGTAGTGAGCTACACAGACGTTCTAGTCAAAGATGTCAATTCTCAGAAAGTGTCTGTGAGTATGTCATACACACGTACATGTACATGTAGTTGTGAGAACCCTCATTGACTTCATATATAATAGTTCTCAACTCGAAGCTTTGATCATAACTCGATACCTAACGTAGTATGATAAATGGGGTTGATTTATCTATTTTAAAGACAACAGATTTTTGGTTGTTTTATGGATTAATTTGATCTTTTATAGGCAACATTTTCTGTGGAGTACGAAATGGATCACAATGAGGCTCGTGCAAAGACAGATGTGAGTTCAAGCATAAATGAAGTGTTGAAGCTTTGTGTAGTTCTTGTTTATGACAGAGGTAGCGGAGTGATTCAGCTTCACTTGTGTGTATAGACTGCTCTTGGTGTGATGGCTGGGATGGCTGTAATCTACTCCATGCTGAAGACAATAAGCTGGAAGAGGAGGACCGCCTCTCCTGTTATTGATGTAGAGGTACTATCTTCAGCATGTCATCATTTAAGCCACTCCAAATAATACATGTTTGTAAAGCTTTTGATTCACGTTGATCGCTCCCTTTTCTGTCTTCAGATGATTATCAGGTTTCTGTTGTTATATGCCGGTGATTTGGGCAATGTTTTCTTTGTCGTCACCGTGGGAACTGGACTCTACTGGCTCATCTTTTACAAGGTACAGCTGATCTCACTTGCCAAAATGTTCAGATATTTTATTCAAGCATTTGGGGTCTTTGAAGTTCATACTGGTCTCTCGTCTCTGTACAGCAGTTTTTTTTTTTCTTTTCAAAAGTTTTTGTTTCCTTTGTTTTTTGACTGGTCTTTAAACCTTTTGTGTTTATTTCCATTTCTGCTCTCTTTAGAGCCTAAAGGCAAGTCTTCTTTTCTTTCTGTGACCAACTTTTTTGAATGTACTGACTTAGCTCTCATCATTTTGGCTGCTGCCAGTGTTTAAGTTAAATATGTCTGTGTTTAGGCTCAACAATTCGTATCAGTGCTGCTGCCGTTGCCTTCTCAGGAGACACAGTTTGTGACCTACATCGGATGTGCCTTCGCTCTTAAGGTTAGCTTCTTGATGGGCAGATGTTTATTCCACCTATGTTATTTAAATCTATAAAATAGTAGAAATTGAAAATGTTTCATTTTATGTATTTGCCTTCAGACTGTCCAGTTTCTCTACAAGCTGATCCTGCAGGTGTCAATTGATATATTTCTCATTGACTGGGAGAGGCCACGAACTAAAAAAGCAAAAACTGTGCAAGGTACAAAACGGTCCCTCTGGTTTCATTTTTGTGAGTCATTTATCCAACTATTTTCTTCTATTCATTGTGTTCACTGCTGTTTCAGTGACACAGCAGATAAAAGGTGACTTCTCCCCAGTCAGCATCTGGAGGACCTACTTTGTGGCCAATGAGTGGAATGAGCTGCAGACTGTCCGCAAGATCAGCCCAACTTTTCAGATTATGGCTGTGCTCTTTTTTCTTGAAGTACATTTTGAAAAAAACAAACAAACAAAAAATCATTCTTGATGTTTTACAGCTTTTCATATGCACCTGTTCCTCATTCTTTACATTTCGTGCTGTTAAGGTGCTGGGTTTCTCTAACCTGGCCCGGAGGGACCACTGGTCAACTTTAGAGCGCTCCCCACAGGATTATAGTCCACCTTACAGCCTGATACTGCGGTACGGTCTGGCATCCACACTTTGGCTCTCCATTGGGCTTCTGCAGGTAAATTGCCATAAATTCCTTCCGTTTTATCTCTCACTCCTTTCTGTGTTTCTTAGGAATTGAAAATAATCTACTGTACAAGCTCCTGTAACACCCACGTGTCCTTACAGGTGATTTTCTTCACGGTTTTTTATGAGCATTTTGTGAAAGACAAAATCCGTCAGTTTGTGGATCTCTGCTCTGTCAGTAATGTAAGTAACAGTTCACATTTTATATTACATTTCTGTCTGTAAAAGCTTTCATTAATGTGTTTCATTTATGTTTCAATGCAGATTTCTGTGCTGCTTTTCTCCCATCGCTGCTTTGGCTTTTACATCCATGGGCGGTCAGTGCATGGTCATGCAGATACAAACATGGAGGAAATGAACAAAAATCTGAATAGAGAACGTGTATGTACACCAACTTTTTGCTTCTGTGTTTGCTATTTTTGGTTTTCCTTACTATGGCATAATTTTTTTTTTTGTGTGTGTGTAACAAGGAATCTTTATGTGGCCAAAGGGGTCTACTTCCAAACACAGACATCCAGACCTTTCAGGTGTCTTTTACGAACTATATGAGGATTCAGTATGACAGGCTACAAGATTCATTCATCAGGGTTTGTCTTAACCGCTATCATGTTTTTTTAATCATTGTTCCTTAAACTCGTTGGATTTTGTTTTTAAACGACTGATTGTGTCCTGTGCTCCAGAGGAACAGACCGTCACGGCTGATGGATACATCAACAGCCAACTTGCCAGACCAGCCGTTTAGATCCTACAAATCCATGAACTACTTCCTGGGATCTTTTATAGACCACGTTCGTACAAATATGCAAAAAATAAACTCAATAAGGCAAAACCGAAACCACTAAAACTTGGTGAAGTTATATGTGTATCAGTTTGTTTTGGCTTTAATTTTTCTATTTTCTCGCCTGTCTTGTATTGATCACTTCAGGCCTACCCTGAGATGGACTACATAGTGAAGGACAAGCTGGCGCTGGAGAGGATCATTGGGATGGAGTTTCTTGAACCTCTTGATAAAAGCATATTTTACAATGGTACAATGGCTTCTCTTTTTATATATTTTTTTGTTCTTATTTGTTAGTTGACTTGTATGTGCATCATGTCCTGTTTTGTCACGGCAGATGAGGGCCACCATTTCAGTGATGTGCTGTTTTACGGAAATGAAGCCACGCTGCTGATCTTCGACACTTTGTTCTTCTGCGTCGTCGACCTGGGATCTCAGAGCTTTGTTCTTGCGGCTATCCTCACATACATGGAGCAAGTGGTAGGTGTATGTTGTGTGTACAGTCCACTGTGTTCTCTGTGCTAAAAAAACACATGTGTTGAAAATCTTTTAATGTGTTTTAGACTTTTCGCTTCATTCGAAACACCCTTGGGAGGAAGAACCTTGCCAGGAAAACGCTGGTGGATCAGAGATTTCTCATATAATTCCCTCCTGATTTGATTATTTCAAAGTGTCAGTGTTGTTTAGTGAGATTTCTCACAAAAAATATTCACTGTTCACAAGATGTGTCTCGTTTTTTTAATATTCTTAATTTCCTTGATAATATTTTTACGTTTTGTTTTATGAGGTAAATGTACTTTTGGAAATATTTTTATGATTTGTTTTTTATTAATTAAATTCTTTGATATGAAGACAGTCTATGTGGAGTTTTATTTGAGGATAATGGTCAATATTCCAAACATATTCACCAAATTTATGTAATAAAATGTCTGTAGGGTTTTATTTTGTTTGTTTTATGTATTTTTTTCCTTATGCACAGCATCAGGTATTTCACACACAGCATCAGCGGGGGAGAGGTGCATTTATGCCACCAGTTCCCAAAATGGTTGAGATGATGTGTAAAATGTCAAAAGAAAGGACTTATTCACAAATCAGTTACAGCATAGTACAGTAATAAGGGTATAAAAAGAATGGATCACATATTCACATGTAATATATACATATGCTTTGAAAAGTATTCTCATTTTCAATTTGGCAGCAATGATTTTTAAATAAGTTGTAATGGGGAATAAATATCTTCAACAGCTGTGAAGCACAACTAAAAACACTTGGTGGAACATCCATCTAGTCATATTTCCACTTTTTAGTGACATAAGACACAATCATCTCATTTCCTCCTGGATACACCCAACTTCTCCATGATTTCTTCTCGGCTCTTACTCTGCGTTTACAGCCGGTGATGTTGCATCACTTTGTCCTTCCTGCTGATGCGTTGCTGAGCAGCTGAGGCCACAGCTCAGCTTTGCAGAGTGATGCTCTGAGACATCTCATTGAGGGTGGGAGACATGCCACAGGTTGATGGTGGAGTTGGAGGGAGGAGGATGGTGTAATTGTGAGCTTTCAAGCTGCGCAAGGAGGCTTAAACACACACAAAAAAACATGTGAGGGCGTCACATGTGCTCCCACAAACATGGATCCCTTAATTTCATGTGCCATGTTTGGAAGTTTGTGTGTCTGCTTGGGATGAGTGAGAGAAAACCCTTCAGCTTCTAAAAGCCAAACTGAGAACCGTCACAGATAGCAGGCCTAATCTGTTGTCTAATCTGGGCTACATTTGGTGCTCGTGGCTGAGTTAAGCACTATGTGTGCCAGATGTGGCCCAAACTTCATAAGCTAGTTTTCCCATGGGATATGCGAAGTGTCGTGAGATTGATTCATAGCTGATGGACATTTCCTTTAAGTCACTGACGTCAATCCAGGACTAATGTGGGCCCAGACTGGGTTAAATACTCTTTGGTATCTGGGATACAACATGAATAGGAGAGAAGTGAACTACAGCCTAATAATGAGCCGTGCTGCACACTCTTGTATCGCTCCATCTGTGTCTGTATCCCAGAAACTCCAACACAACAAACACGATGTGCGCAGAGTGCAGCAGGTGTGGTGGGAAGAGTTCAAAGGTTGAGGAAAGACAGGAGAACAAACTATTAATGCAGGATCACTTCACCATCACTGTATATGAACAGCTTCTGTTTCAGCTGTTTGTTCATCACTGCTGGAGAGACGTTTCCACACAACCAGCAACGATACAGCAGCTTGTATTGCAAGTTTAGAGGCCTTGATCAAACAAAGTTACAGATATCAGACGCTGTTGCTATATTGTCCTTAGTTAATCCTTAGCAAGTTCGCAATAAACAATAAAAATAATTTCCTTTGCACATGCTGTTATATAAAAGCTCAAAGGCATTAACAAATTAAAATATACATTGGTTGTTGCATTTTAGAAAAGTCCCCACATTTCTGGAAATGTCCTTTGTAGAAAAATAAATTTTCCAAAAAATTATTTTCGATTATTTTATGAGTTGTTTACGATACATGAGCCACTTTACATATCTCTGGAGTGTAGTTGGTTGTCCTCCAACTGGAAGATCAGGGGTCAATTCTAAGCTCAATCATATCTGAAAATTTCCTTATTGACACACCCCCATTGCCTGACTCAGGAAAGGGTCACAAAACCTGTCCTCTAACAGAGCCAGACCCAAAATCAGACAAATGGGGAGGATTGTGTTAGGAAGAGTTTTTGATGTAGAAGTCTATGAGAAATATACTAGTGCTTTCGATGGAATACAGCTAATACCAAATACCTGAAGCAGAAGAAAGTGTTACACCTGATCTGATTTCTTGATACTAATACTTTGTCTGGTGTTTCAGTACCATCTAGTGGTGGAAAATAGACCACTGTCCAACTTTTGATTTCAAAATACATTAAATAAGTCATTTACCTTGGGGAATTAAAAGAGTTGAGTTAAATTACAAAACGGTGGACTAACTGATGTAGCGGTAACTGCTATCGCATTGAGCAAAGTCAAAAATGACGCCACAGTTGTAACCTGAGACGCAATGACCTTCAGGCAGTCTGGAAATGCTTCAACATTCACAAACATGGAGGTGTGTTGTCAGCCTGAATCAACCAAAACACACAATAACAGGTCAGGTGCTGTGAGTTCTGC
>JAOWBL010000008.1:10264400-10287297 GCA_028564865.1 Zenarchopterus dispar
GTGTGTGTGTGTGTGTGTGTGTGTGTGTGTGTGTGTGTGTGTGTGTGTGTGTGTGTGTGTGTGTGTGTGTGTTACCTTCTTTCGTGGTGGAGATCTCTCCAGTGTCAGGATTGATCTGGAACAGGAGGGTGTTGTGGTTGTTGGGGATCTGGCTGACCAGGCTGTACTTCAGCTGAGCGTTGGGGGTCTCTGGGTCGTCCAGGTCCGATGCAAACACTTTAGTAAAAGGGACACCTGGAATCACAGAAACACCTGATGTTAAAATCTAATCTCATGAGACATCCACCTGAGTAGCTTGAAGCAGTAAGGTGAAGCAACAAGAGGTCTCCTACATTCAAACCAGTCTCTTTTCTCTAATATATTAAATTCGCAGAGGGGATTAAAAAATGTACACTAAACTTGAAGAAAATATCTTTTTCCTACCAAGTTTCTATGTACATCCAGTTTGGCAAGTCCATAACAAAGAAGGAGCTCAGTTTATCAGTTAAAAAGAAAAAGATGGTATTCATCCATTTTGCTGTGGTTCCTAGATTTACTTTGACTTTTGTGTTACTGCCCATCGTATGAAGCCAAGACATTTCATTTTTTATCTCATCAACTTCAATGTAGTTATTGATATTTATCCACTACTGCATTCCAGGCCTGGAAAAAAATAGTTGGGACAGTAAATATTTGACCTTTTCTCACAGCACTTAAAAACTATTCTGGTGTTGGGGATACCAAGGATTTCTGTTGTTGTTTTGTCCCAGGCCCAACAGTACAAGGTCGTCATTGTTGTGTTTTTTTCCCTCATACATTCTCCGTCAAGGCTAAATGACAACTGAGGTTAGAACATGACCTGTACTCTCTTCTTCATCAGCTTTGTAATGTGTGCAGGATAGGGTTTTACATTGTTTTGTTAAAAAAAATGCATGGAAAAGTTCTAGATGTAATCTTGCAGGGTACATACACTGCTGTAAAGTCTTAGTGATGTTTTCTGCCCATCATAGAAACGTGAATAAAATTTATGTGGCATTGATACAATCCCTTATCATCCTAGAGGTTGGCTTTTGGACTTGTTGCTGATAAAAGTCTGAATAGTCTCATCTTGGGTCAGATATACTGATTCTTCTGACTAAACACATTTTTACTCTGTGGTGGTCCCTCTTGGATGCCTCCGAGTTCAGATGTCAACGACTTCTCTGGAGTTTTATGAGGCCTTTTTGCACAGTGAAGTTGATCAACTACTGGCACAGTAAAAGAGAAGAAATCCTAACCATTTCCTGTCATTTTTAACCCTTTAAGGTGTGACATATGAAATAGTAAAAAGAAATCTTTTTTTTTTATTTTAAAGTATTGATTAAACATTGAAATGAAAAATACTTCCAAATTTGAATTAAACTATTTCTTAATAATTATTTTTGCTATCATTATGAATACATTAGGTAGGTTTATGAGTTTTATATTTAGTTGTTTATATTTTTATAATTTTGGGGGCGGGGGGTTGTATAAAACTTTTTTTTCCTTTTTTTTTTTTTTTTGATTTTTGGGTGGTTCAGAGGTCTCAGAAATTCATGTATCAAATATGATACATCTGGCATTACATGGTGTTCTTCTTGAACATTTCCAGTATTTTCTCATGCGTTTCCTGATAAGGTGAAGATCCTCTGCTCATCTTTGTTCATCTTACCGCTATCAAATTTTAATTTTAATTATCCTTTAACTTGACCTTCTTAACAAAAAAAACAAAAACTTTATTTCATATGTATAAAATGTGGAAACTTTGGCATCTCTGGAGTCTAAGATAGACATTTGTGGGTGTGAATTCTCTGCATCTCAGTATTCATGAAGCCTGAACCTGAGAAATTACTCTGAAACGCTTTCTTCCTTTTACTAGATGATTTGCAATTTGCTTGGCTAACACATGATAAAATAAAAAAAAAAAACACATCATACATCTTTTACCACATGTCATCTACAATACAACAAAGCTTTAAACTTATAAAACGAGAGAAGGAACAGCTTAAAAGGAAAACAGTCATTACTGTTGCCCTTGACAAGTTACTGCTGTTGCACTGTTTATACTTTTACATTTGATAACAGCCTTCATCTTCTGAATCTCTCCCTCTATTTTAAGCTCTTATGAAAACCAAACCTGCTGGACTGTGTTCTCGAACTGAAGCTGTGTAGCCACTCTGGTTGAAGAACGGGGCGTTGTTATTGATGTCCAAAACATTTATGGTCACAAAAATGGGGTCACCAAGCACAACATCATCTGCCAGTGCCTCCACCTGGATGTAGTTGAGCACAAACATACAGAAGCTTCATGGCTTGTCCTGCTTTTGCCATCCTTGAGCATAATTTATGTGAATTTGTAAAGACAGAAAGGCAGTTTTACCGTGAGAATGTAATGCCTATCTCTTGACCAGTCCAGAGGTTTCTCCAGGTAGAGCCAGCCATCCTTTGAGATCTCGATATCATCCTTACCTTCTCCTCTCAGCCTGAAACCATTAACACCTGCATGTGTCACCTGAAACTAAAGCAAGAAAGAGACGGCCACAATTACTTTAAAACATCTTCAAACCTTAGTTTAATTACAGACAAAGTGCAATTTTTCCTAGAAAATGAGGGATGAGTGATAAAACACCATGAAATACTTAAGAATTAATATTTCACAAATGTTTTGTGCACGACATTGCAGGTACACGGTCATATAGTACACCAGAGCTCCAAATATTTAAACGAGAAAATCCTGCTCCAGTGTAGAGCCGAGAAGAAGTACGAGAAAAAAAAACTGTTTAAAGATATGCAAAATGTGAAAAAAATTGACAAAACATAAATAAAACATTGACAACGGATTTAACCCATGAATTTAAAAGAAAGCTGTGAAACAACTTATCAGTTTGTGTAATTTAGAAAAGATTGTTTTCAAATCTATATTTTGATGTTAATGGCAGCAACATGTTCATCGCTGTTTTTTAATAACCTCTTCATTCAACAGCACTGACAACTGAAAGACCAATCACTGCATTTTTCAAAGTTCTTTCTTGATTTAAAATATTAGCTATTTCGTTTATATAATATAAAATATTTTCAGTAGGTGGCAGATCTGGACGGCAGGCAGGCCAGTTTAGTACCTGCACTCTTTTGTAAGTCACCATCCTGCTGTGATCCATGCAAAGTGTGATTGGATGTTTTATTGCTGAAATTTGCATGCTGGTTTACAACTGGCTTCGAGTCTTGTCCCTTCAATGCAGAGATTTCTCTATGAGCCTGAGAAATTGCAACGTTTGCAGCAGAATCCCCAGATTCTTTTCAAAGACAGACTTCCTCCCTGTATCGCCATCAATGGATGGATGGATGGATGGATGGATGGATGGATGGACGGATGAGTGTTTGTTACCTCAGCTTATAAAGTGTTGCTGCCATTGAATTCAAAATAAAAACACTTTTCAAAATAAATAAATAAAGTAGAATAAAAACTCAATTTCAGGCTGTTATTTGCTATTTTATACCTTTTTATTTTACTGTGGTGTAACTCATTTGTGAATAGGTTCTTTCTTTTGACATTTTACACAATCATCTAGACTTTTTTTAGAAACTGGCAGCATACCTGCGCCTCTCCCCTGCTGCTACCGTGTGTGTAATACCTGATGCAGTGCATAGGGCACCGGTGTCCCCTCCACCACGTCCAGTTCTGTGTCCTCAAATGGACCCTTTTTTTCCTCCAGATCCTTCCCACCAACCTGTCAAAGCGTGGAAACACTGGTAAAAGGTCGTCGATACAGTACAAGCAGAGGTTAAACTAAGTGCCTAATTGTCACTTCACCTGTGCGTCTTAGCGTGAGAGTAGTCAAGCATTGAGGGCAGTTATTTATTGACCCAAACTTACAAGACAGTAACTGAATTCTTATATTCATCGTCAGAACTGGAGGGCAAAGTCTACCGACGAAGAGTCACGGCTTTAGTTTAGCTAATGTTTTAGTTTCCTTAAGTGATTTGACGCTTTCATTGAACAGATTCCTCTAAACGGTGAAAAAAGGAGCTTTCTTCAGTCTAAGTACGCCAGGTCAGGAATTAGAGTATTTAGAAAGAATTTGCATTGAAGGACAGCACCAACAGATGGCGATGCTGTGTACTCACGATGCTGCTCAGGAACAGGAGTAATAACAGATGCACCATGGGTGTCATTATCACAGCCTGCAAAGGAAGGAGAGGAGGAGTAGATGAGTAGATATGGGGAACAGGAGTTAAAAAAAAAACAAACAACAAAACTGTTAAAACAGGCTGAAGAGGCAGCGGTGACATAATGAAGAGGATTTTATACGATTAAATCTTGAAGTTCTAAACTTTAAGCCCACCTGTGATTCATTTAGACTAAAGTCCTGAGTAAAGATGAAGCTATGAACCAGATGTGCACGCTCTCTCTCCGTATATGCTGAACTTAAGAGGAAGTTACGGAGCTTAAATGTGTATCGCCACCTTCACAATCAGGTGTATCGATAACATGAGCGTACAGAAGAAACTGAAAGTGAGAGTTGCTCTTTCCATCTTGTTTCTCTCTGTTTAAGTCAGATCCCAGTGGGTGCAATCATTACAAAAGCACACAAAGGTCATTATAAGATGAGGGATGGTGGTGCCGATAAGGCAGTCTAGGATGAAATTAAAGACCGGTTTGTGTCACTGTGATTTAGAGTGTATCATACTTGATAATGGGGGGAAAACGATCAGCTAGCATTTACCACTGTCCAAACC
The DNA here is from genome assembly GCA_028564865.1 of Zenarchopterus dispar. Lineage (NCBI taxonomy): Eukaryota > Metazoa > Chordata > Actinopteri > Beloniformes > Zenarchopteridae > Zenarchopterus > Zenarchopterus dispar. Next base: position 10,269,135 of record JAOWBL010000008.1, read on the forward strand.
TATTATAATTTTCACTGCAGTTTATGACAGATATAAAAAGATATAAACAAGCTGAAAGCTCAGTGTCAGTCCAACAGAACCTAGCGCTCAGTATAATCTGTACAGAAAGTACTTTTTGGATTAACATGAATATTGTTTTAGGTTGGTAAGGTGATTGATATACCTGAAGAGAAGTTTGAACAAGAAAACAGCAACATTATTTTAATAATGATTGTGTTTAAGACATTTATAATGAATGTGGGCTTGTAAAGTTCAGGTGAAAGAGACGAGTAAAGTCAAGTCGCTGAGTGAAGGTGACATTGAGTCGTGACTAATGTCACCTTTGTAGCACAGCCCCACTGAATACTGCCATTGTCGACCATTAACTGCATTTTTTTAACAATACATTTTATTTGTAATTCTTTCTCAAAGTAAAAAAAACTACACCTGCTGACAGGCATATATCTAACCACCACTGCGCTTCACTGCATTACTGCTCTTCTAACATCCAACTAATTCATTTAACCAGGTTTCAGTGGTTATATCATGTACTGTGCATGTTTAGGTTTAAATTGAAAATGGGACATATGAAACCAATATAAAACCACATCATCAGGCTTTTTTCCCTCAACTTTATCCGTTTGGCACAATGATTCAGTTAACTCTGCCAGACTGAATTTCAGCAGCAAAGTCACTCAAATTTGGCCCCGCATATGGATTACTGACGATTTCAGAAGCAACCCCGGAGAGACACCAAAGAGAGGTCGACATGTGGCAGTGTCTCATACTAGGCCCTGCCAAAGTCAAGTCAAGATCACAGCACTCCTCCAAAGAAATCATCTGACATATTTGTCCCACAGAGTACAGAGACCAGAGCAAGCAGCTGTGTTTGTTTCTAACCATACCCACCCCAAAAAATTAAAAAAATCCCCTTAAACTCAATACACCGAAGAACTGGAGGACAAGAGACCGAGGTGACTTACCTTACAGGAGAGATCCAGTGAGTCACCTGTCAGACCTCTGAATGATCTGAGGACCTGCAGGCTGTCACAGGGCTGTCAAACGTTAACCAACAATGTTTTATTGGATCTAATGATTGTCTAATCACCCTGCCCTTATGATGAGCTGGCCAATGGGAAAGCAGCACGGGTCGCAGACAGGAAGAGCAACAATGACACATACAGTACAACAAAGGACAAAACCCATCATTGACTATTGTTGGTCAATGATTTTATATTACATTTTAAATATTTATAGGTTTAAATGAATGTGAGATGTGGGAAAAAACAATCCGTGGAACCTCAGTGGACTTTTAATTTCCAAGTTACATGTGAACAGAAGGAGAAAGAAAAAAATCAGAGGAAAAAAATGTGTGAAAATGGAGGAATTTCTTTAGAAACTTGCAGTTTAGTGTTTAAGTTTTCTTATTTCCGTTTGGACTTTGACCCCTGCACCTCTGTGTGTTTCCTATCAGATTTTCCAGTTGTGGCGTGTCTGATAAGGAGCTATGTGTAGACAAAGGGACTAACAGATAGGGCTGACAGTCCATTGCCTCACAAGAATGCACAGCGCCGAGTTCACCCGTGTGATTCAGCGGGTCAAGACACATGTGAAACTGTTAAGGAGCAGCTCTGGGTCCAGCTCATGACCTCGGCAGCTGATAAACTTCACAACCTCTTGGAGGCAAGAAGCCTTAGACAAAAAAAAGAATCTCCTAAAGAGAGGATACCAGTGTTTATCTTGTCCTTTAATCTTTTTCTTCATAACCTCACCACAGATCCAGCTGGGATTATCCTCCATGTGGCCTGATGCACATGCTACCATCTCGAGCAGACGGCTTTACGGGCCACGCCGAGCAGCTTGGCGACTGGACAGAATCTGCAACGGTAGAAAAAGACAGGCTGCAGGGCTGAGTCAGTGTTTCACAGGCTCCCCATTAAACCACAACCTGTGAGTGTAGTGTTTACAGTTCAGAGGAAGATGCTATGAATTCAGATGGAAGTGACTGTTATGTAAAGCAAAGGTGCATACTGCCACAATGCCATGTACAGACTGCCTGATATCGGCGCCAAAATGCTCCAAGGCCATCTGCCTGCTCTCCCTGAACCCAACATAGCTCTCTCTCTCTCACACACACACACAGTTCATGGGCTCCTCTGAATGTTACCTTGGCAACACAGTTTCCAGCATTTTGGCACCTTCCAGATAAACTTGAATTTAAGATTTGAGCTGACATCGTCTGAATTCGATGTTCGATGTGACCCAAAAAAAATCCCGTTTGTCCGATCGATCAAATCCATACAACTCAGATGGCAGCCGCACACTCACACTCAAAAGACTAATTTTGTGTCTAAAAGTTCAGCTTTTACCGTCATTATGTGACTCATCTTTTATCGGCTCAGTTATGTCACAGTTAAACCCTGTTTGTGTCCCTTTTGTGTATCAAAGATGACTCATCCATTTTAATTTTTCATTAGTGAGGTTGAGACAAAAGACAACATGGCCTGCCACTCTTTCTTCCAAATAAGATGTGATGTTTTTCCACCGAGCAAAGGTGACACCACTTTCAAGTTGCAAATATGGTCCATTATCGATGTGCTTTTTATTCACAGCAGGTGCAAAATACAATACATCATAAATAAAATGAAGAGTAACGAATCAATGGTTTTTAAAAAAATGGTCACAAATATCAATCACATGGAATAATCAAAAGCACATAATCATCAATACAAGCACTTGGGAATGAAGAGTCAACAAGTTTGGCAAAAAAAAAGAAAAAAAGAAAAAACCAAGAATTGAAATCATGAGGAGAGAAAGCTTGGAAAAATAGAAAAAAAGCTGACAGAAACAAAAACGACATCCTCTCAGTTTGTTTCGGCTAATCTCCAGTGTCTGAATAATCTCTGTCTCAGAGGTATGACAAGTCCAACACATCACTTCTGAATGTCCAGTCTAGTCCTTACAGATCAGAACCAACAAACACCTTCATGACAGCCCAGACCAAACTCCTCTACACGCCACCTCTGCTTATGGAGGTGAAGGTTAAGCCGTCCAACTTGCGGCCCTAAATGGACAGGCTTCCCTCCAGCCTTGCCCACAGATTCAGATCTGCAGCCTGTAACTGGTTCATCCTGCTCAGATGTTTCCTCTGGATTTGGGATCGTCTACAGAACAGAGAGATCATGGCAGGACTTGGATTTCAGCCAGAACGCCACGGTGGGATTGTTCTTGGCTACCACCTTGTCGAGGAAACGCCTGGCCTTCACAGGAAGGCTCTCTCGGCGTCTGTCACAGTGCGTGTGTCTACGACGTTTGTTGTCCTCTTTGGAGTCTCGGCGCAAACGCAGCTGTCGCACAATGCCACGGAAAGCCTCCCAGACATTATGCTGCATGGCGGCCGACGTCTCGATGAACTTGCAGTCAAAGACGGCAGCACAAGCACGCCCCTCTGAAACAAGGAGAGCACGGAGTCAGAGACCTTGAGGTGACTTTGGGGTTAAGGGGAAGCGGTTGTGTCTCCTTACCATTCGTGGACACCTCTCTACGCCGCACCAGGTCACACTTGTTCCCCACCAGGATGATCGGGGTATTTCGGGCAGGCCGGAAGCGGCGCAGGGTAATTCTGAGCTCTGAGGCTCGTAGGAATGAGGAGCGGTCCGTTATAGAGTACAGCAACAGGTAGGCATCACCTGTCTGCATGTAGTGCTCCTGGGTCAGCTCGTCGCCGGTCTGCAAAGCAAACAGCATGAAAGGTTTACAGGAGAACACCCAGACCGGTGTGGACTCTCTTCTCATTCGCTTTTCACCTCACCTCTGCATCCCACGTGTCCAGCAAAGTTATGGCTGCAGTCTCTCCATCCACTACAATCTCCTTTTCACACAGTTCGTCTGAAAATGAACATGAAAAATCCTTACAGAGGGCAAAGTTCAGAGCCTCATTTCAACCATACCCTGAAAAATAATTTCAGTAATATAGCATTACTGTTAGACACTCGGCATCCCTAGTTTAGTTGCTTCAGCAGAGTTTTAATGGCAGCCACGTTTATTTTTTAAGCGTCTAAGATACAAACAGAAAATACAGGAATCTAAATGAAAGTTTCCTGAGCGGGCTTGGTTCTGATTCAGGTTAAACCACATACTGACCTGCAGTCATCATGTCCTGTGCTTTGACTTGACTCCAGTTATTTTGTGTCCACATTATTAAGGTTGATCAATGTGGGGGTTTTATGTCTATATCAAATCTGTATTTTCTGGGTTTAAGGACACTGAATTATAAATATGGTCATTTAAACTTTGATAAAACAAGTGTAAAATATCAGATTATTTTTCTAATCCGTTTTCAAACCTCGTCTTTTGTTGTCGTGGGGACTCCACCAACACACTAAAAAGTCTCAACATGTTTCAGCAAGTCTTTACTTATTAATAAGTCAAAACATAAAACCAAACTTTACCAACACCACAAGCCCCAGAACAGCTCGACCGATCAAGGATCCTACCTCCGTACAGCTCGCAGTCATCGCTGTCCATGCTGTCTGCTGCCCCCGCGAAGATGCTCGCGAACGCCGTCTTCCCGACTCCGCCGCCCCCCAGCAGCACCACCCGGTACGGCGCCTCGGGCTCCAGCGGGTCCCCGGCGGAGTCCGTGGATATCACCGAGTCCGAGGACGACCAGCTCCCGCGGCTTCCGCTCGACTCCCCGGCGGAGCTGTTGCAGGACTTGGAGCGGGAGATGCACCCGGGAACCCGGGCCAGGAGCCCGTCCGGGAGCAGGTGGGTGCCCGGGTCGCAGATGCTCCACCGGTGGAGCTCTGTCTGCAGGCGGAGGCTGTGGCGGCGCACGCTGGACATCATGGTGCCGCTGGCCAGAGTAGGATGAAGCAGTGGACTTGAATTGAGATTTCCTTATTTTACTTCTGGGAATTAACCCCCAAAATAAAACTGAACATTGACTTTTAAGCCCTTTTTTATTTGTTTCTCATTAACATCTTAAACTGATCCAATAGGTGGGTAAAAATGTCTCTAAAAACCAGGAAAGACTGAACCTCGCATCCTTTCTTTGGATATAACGCAGCAGTATGAGGCGGATAATCAAATGAAACAACTGAATAAACGCATCCCGCATTAAAAGCAAAGTTCAGCTCTTGGACTGGTAAATCCTGAAGCGGCTTTTCCAGCTGGTGTCTTCCTGATCTGTCTGCTGCCTCACTAATCTCCAGCAGCGCTCGGCTCTGAAGCCCTGCTGGGGTTTCCCTGCACTCCATATAAAGAGGAAAACGGGATGGGTGGTGCTGATGGGGTGTTTTGTTTTGTTTTGATCCATGAGCACATAAAGCACTGCCCTACAGCTCCTATTATGTTTTTTTTCCTTCTTTCTTTTGCCAGAGAAGACTGAGGGATGTGGACTTTTAAGACTTCAAACAGATTTAGTTCAGTCTGGATTTAGAGCTGCAGGAATGGGCAAATTTGTTAGCACTCTCAAAGCTCAATAAAACAAAGCTTAATTCTTTCTGTAAAGCTATTAGGTTTAAAAGTAATGGTCTTACATACAGCTGCCGGCATTTAGTGTTTGTGAAAATAAAACACTTTAAAAAAAAAAGCAGAAAAAAACTTTTTTTGCTGGCATCTTTAAAAATAGTCATAAAAATCAATCCGTTATTGTTCAAGATGAACTCCAGGGCCAAGGCATGTCACTCTAATCCACAAAAATAAAATAAAACTTAGACTTTCAAAGAAAAGATGTTCATACCAATTATATTTTGGGACATCAGAGGTCTTTAATCTGCACAGAATATAATTAAGTATCGGGATGAAAACTATTGTTCATGTGCCTGCTCTTAAATGGACCTCCAGCTGTTTTAATCTTTATTTTACTAAACATCTGTGGGAAGATGTGAAAAATGCGCAGGTGTGTACTTTAAACCCTTTAAAAGAAGTTACCTTTAGACTAAAAGTAATATTGCAGCAAACAAATAAAGTATCCCCAATGATCAATCACACTTTATGCAACAGATGTGAAATTATTAACTCTTTCTGAATTTATAAATGAATAACATATGGCGTTTATATTGATTTCATAGGACATGGATTATACTCTAATAAAATCAAATAAAAATATTCATCACAGTCAGGGTCCTGATGCTGTGCTGCATCTTATGTTAAGTTGCTCTTCCAACTACGGTGAAAAACACTTACTATGAAAATACATGGACAAGAGTATATAAATATTAAAGTATCCTTAACAACAATGTCATGAATGTCAGAAAAAGATGTACATTATATACATTTTACATGTATTTCTGCATTTTTAACAGCTACAAATTGAACAAGCTGCATTCTGGGTTTTTATTTTTTTCTCTTTTCATGCTGTAAATGGTGCCTGAACATGAAGCATATTCAGACCGCTTCTGTTTGTATGAAAGTCATCGAGAAAGAAAGATAAAGTGAGGTAGAAAGAGAGAAATGTAGCCATGGTGATGTGAAGTTGTTAGGACTGAGTGTTTTTTTGTTAAATAATAATAATAATCTAATCATATTTTGCAACTATTAACATAACTAATCTCAGCAGCTTCTTTTCTCTGCATGTTTAAACACAAACCAAAAACATTTTTCTTCAGACGTCTTTTTCCTTTAAAAGCGTTCCAATCAATTTCCTCTCATTTTCCCTGCAGATATGTTAAGAGCAAATACCCAAGATGCACATCGAGGTTTTTTTCTCAGTACATCTGTGCAACAGTGGTTAACAATAAGTGAGAAAAAAAACAAAAACATCTACCAGCTGAATAGCAGGACTTCTAAAAGTGGGGAGTTACTTAACCAGAAAAAAAACAAACAGTATGAGGTAAAGTGGTTAAATCAATTAAATACCATTAAGAAACTTTATCACAGAAATCCCTGCTGGGAGGCACTGAACATTACAGCCTGCCTAGAAGGTGCTTAAATGTTTTGAAGAAGGAATTTCAGTCTCAAGAGCTGTTCTTGCACTTTCCAGTCATTTTTTTATTTTTGAAAAAGGAAACTTCACAAGTTATATACAGTACAAGAACAGATTCAGTGCCTTAACAGCCGACTTTCTCAAAACTCCCTGCTGAATTAAAAGAAATGTATCAGTATTGTAGTGTTGACTTATAGATGGTCTATTTAACCGTTGTTCTCATTCTTGAAAGCCCTTTACAGCATGTTTCTCATTTACTAGTTCACACAAACCCAACAATACTGAGTTACTCACTATATACGAGCTCTATATATGCACTAACCAGCTACGCTTTACTTCTACAAGTCTACTTGATGGGTATGACATTGGCGTGCCGATGTGTGGTTCAGCGTCCTGGTCTGGGACACTTTAACACGTGGCAGGGCTGATTGATCCGCCAACCTTCAATGTGCAGGACAAACTTCTCCACCAACTGAGGCACAGCAGCTCTCAGATTACCGTAATAACCTGTCAAGTGATTTTTAAAGCAAAATTCTGATTTATCATTGAGCATTTACTAAAGAAGCCCTTTGATAGAAAGCATCTTACCGAAAAAATGACTGATCTCATACTTGCAATATAAAGAATATAAGAGTCCCTCACAGGACATGGTAATAAATGATCATTTCTGCTTTTGGCTGTACAGTACATGATGGGCGGCTGACATTAGAGAAAGAGTCGAGAAAGAAGCCATAAATTCTTCACAAATCCTAGTTCCCCTTATCTTTAAGTGTGAGAAGTAATAAAACTGGTACATATAACATATTAATCTGTAACATGTGAGGAATTTTAACTGGTATTCTTTACAACCTTTAGTTGGATAAAACATTTAGACTATTTTAATCACCAGAAACACAATGGATTCAAAAGAATGCAAGTTAAACATATTTTTATTTTAATGGTGAATGAATGTGAATGAAGGCGGTCTAAAGTGAGAGGCATAAGGTGTGGCTCACAGCTGATAACTTATTTTATATCAAACAAGGTACATGCCCTGGCTACTCTACACGACAGATTTATTAGCTACACCTATGAAGACTCAGAAGGGTTGTACAGTCTTATCATTGTCAGATAATATCTTTGCCTGCATCTCATCCAAAGGAAAAAAAATCCCAGTTCTCACCCTCACAGGGAAACTTTATGACACAGGGTTGGAGAGAAGATTCTGGCTGATAGTGGAACCTGTGAAATAATATGAAGACTGTGGATTTCACCCCAGTGGAGAAACACTGAACCATCTTGTTTTGTTTTTTTGTTTTAATTTATTAGTTAATTTGGTTTAGAATTGCATCTTTTCTTTTTGCAGATGATATGGTCCTCCAAGTTTAGGGTCATATTCCAGCATCCATGTCACTGCTGTAGTTAAGACAGAGCCAAGCTGTAGCAGCTAATGTGTATGCCATACTTTACCTTTAAGCTTCTGGGAGTGACGGAAAAGATGGTATTGCAAATACAGCTCATGAAGCTTATAGTGTAGAGCTGGTTCCCACTCCGATAGGAGACAATTAAGGTGGTTTGGGCATTTATATAGTATCAACACCTTCTGGGGGAGATGTTCCAGACATGTCCTGCCACTAGGAGAGAAGAGGACAGATAAAGGAAATTATATATGTCTGGCTTGGGAGTGCCTCAGTACCTTCTCCCTTTGGAGTTCTGGGAATCTCCACTGGACCTGATGCACCCACAACCCGACCCTGGGAAAGTGGCCGAAAATAGCTGAAAGGATATTTAGTTATTTACATAGCTTCTTGTCCTTTATTTACTGAATAAAACCTTCAAGAAGAGGCTTAACATTTAAGCCTGGTATTTCTTGTCAGAAGCAGCAACGTGACCATCTTCTGGACCAGAAACCAACAGTTTTTGCAAATTACACATCCAACATGGTAAACAAATGTCCAGAGAGAAACACTGCCTCCATCATGCACTCATTCAGCTCACGACTGTGAGATTTTTACTTAGTGTATGAGAGAACAAGTGACTGAGTAAAGGGAGGGTTATTACAGAAAATTGTGGGATTAATTTGCCCCTCCCCCGACTGCTTTCATGACTTTTATATTGGGTTGTGGCCCAATCTGTGGGACCTGCTGCTGTGTATTACAGCTCTGATCTGCCTGACACATGACAGAGCAACATGAAAATCCTTGTTAAGTGCTGGAGTGAGACCAGGGTCAGGGGGAGGGGATGGGTGTTGTGGCTGGATGCAGACTGGTAGGGTGGTGCTGGCTGCTGTAGATGGTAGCAGAGTGAGAGGTGACCTCTTTCTTTTGTGTCATGTTAAACAGCGTTTTGTTTCCAAACTTCAAGTTTTTAGCGTATAATAAATGTCTGATCACAGAGCACGTGTTTCTGCCTTTATATGGATTTTTTTGTCTCATGATCAGTCAGTGTCTCTTGATGGGAAAGTTGTAGACAACTGACAAGCATAGAAATATGTTTTATCTCTAGGTTTCAGCTGCAGTGACCTTACTTCTTTTTATTGTTCACTCACTTTTGTTCAGATGTAAGTTGAGGAATTATAATGAAATCAAAGACTTTAATCATCCCCGTTTGGTTGTCAAGACAACATCTTTATCCTCTTTGCAGAGCAAAGTCATCTTTTCAATACATATGCGGATATTCTCCGATACTTCCCCTTTTATTTACTTAATTCAAAACAGTTTGTGCTTCAGCTAGATTGGATGTTTTTATGTGGATTTGACAATGTTTATTTACATTATTCAGTAATATGCTGAGATCAGTGGACTTTTTAGCTAACCATAATGTATTATTTAACCCAGCTAAATTAAAAGAACTATGACATTTAAGACTTCAACCATCAAAACTGTTAAGTAATGAGACATAGTTAAACATCACCACTGGAGTAGTTTTTAAAATGCATTGTCTGGGTTGTTTTTTTTTTTTCAGAGTGAAATGTTAGCCATTAATTTTACTTTACTAAGGATAAAAACTGAAATTGATGTCAATTATTAATAGCTACATTACTCTGCAGAAATTCAACCATATACACTCTGGGTGCTACCAAACCTAGTATTTGTCTCCTGCAGCACTAAAGTACCCTGTGACATGCATCTAGTATCAGTACTGATGCATAGCTGGGGCAGCTTGGAGCTTTTAAGTCAACAATACTCAGACTCATAATGGAAAAAAAATATATATATAAGAAAATGATGATAATAGTGTCAGTGGGGTTAAGACCATGGGCTTAACTGTAAAACCTTTGCAGACCATGTGGAGCTTCCACAGAGATTCTGAGATCACAAGAAGTAAAACTTCCAATCTGCCTCCATCCAAACAGCTGTGAGCCTGTCTTCCTCCGCAGCGGTGGAAAGTCCGTCAATCAGCAGGACTTTCCACACACAGTAAGTCATTGGGCTGTCTAGATGGAGCTCGGCTTATGTGAGGGATTGGCTGTGCCACCAGCATCGGCTGGTAAGAGCTTTACTCAGACACAAATTCCACCTCATGCACCCATCAGTGCACAGCCCACCCCTGAGGCCATTAGAGGCATTATTTGGATCAATAATGTGCTTGGACAAGTGACACTAGTTTGCTGGTCACATGTCCAATAACAATACAAAAGAGCTAGAGCACAAACTCTGTAGCTCTCTGTGGAAAACAAAACAAAATACATCTTAAATGGGTAAAGCCAGGCCAGATCAGTAGCTGTAGTAAGTTGCTTGGTGACAGTTGCTAAGCCACCATCGACATCTAACTCAAAAATGTCTCCTTGAGTTTATATTATTTGGTTCAAAGGAGAGTTTGGGGTTGTTTTTTTTTCTTCATAAAAGTGATTTTTTTCAGAAGCAATTTTGCAAACCTAACCTGTGTTGCCATGTTCTTTCTAGAGGTGAGATACTCTGAAATATTTTACATTTAACACACTAAGTAACGTTGAGATGCAGCTCTTGGATTTGTGCATTTTCTCCAAGCTTTTACCTGTGGGGATAGACGGCTATGTTGGTAGATACAGAAGTGGATGGTAACGAATAAAGAAAGAAATAACTTAAGATGAGATGTGTCAAGTTATAACACGTTAAAAATACAGAAAGACAGCAATATTTGGAGAAACTGAAATCCCAAAGTCTGCATCGCTGTCTCTGGGGTCCAGGACTGGCTCATGCAGTATATTTTACTATCTTGTTTGCAGCATGAGTGCATATACAGCCAAGCAGTTCAGGAGTTAAAAATCTCTTGAGACTTATGTGAAATCTGCAAATGCTGGGTGCAGGGGCACCAAAGATGTTTGGGTAAGGGGGTTGGAGGGCCCATATAGAAAACTACACAATTAACATACTGTACAACATGTTTAAACAAGCTTAAACTCTAGTTTAGATAATGTGCTGTTTCAATGTATGCCGTGGCCTCAGAAAACAGCAAGTGTCTGCATAATGGCCATGCAGGCTCCAACATGCTGCCAACAGACAACAGAGCTACAATGGTCATTTGAATAAAGGAAAAGTGTAACATCCCACAGAACCATTTATTAAACAACAGAGTTGCCTAACAATCATGCACTATGATCAACCGCTAAATAATAATTACACTGTTTGTATAAGGACTCATATTGTATCAGAGCTTGGCCAATCTCACAGACCCAAACAGAAATCACACAAAACTGCAGGGTGCAAGCACACTTGCACATGTACACACCACTACAGGCTGTAAGTCCCACGCAGCAGCTTTGTGCTGAAGGGTGTTAAGAGACCAGTGTTGTCCCAAATAACAGTTTTAACAAATCTCAGTATGGCCTATTTCAAAAACCCAGCAGAATCACCCAACACTAATGTGCAAGGTCACTGCAAAACAAACTGTGACATAAAAAAGGACAATTCAGCCTAAGTACAGTGGCCCCTTGCCCGCTGATGTGGTCTCTTCATCTCCTGAATGACATGCTAACAAGTGTAAACTAATTTGTTTGAAAGGCTGGGTGGACTTACAGTCTCTCCATACCACCATGGCAATCATAAATCCAGCCAGTGGTGCAGTAAATATCAATCTAAACTTGTGTGGTCTTATCAGCAATATGTTGAACTAAAACAAAGATGGCACATAAACTCAGATGATCGTTTTCCACAGCAAGAAATTTCTCAAGATTAATAAATGGACAAAAGAGAAAAATCTTAAAACTGTTTTACACATGTTCCCTTTAAATTATCTTTATTTTATGTTTTTCTTTCACAAAAAATTACTCTAAACGAATAAAGAAAGAAAGAACTTAAGATGATGTGGAATTTCTTACACAACAACATACAACGCTTGAGGGAGACTGTGTTGCTTTGCTGGAAGTGATGTTGGTAGACCGACGTAGCTCAAAGATACTGAAGACCAACATGTAAAAGACCTATTTTGTGTATATGTGAATTGGTCCACAGGCGGATGAATCCTGCGTTTACTTAGTCATGTGAGAGATGGTGGTTTGGAAAGCAAAAGTGATGTGGTCTCGTGCGTGATCGAGGTAGGGGTCTGAGAAGCTGCATGTGTCACCAGAGAAGTGTCTCCACTGCATGAGCTCGGACATACTGAGATGCTTCTGTGCTGCCCCCCTTCGGTCACCTTGACGACCGAGCTGGCAGGGTCTATTAGAAACATGTTCCTCCTCCTCCTCAGCCAGTTCTGAGAAAGAACAGAAAAGTGAGTGCATGCATGTAGCGATCCTCGAGTAATGAAGCAATGTCAACAAACCCACCTTTGATCGTACCGTCCATGCTGCAGCTGCAGTTCAGCAGGTCATGAGTTAATGAGGCTGTGTCAGTCAGGCTGAAAAGATCCTGAAGTTCACTGATGGAGAAATTTGTGTGCTCTACACCTTTACCCATGTCAACCACAGTCCCTGACAGCCCCTGTTTGGACACCTGCCTCTGAAATATTCGCTCTTCGATGGTGCCTAAGAGAACATAACACAGGGCCACACATAAAACTCGAAATCAGTCGAGATGTGATACATTTACCGGCTCATTCTGAGAAAAGCTGAATTCTTGCCTGCAGTAAGAAGACGGTAAATATGCACAATCTTCTTCTGTCCATCTCTCCATACTCGAGCCATGGCCTAGACAAAGCAGAGAATGAAGAAGTTGCTATGAAGACACCGGCATCAACACTGCCACCTGGTGGATATGCACGTACCACCCACACACTCACACACACCCACCCACACTCACACACACTTCCTCCTTGCATTTGTGTATCTCAAAAATAAGTTATTCCCTGTTGAATATGATAACAGTTTTTCCTAAACAACAAAGCTGAGAACTATTAGAATGAATGTACAAGCATTAATGAATAAGTTGCATATTGAACGGTTGTAGAGACTGTCACACTGCAGGAATTACTGTAGGCATTTTCATCTAATTCTGTTAAACTACATTAAATTATGGTGCACATTACTCATCTTTATGTGATCACTATTTAAGAATTTAGTAGTAGTGTATCTATCTAAAATTTATCTAAAATGACATACAAATGTATCTAGTATGATGAAATCTTGTGATTGTTTCATTTTGCCTCTGAATGACAAAAAGCTGCTATCCAAGTCTCCATCAACAGCTCTGAAAGCAGCCCTCTGAAATCCGTCAACAAAACAGAGTTAGTCAAGAGTTAGGTGGGGGGTTTACTGTGAAAGTCCCTTGATTATGCACATGTAATAAAGCAACAGTCCCATCTGAGTCAAAGAAAAAGGTGTTACAGACTTTGAACTTTGCAGGCACATTTATGGTTGTGTCTCACCTGAATGTCATTGGCTGGGTTCCAGTCGATGTCGTACAACACCAGGTGGGAGGCACCGATCAGATTAAGCCCCACTCCACCAGCTTTAGAGCTCAGCAGAAACAGGAAGTTCTGAGAGTAGGGACTATTAAAACCGTCCACCAGGCGCTGCCTCTGGCTTGTGGGGGTCTGGCCGTCCAGCCGACAGAAGGTGTAGCCCATGCGTACGCACTGGTCCTGAAGCAAGTCAAGAGTCTGAGTGTAGTTTGACACTACGACAACCCTGCAGAGGCACACATGTTTATTCAAATGTTAAGATGCTCAGAATCTACAGATAAAAATATATTTGTTAATACAAACTCATGTCAGTCTCACCCAAACACACTCACACACACCTGTCTGAAGGACTGAGCTGTCTGATGGCAGTCAGCAGGTCTGAGAGAACCAACAGTTTTCCTGAGTCAGCAGTGTCGAATCTTGCTGAAGAATAGGACTCTGGGAAGAGATCTGCCAGTCCCTCATATAAAGAACTCTCCACAGATCCACGGTCTGCTCTCTCCTGCAAACAAAGAAAAAAATAGGCTCTAAACATGCAACTAAAGAAAGATCCTGATGTGAATTCGATAACTCCACATCAGAGCTTCCATCTATGATCAATTTATACTACTACTTGAAAGATAAATTCAAGTTTTTCTCCTTCTGCTCAATTATAAAAAAAGCTAACCTTTACAGTGATGTGAAGCAGACCAGGGTGGTTACAGAGCTTCTTCAGTGCAGTAATGCAGGCCAGGTGTGTGTGGGTCTGAGTGGAGCCCTGCAGACACGATCTGAAGATGCGGTGGCAGAGGAGGTGCTGGTACAGCTCTTGTTGCAAAGAGGAAGGCTTGCAGAACAAAGTCCAGTCAAGACGAGGAGGCAGGTACTGATTGATGATCTCCTGCGTCCTCCTCAGGATGAACATGCCTGTTAGACGGGAAAGTTCAGCTGCTCGCTCTGCTCCCAAAGCTCTCTCACCCTGTTGGCAGCAGCAGAGAAAGTTTTCCATAAATCAAACGTGACAACAAGGGAAAGGGAAAGAAGAAATGGATAGCATTACCTCTGAGCAGGAGGGCTGTCTGGAGCGTAGGATTGGTTCCTCATAAACTTTTCTATAAGCAGTTGTTGACCCCAGAATCCCCGGATTAACAAACTCTATAATGGCATAGAACTCCTGCAGGTCGTTTTGTACCGGGGTCCCTTTGAATTAAAAAAAAACAAAACAAAACATAAAATTACAGAAAAGTTTGTTTCCATCAATTTCTTTAAAGATTTCCGCTCTCTTTCAGTCACAAACAAACACAATACCTGTGAGTATGACTCGACGATCACAGCTGAGACTGCTGAGGGCTGAAGATGTTTTGATACTGCTGTTTTTTAATCTGTGGCCTTCATCACATATTATGAGACCAAACTCCACTTTTTGTATCTAAAAATAAACATAAAGATGAGCTGATGTTTTGTGAATAGCACACACATCTGTGAGACACAAGGGGAATATAGTGTACCTGCTCCAGGCAGCGCAGCAACATTTCATAGCTGATCACCAGAACGCTGTGCAGAGGCGATAACACAAACTGCTCTATTCTGTGGTCCTGAGTATATGTTAAAAAAAAAGATATCATTGCATGGAAAATTAAAGTAAATATTTAATTCTGATGCCTTCAGAAGGTATTTAAGTACTTTACAAAAACACTTGGGGGGTGGAGGATAGATCATAAGTCGTAACTATAATAGATCGTAAAGTAATGTTACATACTACAACTGTCTCAGGAAAAACTGAACACTTAAATATTGATCTACATGGGATAGCTCTTCTTTGGTAATGTGTTGCATGGAAAAAAAAAGAAGAAATCCTCTTTTCTTCCCACCTGATCTACAGTAAAAACACCAATCCTCTCACGGCCCAGCCACTTATTAAACTCTGCTTTCCAGTTCTGCACAAGGCTGCCAGGAGTAACCACGAGGACGCGTTTAGCAACTGGTCTCCCACCATAAGGTCCCTGTTTAAGCAACGTCCAGGACAATGCCACACTCTGAAGAGTCTTCCCCAGTCCCATTTCATCAGCCAGTATGGCACCATAGCGACCAATAGCTCTGAAGCAGAAACACAGATACAATCCTTTAGAAGTCCTTTTACTGGTTATGGTTAAACTAATATTCTTTACCAGCTCCGTCACCTCATGCCCATGACACATTCGTAGAGGAAGAGCAGGCCGTCCCTCTGATGCGGTCTCAGATGTGTAGTCAGGTACGGATCAACCACAACGTCAATCACAGGAAGCCCTGATTTGTTATTAAGCCACTGGTGGTTGGGAGAAGGGCGAGGCATCACCAGTGCATCTAAAATAAATAAAACAACAACATGAATATCTCAATGGAAATTCTTCATTCCAACAAGCAAAGACATTTCTGATGTAGCACATCTACCTGGAGCGAGTGGGTTGTGACGAGGTCTGCAGGTTTGTTCCTCCTCTGGTTTCGTTTGTGGATGCCCTGCTCTGCCCAACATCGCAGGGGGGCAAAAAGGTTTGGAGCCCACACGACAAGAGGGAGAGGGTGCAAACTTTGTCTGCGACTCCACTACATCTGTTTGGACTTCCTGGAAACAACGCCCCTTAGCAAAGTCTTCAGCAGATATGGTACCCATCACTTCTATCTCTTTGCCACCGATCATCAGAGTCTGTCCTTCAGACAGTGAGGCTAACTCTGACACCTTGTAACCACTACCTGTAACACAAGTATGCACAACAATGAGCCTCATGTACTCTGGGAGACACTATCTGGTTATGGTCTATCGCTATATTTCAGTAAAAACACAGCTGTTAAACGTGTCGATGTAAATTCTGATACCTGTGTGAACTGCAGCATGAAACCGTCAAATGTGAGTTTCATGCTGATCCTACTTGTCAGGTAGTGTCAGTAACATAGAAGATAATTACCATAAAAATAACAGTGCAAATAAACAATAAAATATCAAACTCAAATGAACTACCATGTGTAAACAACTTAAAGTAAGGTCCATTATGTATTTTGAAAAACATCCCACAATGTTTTACACCTGTTCAGCTGGACATTTGTGGCCCATTTTACTATACAAGCCAGTATTTGCTACCATGCATTTAACTGAAATATTTATGATCTGCTTTGTGTAAAGCACTAATCAGGTCCACCTCCAGATCACAACAGGTGGGCATGGTTACCAGTAAAAAGAGGACATTAAATGACCACAGAGAGCACAGATGCTTTATAAAGACAGGACCCTTGATACTTTGATAATGAATACTTTCTGTACAACAGTTCAACCTAGTGTTTTGGGGTAACATCTCCTGAGCCCCGGGCCTGATTTACAAGACTGTAATCATTTTCAAAAATGCTTAGAAAGAATATAGGCAGTTGAGAGGGATGCAGAAAGTTCACAGAAGTGAAGCAGGAGTTGCTCACTGCAATTGCAAGGCTTCTTTGACCAAGAGAGACCTTTTGAGGTCGCACATTTTTCCCTCTTTCCACAGTGCATTAAGCTTCTAGTTTCCATACATTAGTATGGTGGAAAGGATGTGGTCCTGATTTCTAACAAGATTTTTTTAACTCCTTGCTATTTGTTTTGAGCTTCATAAAGTCGTTGTTCAGTCACATCTATGGAGCAGACTGATTCAGAGATCAGGAATCAGGCTGGGAACAAGGTGGAGCTGCACGAGTCTGAGCAGTAAGCTCCAGTCCCAGTCTGAAGATAAAGATGGGGAGCCCACCTCAGATCGGGGAGGTATTACAGTTCTTTACGCAACAATTAAATGCCAGTTTTAACACAGCACAAATAATGATCGCAGCATAAATAAATAAATAAATAATAATCATCACCATATTCAAGTGTTTCAGTACAATGTTTACAAAGATGTAGTTACCGTACACTCATTTTTTTTTTCACAATGTAATACACAAAAGAAAAAAAATATGTTTTGGCTTCACCTTTCCCAATATCTTTTCCTTCCATGTCTTTAAGCGTAGCGCTTCGTCCTTTTGTAACCAGGACAGCATCACCCTCCCAGCGCTTGTGTTTCTTTTTACTGGCTTTGCACCACATCACACTGAAGTACCGTACTCCATCCTGAGCACAGCTGGAGTCTGCAGCTCCAGAGGGTGAACCAGGAGGAGGCCGAGGTGCCCGAGGAGATGCAGGGGGCCACCCAGAGCTGCCATTCACTCCTGCAACAGAAGTAAAAGACGGTGGCTTTTAAAGACGAGACAAAAATCTAAGACGCAAGTTAAAGGAGTCACCAGTAGATGTCGCTGTTGCACCAATTTCTCAACCTGACTGAGCGCGCGCTCAATCCTCTGTACTCCAAAGTTCTTCACTTCTCCCAATTTAGAATTATATATATATATATATATATATATATATATATATATATATATACATATATATATATATATATATATACACACATTAAACATGATTGATGTCCATAAGACACAACA
>JAOWBL010000008.1:10295439-10309144 GCA_028564865.1 Zenarchopterus dispar
ATACATATATATATATATACATATATATATATATACATATATATATATATATACACATATATATATATATATACATATATATACATATATATATACATATATATATATACATATATATATATATCATATCATTATATAGCATTATCATTGATCATCATGCTTCTATTTTAAGCTCAACTGCAAACCAAATATCCTAAAACAACAATAAAAATCGTAGGTCTGGTACATACAGTATAAATTGGCTATTCTGTATATTCTTGCTGCCACTTTTCTTTCTCAGGTTGCCCTGTGCAGGTAGAGAGGCGAGGTTTGGAGGCTCACCTGTCAGAATGTAATTTCCGCAGCAGAGAGTGTCCCAACGGCTGTGGCCATACTCTCCTCTCCATCGACCAGTCACAACACAACTGCATAGCAGAGCTACGCACAGAGGTGGAAATGCTGAGGTAAGTTTGTCCAGAGTTATTTTTTTCTGAACTTAAAAGTGACATGTTTTATCTTTTATATGAAGGTGATTATTTTGGTGAAACTAAATCTTTACCATAGAGCAGAGATGCTGTGTAAGGTGGCGGAGGTGAGACGAGAGATGGAATCGCGGTTGGACTCGCAGAGGAGACACATGGTACTGAAGGAGTCACAGCTGAAGAACGAAGTTGAGGAGCTGAAGGTGAACCATCGGTCTCTCTCTTGCATCATCAACATTGTATACTCATCATCTATTAACTAGCAGTACTGATGTACTCATTGATGTGCAAGTGACATACTACTTGAAAGACTTGAACTACTTAATCAGCACAAACTCACATGAAGCCCACATTGGTTCATATGTTCTCTCTGCAAAGGGTCAGTTGTCACGTGTGATGTGTGACATGCGCGCCCTGTTAGGAGCAGAGCGCCTGAGAAGACAGGAGCTGGCAGAAGCAGAGCTGGAGAAGAGAGAGCTGTTGGAACTCCTCAGACACCTGCAACCCACCAAAAGCCACCAGACTGCAGAGCAGGAAGCCCAGAACCAGCATCAGGGAGATCAGCAGACACCCGACTGGCAGGTCCACACTGAGCCAACACATCAGCAAAGAGAGGCTTCTTTACATGCCTCCAGTCTGTCCCTGCACTCAGCTCAGACTACACATGCTGCAGGTTCTTCTTCACCTCACCTGGGAGAGGGAGTGCGCAAGAGCAGCACTCGCAGTCTGACCCTGGACTGCATCAAGAGAAGGAGCCGGGAAGTAACGGTCATCTGAGTACACTTAACCAGAGGAAGAGCAAAGCTATAATGTTACTTATTCTTTATCTTTGGGAACAAATGTGCTATTTGTACATTTTGTGTTGTTTTTGAGACGAGTTATGATAAATCTTCAGTTTAAACAAAATACTTGTCAGTTTGAATGTATTGTGCTTTAAAAGCAATTCTAATGTATATCATTCCCAGCTGACAAGACAGGACGATGTGACGGCAAATATGCATTTTATAGATTCACATCCAGCTCACTCTTACTTTCATACTGATACCTTTAAAGAGATCACTGTCCCTTTGCATTTCTATAGCCATGCAGTTTCTTTTAAATAAGTACTTTTGTGACCCAGGGATGAGGTTATTTTAATTCTTGTCATTAAAAGTACACCTTGATTCAAGATGTGAACATTTTCAAAGGTTTGCAAGTCTGTGGTATATAAAGCAAAACATGCAAAAAAGAATGGATTTAAAAATAGTTCATACATTTAGTAGTGAAATAATGTTTCCATGTGTTATCTCCTAAAAAAGCATAATCTGTTGAACATGAAAGTTTGATTTAAACTAGTGGACACTGTCCATCATATTGCTTTCCAATAATTTTTTATGCAACCAGGGATAATACCCAAATACTGAATGAATGTCACTTTGGACCTAATTTAACTGAATATTTATAAATTTAAAACTCACCCATTTCTAAAGATCTTTAGTCATGTGTAATTTTTCCTCTTTACTAGTGTCAGTGAAATGAAAGTAAGCTTACATGCTCAGCTTTTAATGAAGTGTTCAGTGTTTTTACATCTTCACAATTACTTAATTTGTATTTTTTTTCTTACAAAAACACACTAAAAAAAAAACACTTTTTATTCTCCAAGTACAACTTGTAAGCAAACATTAAGCATTAACAGTCACTGTAACAACACAGAACCACGTTTCCATGGAGACAGCATACATAAGATCCTGATTGGTCCACTTTAAGTCATGGGTGGCTGCAGTCATTGGCCAGGTGAATTTACCTGGTGAAAGAGCGCACGTGTCTGCCTCTTCCACCTCCGCTCCCACCTCCGCTAAATTTACTCCCCTGAGATCCTCTTCCCCCTCCCCCACCGCCTCCTCCAGCGCCGCTGACACCTCCCCCACTAAGCCAAGACAGCCCAGCACCTCCTCTCCCCCGTGGAGCTCGATCCCGAATAGCCAGGCGATAAGCACCTTGGGAAAAAGGACATTAAAGCAACATCATTTTAGTTCTGTGTGTAGAAATTTGTATAACAAAGTGGAGGTAAACGTGTGTGTGTATATCAATACTCTACATACTTGCAGGGGGCTGTCTGGAGGACAGGGGCCCTCTTGTGAAGTTGCTCTGGCCTCCGCGGGGTTCACTGTAGGTTCCTCTGTGTGTGACGGCTGGTACTTGTCCACTCCACGATGAGCCACGGCCTCCCTCTCTTCGTGTGTAGTTACCTGCAGACAAAAGGAGAAAGTGTCACCCTCTGCTGGCCAACGTAAGGTAGCACAAATTCCATTAGATTAAAAACATGTAAACATGACAGTTTTGAAAAGGATCATGTGTGTACACACCTGACAACAGAACACCTTTAGGCTGTGGTGGAGTGAAAAAGCGAGTCTGGCTGTGGAAGGTAGCTCTGCCTCTGTTGCCAGTGAACAATCCTCTGGTGGGGGGTTTGGGAGCACTCTTTGGGGGGCGTTTGTTGGGCAATAGTCCAAGAGGAGTAGTGATGTCTTTAAACTCTGCTGCGACAAAATCATCCACATGCATGCTGGGAGGGCGGGAAGTGTTCTGTTTGCGCAGACGGAAAATATCATGGGGACGTGAGAGGTTCTGCCCAAACCCTCCTCGGCCTCCACGGCCACGAGGAGCAGGCATGAAGTGGGCTCTCTTAGCAGGTTCAGTGTAGTCAGATTTACCACTGCAGAGACAAGCACAAGAAGAAAACCAGAAACTCCACTTAAATCTAGATATACAACGAGAAATCTGTGAGGAGTGAAGTTACACTAGAGGTGTACCTTGATGTGATGAATGTCTCATGTTTGTGTTTGCCCAGTCGGAAACCTTTGGGAGCTTTGGTATGACCAGGGGAAGAAGGCTCAGATAGGAAGGACCGCTCCAAGTCGGACTTTAGGTCCAGGTCTGGACAGCACTCCTGAGCCAAACCCACCAGATCCACCTTCACCTGCCACACAAGAAATGTTGCACACAATATCAGTCAGATGCAAGTTAAAATTGTAATATTTATGATATCTTTTAAAGTCAGAAAGGTAATAAAAGAAATTTAAACAATGTGGTGAAAAAAAAATGTAGCAATGAACAACAGACATTACATTAGATACATAAGGTTTTTGAGTCTTGTCAAGTCTGAAGAAGAAAAAGGTCTAAATTTACAGCTATAATTCAGACATAGTTGGATTTGAACCAGTTTATCATGCAAAAGTATATATATATATAAAAAAAAGAGGTATTTCAAAGTCGTCATAGCGTCATCGATTTCTTGTAACTATCATCAATCACAGCAGTCGGCCAAATGTGCAATATGGCAGTGGTGGATGGAAACAGAACACCCTTCAAAATATTACTTTTCTACATGTTCAGCTACTGAGAAAAAAATACTTTGTCACTATAGCTAAAAGCAAGGAGCAGCAAAGTTTGAACAGTGCAGCTGTTTTTTTAACTGATGTCAAATTAACCCAACAAATTCAAATGCAGTTCAGACTTGTGCGCATTGACACTAATCTGATCTAGAGAGATTGTCTTTGCAAATATGCCATATTAAAGCACTGGAGGGGTAATTCCTGACATGACACTAATGTGTAAGTCATTTAATACAATATAATGCAGATCACTTCTGACGGAGGCTGTGGACACACACACACACACACACACTCACCATATCAAGGTCCGTCTCTATGTCATCTGTTTGGAAAGGAGAGAACCACAGCGCTTTCAGCTGCTCATCCAGCGCTTCTGACAGAATGAACACCGTCCTGGATTTAAAAAAAAACAAAACAAAAAACACATAAGCTTTCTTTGTATTTCACATTCATGTGAATCAAATTTAGCTCCAACTGCAATGGTAAAAATCCTCAAAATGGACTAATAAAAAAACAGAAAGAAAATAAAATTGGCACATAAGAAAAATGATGATCTGTATCAGGACATATTATTTGATATCAACCTGTGATTAAATAAAGCTCCCAGTGTTTCAGGCGCTGGCAGAGTGGGCTCAGTTTCAGTTGCAGGAGGTGTGTCACTCGCCGCTTCCAACGTCTGCCTCAGAACGATCACATTCTCCAACATGGTTTCCATTGAATCATCTTCTTTACATAGTTTCTACGGGCAAACACGCACAAAGAAAATTCAAAGGTAAGGCAACCGTTATTTGTAAAAAACTAAATGGATGAAAAATGTATAGGTTTAACAACACGTGTACCGTTATAAGTTTCTCCAAAGCAGGGAGCGGATGCGACTCTGACTCCTCCCACTGCAGCAGAGTTTTCATCTCAGAGCCCGACAGTAATCGTGGAGGAAGGAAGGCGGGTTCCTCGCTGGATCCCTGGCCCTCCTCAACACACTGAAGCCAAAGACAGAGTTAGTATAAATATGTATGACCATCTGAGACAAGACGTGAAAAATAAAGGGAAAACACAAAATTATCCTAAAGTGCTTATGAAAGAAACAAATCATGAAGATGTTTTCTTGGTTTTTCGAAAATTTAATATTTATGATAAATGAACTCCACTGAAATGCTCTATGAAGACATACCTTTTACATAAAATGGCCAAATCAGGTAAGAAAACATGTTTAAAAAGGGCAATGATACTATAGTCATCAACCAATATGAACATGCAAGTAAGAGTACGACAAACTCATTTTGTAGTTTGTCATAATCTTACTTTTAAGGATGTCCCAGGAGTGATACTCTGCTCTGCTAAAGATATGTACAAAGTCAAAGCCTAAGCTGCGTCAGTTTTCACAAGGTAGATCAAGTCGACTGGAAGTCAGACGCAAGAATGGCACGAAGAATCTGTATAATTTTAAAATAAGACACTATGAGCTGGTCTCTGACTTGTACATTGACCCTGGATCATAAACAGTGTATGTAAAAGGTTTAATTAAAGAAAAAAAAGATGGAGAGGTTAATTTTAGAAGTTGAAAAACACAACATCTCATTTGACACCATCCATCCTAAAGACAACAGTAGAAAGGACAGGGGATGGCAAAAAAGAGCTATGGCTTTAAGAATGAAGTGAGCATTGCATTTAAATGACATCTTTAAACACACAGACAACCACAGCCAGAATGCTACTAAAAATTCACCAAAAGGCCCTGACCATCTCTTCTTCTGCCTCCTTTCAGCTTTCATTTAAACTATTTTGTTTGCAAACTGCAGGTGTCATTATTACACTACTGTTTGTCCAGTTCGATGACAGAATCGATCCCATTTTTAAAACTTTCACTGAGTTTGTGCAGGAATTTGTTTGAAAATGACATTACATGTTTGAAGAGCTTTAACTAGTTATACCATATTTGAATCATTATATGGTACAGTTAAGCTGTACTTACCATTGTTTCTGTGTTGAGGATTTGCCTGAGAAAGTCAAGCAGAGCTGAGAGCAGATCTGCTGAGTCCTTGGTGAAGGACACCACTAGTCTTTTAAGAAGCGAGCAGAGACCCACGCCATGTTTCTTCAAAGAACTGAAACAAAAGTATAGCGAAGGTCTTATTTAACTAAAAAAAAAAAAAAAAGACAATTATAGAATGCAAAACAAGACTGGAACACTTTTTTACGCTTTTAGGTGGTAGAGTCCATAGTTGTGCTCTGTGAGAAATGTCAAAGTCCTGATGCAAGTGAGGAGGAGTGGGACACTGCTCTCTTTGTTGCCTAAAACCTCCAATAGGGAAGTACACACTGATGACATCATCTCTCGTCCTGGAAGTGCGTTGGCCAGCTGTTCAGCTTCCGATACACAGCTTTCACCAGGTGGAGACACCACGAGAGATATATCCTGATGAAGACAACATTTTTAGGGTTTTCTTCTTTTTTTCCCCCCTCAGAGAAGACAGTTTCTTTTGATGACCACTGCAGGTCTTACCTGGTCACATAGTGACTGTAATATTGTCCCCACTAGAACGCTGCATTGCTGCTGCTGTAAGGAATGATCGGCTGGAGGAACCAACAGTGACAAAAGCGGCGGAAACAGATCTGCCAGCTGCTCGTCTCCAGAGACTGACCCAGACAACAAGTGGAGTGTTGCGCTCTTACAAGCCCTCTGGGACACCAGAGCATCCATCAAAGAAAGTAGACGCAAGACTTGGCCCCAGCACACACTTTTCCCCTCGGCTCTGCAGTCAGTAAATTAGATATAAAATCAAAATGCAATATACACCATAAAACCAAAACTGGAGTGGTGTGTGTGTGTGTGTGTGTTATGTGTGCTTCACTCACGGCTGCAGCTCCTCCAGCAGCATCTCCAGCAGAGTCTTCATGATGAGTGTTGCAGTGGGTGAAGAAAGGTCTGCCAGCTGGACGCAGACTCTCCTCAACATTGCCAGGAGTGGAGGGCAGCTGGTGGCGCACACACACTTCAACACTTCGGAAAGCACTTTCCACTGTGCTCGTATGTGCATGCTCCACAGCTTCCGTGTGTTTAAGGCTATAGCCACATCTTGAACTGATATCACCTGTGAAGCCAAAGATCTTAATATTAGTATGCAAGACCATAACTATGAATAGTTTAAATGAAGTACAGGACTGGGTGGCCAAGACAAGAAAAGCAAGTTACCTGAGTGCTCTGCATTGGCAGTGGAAGTGGCAGAAGCTCTGACAGCAGCGTAAGACCGGAGAACAGACCTTCAGGAGCTTTCAGCAATGAACCCAAAACTTCTTTAAGCATCAGAGACCAGGTGTTACTGGCCAGAGTCTCTTCAGTGTGCGTTACCTGCAGCAAACACAAATATGATCTCACCAAAATGACTAATAATGACATTCCTTTTTTTTTTTTGTTTTGTTTTTTAAAACATGGGTGCACCCTCATTCACACACCTCTTCACTGACGCCCTGAGTGAAGGTGAGCAGCACGTCAACAATGAGCGCCTGCACTCTGGTCTCCTCGCCATCAAGACGTCCAGATGCAGGGATGGAGCAAACAATCATGTGGAGCGTAACCAACACATTGGCAACCCGAGTGTCCCTGAACTGAAAAGCTCCCCCGCAGAGGAGCTCTGTCAGCATGGTGCGCAGCAGCCTGAGTGTGTTGATGCATATACTGAGGATCATCCAGCGCTGTGGCGTGGGGCCCATGTGTCCATGCAAACGCCATGGCTGCAGTAACACACTGCACAGCTTCTGCAGAACACGCACGCACGTGTCCAGACCCTCTCCAGAGAACAGCTGGACACCTGAAAGACTCCACTTGAGGTCTCTCTGTTGACCTGAAGAAAGGACGAGGACATGGTGGGGGAGAGAAAAAAAAAAGTCACTGTGCTACAATGGCTCTCCGTTTCATATAGATCGATATGGCAACACACAAACAAAAACTCCACTAAACTTAATAACACAAAGAGGAAACAATTTGAAGAGCACGTATTTAGTTTTCATTTGTTTAAACAGATTGAAAATTGTTCTCTGTACCTTCTACTGGAGACGGAGGGCATGCAATGTGACAAAGGACCCTCAGAGCAGTGACCAGTCCAGTTCCCTCTGCATTTAGCACATTTTCCACATTCTGGGGTTTAAAAAAAAAAGTTAAAAAAAAAAAAAAGTTATGAGATCGAGATTTATGCATCTAAAATATAATTGTTGGTTAGTGCTACAAGCAACCAGAGAAATGAGCAAGGTGATGTATTCAGAGTGTGTTATGTAGGAGAGTAACTTAAATTTTTGCTGTAGCCTGTCTGTAAAAACACAAAATACATCTACCTAGCAAAGGAATGACTTGAGTGAAGTCTTATGTTTAACTTTCAAAGTAAAAGTCTGAATCTTTAACTGTCAATGCCAAAGCCGATTCAAACGACCATTAAACCTCAGCTGCAGCCATCTACACCGTTTACATCCAGATCACATGGCTGCTCTGTTGTCATTGTGTTAAGGCCGCCCAGAGACTCTCTATACAAGGATAGACTGATCTGATTGACTCCCCAAGACTTTTGGGTATATTAAAAGAGTTCCCACAAATTGTAGCTAGATGTACCTGAAAAAAACAAATTTAAATTTGCTTGCAGTAAGTCTACATTTCTAGGCTAAAACACTTCTTTAAAACTCATAAAAGTCTTGAAGTGTCCCAGCCAGTGTCTAGACCTGTAAAAGAATCTCTGTGTACAGACCACAATCAGATTGGTGCAGTATCACGCTCTTAAACGTGAAGGCAGTGAGGAAGCGCCTTTAAAAAAATAAAAATCACTGCTCATGACAGATGGTGCAAGCTTGATACTCTGGGATATACAGGAGAATGTAAATAGAGTGAGAGGTCTGTACCTGCTTGATGTAGTTGATGAGGGTAGGAATGCTGCCAATCTCAAAGCGAAGTTTCTCCAGAGGCTCCAGCCATTTACTGAGTTCTGAAAAACAAGAAGACAAAATCACAATCAAATATTGAGAACTTCCCTCCATAGCACGACACGTGAATGTGAACTTGAATGTGGACAATACTTACCCTGCAACTTAGCATTAGTGTCATCTGCCTTGGCTATAGTAAGCAGCGGAGCAGCATATTGTTCCATCATTCGCGGCTCATTTGAGGTCTGTACCACCATTAAGACAAGCATACAGGCGTAGTTATATGTCACTGCTTTGCGAGCCTTGGCCTCACTGAGGGGGAAAAAAAAGATAAGTAAAATTAGAGCAAAATGGAAGTGAACAAAGAGAAGCATTCAGAAAGAAAGAATAGATGTACCCTTACCCATCCTTGCTGTGGTGCTGGAGCAGGGTGACCAAACAGGACAGATTGTTCTCCTGGCTGAAAACATGAGCCACAGCACTACGACCCGTTTGTGTGAAGGTCATCAAGTAAAGTGCATTGAGCATGCCCAGAACTTCAGAATTGTCACCTTCTTCAAGCCCTGCACTGCCTTCTCCTACAGGGGCCACATGGCTCATAAGTTCTGACACACCCTGCAGAGCGTGCAGCGCCTGCATAAGCCACACACAAAAGCCTTCTTCCCCAAAACCTGGTCCTGTGACACCCCCCTCTCCTCCCGTGTATGTGCTATCCTCTCCTTCAGTTTCAGCCACTGATGCCAAGAGACGCAACAGTAAGCTGCTGGGTGTGGGCTGGGCAAGAAGGAATAGTAGGCCCGACTGGGTAAGGGACAGGAAACGCAGAAGTTCTTTAATGGCTTGGGTTACACCAAGATGGCCTGCTGCAGCAGCTGCCGACAACACCACTGTTGCGCTTTCCAGGAAATGGCATTCGTGCATATACCTGACAGGGTATAAGAAGAAAAACAGAAATTGAATGCATGAGTCAAAGCCACAGTCTGAACTACTAAACTGTGGGACTTGAGACAATGTGTGATTTACCGATACAAAGTTGGATAGGGGTTGTCCCTCTCCTGAGGCCCTGTTACTCTTGCTGTAGTGGGGAAAGCTTTTGCAGGGGGCTGCACCATGCAGTGAGAGGCAGTCTCCAGCAGATGATGAAGCTCTTCCAAAACTCCTGCCAGCCTGTCAAGCTCAGCCTCGCTCACAGGGGCGGAGCTCAGAGGTGTTTCCTCTTCCATAGGGCTCTCGGCATCCTCTGTCTCCTCCTGAAGATGACAGTCAGTCACGACTGCTGTAAAAACATAACCTCAGGCTCTGAAGTGTTTGTGAAAGAGTGGGTTTTAGTGTGTGCTCACCTGCTGGTGTTCACTCAAAGCTGCAGCTGCATGTTGTAGATTGACGAGTACCTCATACACGTGGCTCTTCTGTAATATTGCGTTGCCAGCTGTTATGACCCGGACTGTTTCTTCACACAAGAACAGCTGGACAAGACGCTGTGAAGCACATCAAGCTCGGCGTCAGATATCGATGACGCACTGATCTTGATAGTAAATCCATCATGATAGTAAATTACAATGTAAGCTTGATTGCAATTTTTTAAAGGTGGTGCTCATTGGGATTGTAAATAGTGTTGTACCATTGTGTTTAGTGCATTTTTATTCCCCATCACAAGAACCCAATGCCAGAAAATTGAAGAAGAAAATAATGAGAAAGTGATGACAAAGATTATATTCTAAAGAGTGTTGACTTTGTGCTGCTAACCTGATAGCCACTTTTCTCCGAGTCCCCTTTATGCAGGAAAGCCTCCACCCCTCCAGGAGCACTGATGAGAGCATCCAAAGCTCTCAGGATACTTAGCTTCAGAGTGGAGGAGACGTGGTCTGCATGCAGCAGTTCCAGCAGCACGTTTAGGGCCCCTTCATGCAGCAGCACTGTCAGGCCCTGTGGACACTCTGCCAGATATGATGCTAACTTTGCACCAGCTTTTAGTTGCCTGAGATTAAGGGCAATGGGTTGTGTGAGAGCAACGTCCATATTCAAGGCCTGAAGAGCCCACTGAACTAAAATTTTAACAGGGTCCTCCATTTCTCCCTGTCCTTGTTTAATGCAATAAGTCAACCCTTTGGCCAGTAGTCCAGGTGCCTCTTCGAGAGCAGTGACCCAACGAGCATCTCTGTCGTCACCAATGTCAGCTAGTAGCTCTTTAAGGTGAGCAATGGCCTCAGCTTCCTCCCCACCTGCAGATCCCTCCGTCCCACCAGCATCTTTGGGTTCTTCTGTACTGGCTTTCTCAAACTGGGTGTCAAAGCGAGTCTTGTATGGAGGGGTGAAGAAGACCAGAGGCCTAAGCTCTCGTTCATAGGGATCATACTGGACAGGTGGGACAGAGGCGAGATCCTCAGGAGTGTAGTCCATGTCAAAAGTGGGCAACTTGAAGCTTCCATTATCCAGGTCATCCTCATCGCTGGAAATCTGCTCATAACCGTCATCACCTAGTAGGAGAAAGAAAATATGAAAATTTGCCAAACTTTATCAACTGTAAAGAAGTTATGAAAATCCTTCAAGCTGTAACTGATTAAAAAATATTTGTGGGGAGATGAGTGAGAATGAGGAGGCCAGCAGCAACTTCATATTCCTTTTTTCATACACTCACAAACCTTTCCTCCCATGGCAGCACTGCTCCAAACATGCAGGGTTAGTTTGGCATGCATGATGTGACTACAGCACACACTCAGCCATGGCTGTGAGGACGCATCAGGTATATTTCCACATCACAGCATATGAAAGTTAATCAAAAGCCTTCCGAGTAGCGCCCGGTGCAGCATCCAGCGGTTACAGATGGACGCAGCATGCCTGAGCAAACACTTGAGCTGTTACTCAGTCCCAAATGGACCCTGCTTTCCCCACGGGCCCTCGCATGATTTCTGTCGACCTAGAGTAGAGCTGGGTTTCTAGTGTCGAGGGTTTCAGGGCTGAGTGTCCATTTGGGAGTGCAGGCTATCCTACTCCCACACACGAACACCCCTACCTTCCTCCATCTCCTCTTCCTCGTCCTCACCCTCATCTTCCTCCTCCTCTTCTTCTTCCTCCTCTTCTTGCGCACTTCCCTCTGTCCGTGCATCATCTTCCTCCTCTTGCTCTTCCTCTTCTTCTTCCTCATCACCCTCTTCCTCCTGTTCACCATCCGAGTATGTCTCTTCAGCAGGCAAGGATCTTTCTGGCGACACTGCTTCCAGGTAGTCGTCACGGCCCTCACTTGGCTCATCTTTGACCACGCCCACTGCAGAATTTACAACACATTAACGTTCAGCCATCAGAGCTATAAAGTACATATAAATATCAAAACTAATGTTTTAAAAAGTCTATTGTGTAGTGATCTCATGCCACAGAAATTGCAAGCAATTTATAGTCTTCACTTGGCCTCCAAACTACGATGGATATAATTAAGGGAAAAAAAAAAAAACTTGAGCGATAAGACAGCTGTTTTTTGATATTCAAGAGTGACTGATAACTATCAGATGAACATCTCTGACCTGTCATTGGGATCTGCTCCTCCTCATCATCATCTGGCGGTGGAGGTCCAGGTGGAGTACGAGGCCCTCGGGGTGCTGGTCTGGGAGGACTGCCATTGTACTGATCTTCTTTTTCCCAGTCTGAGAAAAACAAATCATAACAACACTAAATGTGACTGTCAATAAACAAATCTGGAAGACGAAGAAAAAGTCAGTGAACTGAGAGGTTTTATTCTAGGGAGCAAGTGTCAGTTTCAGGCTGTTCATGCCCACCTTGTTTTATAATCCTCTTGAGCCCACTCGGTTGTTGGGGGGGTGGAGGTGGCGGGGGAGGAGGTGAATCTTGGTCATGTGCATGAGGGCGCTCTGCAGTCCCATACACTGCCACAGTCAGACTAGTATACCAGCCACGCAGGACCAGGCCATCTGTGTTAACCTGTGTACACAGTCCCATTTAGCCATTCACCCATCAACAGAATAGAACCCAAGACTTGTTCGGTAAGAATCTCTTACCTTTCCACTGGGTCGGAACACAATGGACTTGTTCTCATCATATTCCAGACTGAGGACAGAAAACAAGATCAGGCAAATTAAAACAATGATGAAACCAGAACTGAACTGTTCTAAAACAGCAGTATATGTTTAAAAAAAAAAAAAAAAGTTTAGGTGTGCTTAAAGAACCTTGTTAAAACCAGCACTGCGTAATTACTAACATATTGTCTTCAGAACCTGGGAAGATCCTGTTTTTTTTTGATGAATTGGTCACAACTTGTTGACATGAACAAGCATTTGTAATTTATTCTGCTATTATTTGGTCTGTTGTTCTTAAAGCTCTAACATGCCAATACTGCTATTGCAATTACAATTTAGTTTCAAATAAAAATAATTATTTGCAAACAATAACATACTCAACCAGAGAAAGATGAAAAAGAAGCTGCTTGCTGTGTGAGCTACTACCTTTAATTTTTAGTATTTCTGTTAACTTCATAACACCAGGTATGTTCAGCAGGGTGATGCTGTTCTACTTGTTGGATTAAGTCTGTTATTCTTAACACGGCTGTTGTATCTGTATGAGTTATTTTTACCTTCGATAATGTGTAAATAGTTATTTTTTGGGTATTCTTCACTCGCAGTGAAAGCTTCCACATTGAAGACAAACTTCCCAATGACAGGATTGTCATAGTGCACTTACAGACTGAAATAAAAAACTGCTTTCCTCAATACTCTACACTGATGCATGTATTTCTCCACCAGACAAAATAAAATAATCTGACTTTTGTTCTGTGAAAATTATGTTTTTGTTTTAAAGTTAGAATAATCATAAATAAATAACATTTCTGAACATCAGAGACTAAAAAGTCACAAAGGAATAGAGCAACAGTGATTTGTTGTGACCATATATATATATATATATATATATATATATATATATATATATATATATATATATATATATATATATATATAT
>JAOWBL010000008.1:10314836-10324851 GCA_028564865.1 Zenarchopterus dispar
TATTCTATAATTTAAATCTTAAATTACATAAAAGGATGAACAATAAATCCAAGAGACTACTTCTCCAATAAGGTTGTGATAATAATAATAATTTAAAAACAATAATAATAATTGTATGGCTACATAAAAGTCATTAAGCTGAGAGTTACTTTTTTTTTCATTGAGTCCAACTATCACAGCTAAATTTGACATTAAGAAGGTAGACTGGCAGACGTTTAGTATGGGTCCAGTCCCTGGCACGGTAAAGTGTTTGTTCTGCACAGAAACAGTGAGCTACATTTTTAAACAACATATTATAGATCGAAAATTCTATGTACCTTCTCTGCCCTCCATAGTTTGCCACGTCCCAATCTATGAGCCACCTGAACGAAGAAAGGGGCAGGTAGAAGTCACGTGGTCACACAGGTAGACTCACTACAAGTACGGTGAGCGTTCAGCCATTATTCCGAGATGGTGACTGCGGGAGGATATACGTAAAATTTAACACGCGACAGAAAAGGAAACTAGTATTACGGAGCACACCTTTACGTTCAGGTGCCACGGTAAAGGTCATTTCGCCTCCTACCTCAAGCGTGTGTCTGGTCTACGTCAGTTTAGGTGCTGTTCTCGAAGTTTTTGTAGTTTTCTATTAGTTTTTGGGGGGTGTTGTTTGTGTTCAGATGACGGCTCAGGTAGACTACCTGGTGGTGGTTTTCACCGCCACATCTGGAGCAAGCGGAGAACTGCTGGGATCTGACGAGAAGGAGCTCGTCCAGTTGGTCTGGCAGCTGGTTGATTTAAAGAACAAAAAGGTAAAAAAGAAAAAAATATATATTTCTGTACTAACTGCTGTTATTTGTTAACGATCATTATTCCAAACCGTGAAATGCAGTGATAAAGAGTGGCAGGTAAACTGAACTACTAGTTCATTTGAACAAAAAAATAGCTATTAAGGTTAGTTTCTGTCTTTAGACATTTAACAGTTTGTAAATTGAAAATTGTCTTCAGATTTATTAACTTGTGAGAGGGGAAATGTCTTTCCTCTTGATTTGAGTAACTGGCATTAGACATTTTGCTCATATGTAATAAAGTAGTCATGAACATCAGTTTAAAGACATTTAAATCCCTGATATTCTCAAAGTGTCTCCAAGTTCTCGTGTTTGCTGCTGTTTCAAGACTGACTTGTTTTCCTCTCTGAACCAGTTGGGCAAGGTGAATGAGCTCCTCATTAAGCCTGACCTCTCAGACTTGACAGATGAAAAAACAGAGGAGGATGTGGTGGAGGAGTGCAGGGAAGAGGAGAATGGGCTGGGAGCAGATTGCATATCCACTGTAACAAGTATTGACAGTGCTTTAAACCTGGTAATGATGTCTCTCGAGTCTCTAGAAATCCAGTTCTAGCCTTGTACTACATGATAATTACTAGTACTATTCAGGTTAAAATGAGCTGTGCAAAAATTATGTTTTTGTATCTCCTGCATATGTAAGGATATTTGTTTTTCTGTCATAGTTTAATCTACAACTGACAAACGAGGTGAACAGCGCGGGCACGGGCACGTCGTTATGTTTGTGTACAGACGGCCAGCTCCACATCCGTCAAGTGATTCACCCCGAGGCCGTGAGCAAGGTGAGCGAGCTGGGTAGGGTGAACGCCTCGCAGCTAGGGCGGATGTTCATTTGCTGCTCAGTGTTGTGTCAGCACTTTGCTTCCAGCTGAATTAAATATTACAGGGAGATCTGATTTGCAGCAGAGAGGCTCTCATGCAAACCAGTCCAATGACACAGGTCTGTGCATTCACCCTCACTGCTGTTAGACTGTACACCTCTGGAGTTTAGTTGTATCCCTGGACTTACTTTTTTTTTTCCTCATGTCACTTTTCAGATAAATCATGTGAACTAACTTCACAACCCCCCTGCACAGCTGTTATTATGTATCTGGGCTATATTATTATATTATCCTTTTTGGTATATTGTACATTTTTGTATTTGATTCTTTGTATTTTTATATTGTTTTTGAGCCGCTATGGCCAGTGAATTTCGCCACTGCGGGATTAATAAAGTTTGATCTAATCTAATATGTCGCACCTGTGCACAAGCAGTGAAACATTTTCACACTCCTTAAGCACATACTACACAAACAAGGGCCGTGAAGAAAGACGCTTATGCTCGAGTGGCATAAGCAAACACGAGTGTGAGGAGAGTAATAAAGTAGCAGCTGTTGATGAGCCACTCGCTCACATCCTTTCATTTAATTCCTCTCCTGTTCAGAACATCCTGGTCCCCGACTGTTTCTACTCTTTCTTCGACCTTCGGAAGGAGTTCAAGAAACACTTCCCTATATTCGACCTCAAGGCTTTAAATGTACACGTCATGGCAGAGAGTATCCTTTCACATTTGATGGCCCGTTGTTAGTATTGTTCATTTACTGCTGTTGTATGCTTTTTAATCAGTTTTTCTCATAGTTTTTCACATCCAGTTTTATCTTGTGTGCATATGATAAACTCAAAACTAACATATTTAAAGTTTACAAGCAGGGTGTTGGCTGCAGGGCAAGAGGTTTTGAAATGCAAATAAGGAAAGAATGGCAGCACCTCACTAACCCTTCAGTGAAAGAGTTTGTGTTTAGCCAACAGTGAAAACCCCACACAGCCACTGGTAAAGAGACACTGACATGTCAGTGTTTTAATTCACTCATCCAAATGCACTTCTTCTCATGTTACAATTAAAAACCCTCTGTAGATGAGGAACAATGATTCCTGTCAGCTTGCTTCGCTTAACTGGCTCCTCTTCAGCCCTTGAAATACCAGTCAATCCCATGCTGGATCTCACGATCACTCAGGATCCGTTGATCCCGTTGCCAGCAGAAGTAGCCGTACAACAGGTCCGGCTTATGGGCAACATCCTTCTTGCGCTGCTCTCGGAGCCTTCTTGTGAGTACCACATATGAAGCTACAAATATAATTGCCTTTATCCTAAACTTAAAACAAAATCTTGCAGAGCAGAGCTACAGGTTAGGCAGGGAATTAAAACTGAAATAGAAACTTAATCAGAGTTCATTTTTCTCTCTTTTATGTATTAATGGATGACCAAATCAAGGCAATTAATCGTCCATCCATTTTCTATACCTGTTGAATCCTTTTTTACAGTGGTTCTGCTGGAGCCTATCCCAGCTCTTTACAGGTGATAGGCAGGGGGACACCCTGAACAGGCCGCCAGTCCATCACAGAGCCACATACATAGACAAACACCATGCAGTGTCACACATGTTTCTCACACTCAGGGGGAATTTAAAGTTGTCAGTCCATTTTTATTGGACTGTGGGACGAAGCCCAGAGAGACTCCTGCCAGGCCCAGGAGTCGACCCAGGGATCTTCTTATGAGGCAATACTGCTAACCACTATGGCACTGTGCCCCAGTTAATGGTGTAACTTTCAAATCAAGCAACTAAAGGACACATGAATGAAAAATGATTTAAAATGTTAGTTATATTTTTCAGTGAAGTGCTCTTTGTTTATTTCTATATAAAAGAAGTCTTTGTCCATAAAACTGAGACTTTTTCAACCCATTAAGAGTGAATGCAAATGTTTCTGTCATATTATGAAAGTTCATCTTTTGGTTCTGGTTTGTTGAATAGTTTAACAGGACGGATTTGAAAGTGACATGTTTTTTCTCATTTATCATCTGTGATTTCAACAGGCAGCTATCTCATTCTGAAAACCATACTCTTGATTTTCCGTCACAGGCCACACGTTTTCCAACCCGGAGAGAGTTAGTGAGAGGTTTGAGAGCGGCACTTGGTGAGTGAGTCAAGATAAAAAAAAAAAAATCTTACTGTTCTCTGCCTGTAAAATCAACTCCGAGTCCACTCCCGCTGTGCTAATTTCTGTGTTGGGTTTTGCATATTTATCTGTGTGTGCAGTAGTAAGAGGGAGAAAGTGTGCGACAATACAGTGATCAGAGCCAGAGGGTTGCCATGGCAGTCATCCGACCAGGACATCGCACGTTTCTTCAGAGGCCTCAACATCGCCAAGTATGTTGTAGATATGTCACGCTGATGTCATCTCTCACCAGGTCCCGTCATGTAAATGGTGATGCTGACCAGGAGTTGCTTATATGTTGTGTTGTACAGAGGAGGGGCTGCACTGTGCCTTAATGCTCAGGGGAGGAGGAATGGAGAAGCACTTGTTCGCTTTGTCAGTGAAGAACACAGAGATTTGGCGCTGCAGAGGCACAAACACCACATGGGAAGCAGATACATTGAGGTAACTTGCTTACTTGCAGTTACCAATTAGGACAAAATGCTGTAAGCCACATATTCTCTCATTATGTGCACTTAAATTAACACATTTTCCCAAATGAGAACTATATTTTCTCATTTTCAACAACAGGTTTATAAAGCAACAGGAGAAGACTTCCTGAAGATAGCAGGAGGTGAGACAATATTAATGTACTATACATTTTGGTGCTTTGAAGAAGAAGGGTCATTTAAACATTAAGATCTGTGCCGGTACTATTTTAGTCCTCATGAATGAAAATCCAAAAGCCATAAAAAAAGAAATAAACTGAAATCTTGTGACATAAAGTGTCATGCTTGTTTATTAGGCCATCACAGAAAACAGAAATGATCTTATTGTAGCATTTTTTCCATCTCATAGATGAAAGGCTCAAAATAATTAAGAATTATAGAAGACGGATACTGTAAAAAGCACCACAAACTACCTCTAGCTCATTTTCATCTAAGGAAATCATTGCACACCATGATCAGCGGTTAATTACTTGTATCTACGTATTTGTGTTTACATCAGGCACCTCTAATGAAGTGGCAATTTTCCTGTCGCGTGAGGACCAGATCATAGTGAGGATGCGAGGTCTCCCTTTCACCGCCACACACGAGCAGGTGCTCGCCTTCTTTTCGCCAAGGGACGGGCTGAAAGAGATGTGCCCAGTCAGCGGAGGGAAAGACGGCATCCTGTTCGTTCGTTACCCAGATGGGCGTCCCACGGGTGACGCTTTTGTTTTGTTTGCCTGCGAGGAACATGCTCAGGGTGCTCTGAGGAAACACAAGGAAATCCTGGGGAAACGATACATTGAGCTGTTTAAAAGTACAGCAGCGGAGGTGCAACAGGTACGTCAGGTGGCCTCTTTGTAGAGTTTGAGGAAAATGTGTTGATTGGTATTTTTTATTTGTTCTCTGAAGTTTTTTTTTTGTCTTTTTTCCCTCTTTTGATGACAAACAGTTTTTTAAAAACTCTGTATACTTGAGTACACCCTAAACTGTAACAGTGTTAGGGTGCATCTTGTACATCCACTGCACTTATGAAAGCAAGGCTTTATTGGGAGGACCTGCATAAATAGGTGCACTGTGTGTACAAGCTTCCTTTTGTTTTTTTTTTTTTTTCGACACAGAATTTTTCTGTGTACTTTCTCTCATCCTTTTTTGTGTCCTGTCCTGACCCTGCTCCCCCTGCCTTACAGTGAGTGTAACTCATGTGGATTAATTTCCTTATCTCCCATTAACGAGAAGCTCACAGCCTATCTACGCAGAGGCCTTTCTTTGGGCTTTTATGTGCCACAGACCGTGGGGTTTTATTGGTCTACAGAAATGCAAACACGCTGGTGTCCTGTTGGCCACAAGCCAGCTCCTGTATGATGACAATGCTACACATTTAAAGTCTACTAAACTAGGCTGTCTTTGAAAGTTTCTCCTCTAGGCAGAGTATGTAATTTGAAACTGTGGGTGTGTGTTTTAGGTGTTGAACCGGTACTCATCTGCCCCCCTGATTCCTGTGGCACCAGCCCCTCTATTGTCTGTACTGCCCACGGTGTCTCTTCTGCC
The DNA here is from genome assembly GCA_028564865.1 of Zenarchopterus dispar. NCBI lineage: Eukaryota > Metazoa > Chordata > Actinopteri > Beloniformes > Zenarchopteridae > Zenarchopterus > Zenarchopterus dispar. The sequence continues at coordinate 10,320,652 of JAOWBL010000008.1, forward strand.
CCCTCCTGGTGGTGTAAGAGACTGCCTAAGGCTGAGGGGGCTGCCTTACACAGCGAGCATAGAGGATATCCTCAGCTTCCTGGGCGAGTTTATACATGATGTCAGGCCACAAGGTGTACACATGGTGCTCAACCAGCAGGTACATGCACCAACTGCACTGACACACCTACTGACTCACATACCTTTGACAGAAATTTTCAAAAAAATACCTCACCTCGGTGTGGTTCCAGGGTCGCCCGTCAGGCGACTGCTTCATCCAGATGACTTCAGCGGAGCGGGCGCTTCAGGCCTCACAGCGGCTTCACAAGCATGTGATGTCCAGCGAGCGTGGGGCCAACAGTCGCTACGTGGAGGTGTTTCCCTGCAGCGCTGAGGAGATGGGGCTGGTGCTGATGGGAGGCTCACTCTCACACATGCACACACACACACACAACCGGAGCAGGAGTGGGACGGGGCTCAGCCCACCGCCATGTAAGTCCAGACGTAAGTGCTGCTGGGAGCTGGGGGTGCTTCGGGACTGCAGGGTAGGTGGGCTCCTGCCAGGGGAGGGGCAAGGTTGCTGGTTTTTCTCCAATCTGGACCTGGGACAGGATGGGGATGAGGATTATAAACTCAATGTGTGTGTGAGAGAGAGTTTGTGTATGTTACTGCGGTTCCTCTGTGTAATTTAGAGTGATTTCATCCATCTGCATGCGGTGAGGAACCTCACATGTTAACTATTTGTTCTTTTGTTTTTCACCTGATTGTACCTTGATTGAACAGAGTGGTTTAATTTCTCAGTGGCATGTTTGTTACTCATTCTTAATTCTTCTTCCTTACCACTGTTGAAATGATTCATAGAGATCTGGAAGGATTGGAAAAGTGTAAGCAAAGACAATTTGAGTCCTAACATGTGCACAATGTGACAACATTGCTTACAACTCTCTAACCTTAACAGATTGGTAGTGGTGGATGTGGGATTTATCCTCAATAGACCAGAACAGCTCAGGTGCTGGCATCTCCCGTGCTTGTCCAATCTGGAGCTGTGCAAAAGGTGTGCAAAGCTGGTGCATAGATGGGCTTTATTCTCCCTGTCTGTAGTTCTTTGCAATTAAAAATTGCTGTGTTTGATTGACAGTGCTAGTGTTCAAATGAGTTGAAGGATCCCTGCGTAGGTTAGGACAAGACGTGTTTTTCATGAGTTAAAGATTTAAAGCCAACCTCTGTTCTGCCAAATGTTTAAAGCCAGACTCATTTTATGAGATTGAAATTGTTCAGAAGGCAACGCTAAAACTTACTGATTACCTTAACAAATCAATTGAATTTAATGTCATTTAGTTTTTTCTGCAGAATATATTTATGTACACCATATTTCTCCCAATTAACATGCCTGGGCGCGTAGCAAATTACCGGCAGGGCGCGTCCATTTAAGACCTAATTATGCCAGTTTTTCAATGTTAGGCTTTAAAACAATAAGGTATCACAAAAATTGTCAAACATAGACGAATTATTTAATTTAAAAAAACAAAATCGCACTCTATTTGGTTGTTAAATACGGTAGATGATCGTGTTCGTCCATGCAGCATATTGCTCGTTTATATGTACATTCAGTGAAATTCGTTTACATTAATAAATTAATATTCTTATCAGCACTTTATTTCGATATATACATAAATAATAAAAAAATGGACTGAAAAAAATCCTATACGCCACAGCTTGCAAATATCAACAAAACTTCATAAATCCGGTCCTGCCTATTATACATTATGCCGGCCGGTAGCGCGTCATCATCACGCACTCTTGTTGACGTCATGTATAACGTAAACAAAGCGCTGTTAAAGTGCCTTTTCACCTCCGCTCTTTCGACTGTTAGTCACGATAAATTTAAATGTGAAATCGATTAAATACTGCATAAGATTAGGAAAAATTTGAACAAGTTAAGTGTCTGTCTCTGCAAATTATGCAAATTATAACTCTTGATGTAACTACGATCAATTTTTTTTTAAAACGTAACTGGCATAAAAAATAATAGCTGCGCCCTAGTTGTGGGTGGGGGTGCGTCTGTTAGAGCGGGAGCGTTAATAAGGAGAAATGCGTTACTTACTATTGGGATTGTGAGATGGTTTGTGAATATGGTGCACACATCTCCCCAGGAGATTAGCCCGACCTTATGTGAAAGCAGAATATCAGTAAATACTGAAATCTTGCAGTTTTTGATTCCCTCAGTTCTGAGCCAATCAGATGTTTATCAGTTGTTTTGACTATATTTTTTCAAAACTTTGTGAAGTATCTTATCTGGACACAAACCTCCCACTCACAGCGCAGGGCACAAAATGCTCTCATTAGTCGACATGTGCAGGAATACAGACATTTATGAGGTACTGACTAAAGGCATCAGTGGTCATTGTTTAAAAGTCTGCATGTGCTCGTCTGTCATAATCAAACAAGCTCCACCATCATGACTCTGTGCACTTCTAGTGTTTCTGTGTGGTTGTAAATGTGCCGTCTCTCCTTCTGCTCTTTTCTCTTTAGGTTTATCCCCACCGTCATACCCCTTCACTCCTGTCCCACCTGTCCTGCCCTCAGAGTCTGCTCTCTACCCTCCCATCGGGCAGTTGTTGTTGGCCCCCCGCCCCCTGCTACCAGGACATGCCTACTATCCCGCTTCAGCTCAGCTATACATGAACTACACAGCCTACTATCCCAGGTAAACAGTGGTGGTTACACATGAATAGGAACAGATGTAATGTGGAATTCAACACAGGCCTTGATGTTAATCCTGTAAATCCTGAGTCCAGGCCTCGTGACTTCCAGTTAAATAATAGTGAGTTTTCAGACTCACCGTCTCAAACAAACAACAATCCTTTTGAGAATCTTGGGTGACTAAGTATCAGTGTTTCAAATCATCACCATGACAAGGCTTTGAAATGACACGAAACTGACAAATAAGAAGTTCTAGCAAAATCCCTTTCTTGCACCGGATAACTCACTTAAGAACTTTTATCAATAGATTTAGAGTCTGAAGACTTCAGAGGCCTACTGTAAATCAGTTATGTCAGACAGTATGTACTTATGGACTGTGCCGCTGAATGAGGGACTAAGAAACTAAACTGGCATTGTTTGCATATTTGATTTCCAGAGCCTTCTGTTTGCATTGCCAGTGTGCTGGTAACTTGAGTAACGCACATCCGTGTTTTGTACATTGCTGAGTCTTTAAAAATAAGATTTTTTTATGACTGACTTTTTCTTAAATATACCAGATGTTTTACTACAAAACACTACAAAGAATGTCTAAACCTGACAAGTTTTATCACTTGAGCTACAATAATTATGAAGATAATTTTGTCAAAAATAAATATTTTATAGATTAGATTTTTCTTTTCTTTTTTTTTTTTTTGCTATTGACTTCTGTTGGCGATTTAGTTCTGTTGAACAAAGATAAAGTTGTTCATAGTGGAAAAAGAGAAATATTGTATTTGGCTGTAATATGTCATGCCAAAGAGAAAGACTGGGGCAAGGGTAGTTAATAACTAAAGATTGTGTTATCAGAGGACTGCAAATATCAAGTGACCTCTGTTTCTCCGTGGTCTGTCAGTAAGAAAGCCATTAAAACAGCACAATTATTCACAATCTTATGATTTTTCCTGCTCGCTTGAGAAAAAAATAGCACAATAGACTTTATCTTTTCTTTCTTCTTTTTATTTTATTCCTGTAGTCCACCTGGCTCACCTACTGTAGGTTTTTTCCCAGCGCCCTCCTCCCTCTCCTCCCCCGGAGGGTTGGTAAGAATGCCAGGCCTGCCCTATAACGGCAGTGGAGTTAAAGACCTCATTAATGCAGTTCAAGGATACCAGGTAAGACGCTGTCCTTCACACACACTGCTTTGGCTTAATAATTTTATTGATAGATAGCTTTAAAGTTACAATATGTTTGCATGTACATACCACTCTGTGGGGCTGAAGTGTTTCATGCAAATCTTTTTCTGTTATGGGTGTGTTTTGTCAGGCATCCACTGTAGCTGCCCAAAGGCTATCAAACTAGTTTATCCTGTCTACTCTCCCAGTTTTGTCACACACGCACTGCTGCTTGCTTTGACTTGAACTAGAGGGACTCAACTTTTATCATTTAAATCTATGTACAGTGTGCATGTCTATCTATCTATCTATCTATCTATCTATCTATCTATCTATCTATCTATCTATCTATCTATCTATCTATCTA
>JAOWBL010000008.1:10327103-10348160 GCA_028564865.1 Zenarchopterus dispar
ATACATATATGTATATTTATATATATGTATATACATACACACACATTAAATGTGTGTGCAAATATACAAATGTTGATTGACGTCAGTGACTTTGGGACTTTCTCTTAACTTCTCCCTGTTGATGAATTTACAGAGTTCAAGGGTCAAGGTCTCAGAGTTCTGTCATCAGCAGGGCTCTCAGGATTTTCTCTCTGTCCAGTCTTACTTCCTCTCCGCTGCAGACAAAATACACACACACATATATATATACAGGCTTAACGTTATGGCATGTTTAATCTGCGAACACTAATTTATTGTGGCCATTATTTTTGCAACTAAATGTCTCAATAAATAATTCTATTTTTCAAGAAAGAACTTTATAAAAGAAATTTAAATAAAAAATAAATCACAGTGAATACAACTTAAGCAATAAAAATACTGATTTGCAAAGGCAGAAAACCACAGGTATGATATAATATTGTACTAAAAAAGCTGTAAATTCTTTGTCATTGGTTGTTAGTGTTGTGATAATTTGCTACATCTTATACAAAAAAAAAAAAATAATAATAATAAAATGCTATGCTAAGTATGGCATTTTTTTAAAGAGACCCCCCCCCCCCAAAAAAAACAAAAAAAACAAAAACAAAAAACTACTAAAACCAATGAATCTATGTTTCCTCATGTCATCAGTAGGGGATAAGTGTGATGACAAGTAGAGAACATCTCCAGGCATCTTACAACATAATGTAGATCATGTGTTGCCATGCAGAGCGCATCTGATTAATAAAGTTAATCCGACTTAGGTTATAACCTGAGTTATAACATAAGTTGTTTAGATTTTGAGTTGTGTCCATATTTTCACAATATGATTACACAGTGGAAAATATCTGGAAGACATGTAATATCACATACCTTAATATTTTTAGTGCTACAGTGTGTCTACTATTTTGACACAAAAAGAGTGAAAAAAAGAACTACCACAGTACAAAACCAAATGTAGTCAAAAATTAATTCAAACATCTAACACACATTTGGGAAATTGTATAAGTGTCACACCTAATCAGTCATGACGAGGTTGTCATTAGTTTGAGTTTGACCTTGTTCTTTGCAGTGTGAGAGCTGTTTTATATTTTGTTCTTTTACTGCTGGATTTTATTCATCTTCTTTTTTTTTTTTTTCTTAGACCCTTCTTTAACTTAGTCATATTGTTACCTTATCTGCTCCTTTTTCTATCCACTTGTTTTCTTCCTGTCTTATTTTGAAAATATTATTCTTTGTGTATTGGTTCAGTCTTGGCTTCCCCTGATTGTTCACACGTGTGTTATATGTCAGCTTCTGTCTTTATATTATACTGATTTTCCTTCCTTCCTTGCAGGTCAGCTGAAATTCCTTTCTGCTGGTCTTTTTTTTCTTTGTGCCACTTTTATTCGTCTTTTGGGCTATCCTGCAGAGGCACCAAATTTTGTTTGTTACTGCTGCTTGCACAGTCTCTTGCAATGAGGCTCCTCTACCTCTGAACCCTGACAGTAATTCCCCCAGATGTGATCTCACAGCTTTCACCTGGGATATGCCCATGCCTGTCATATCTGTGGCGTTCGTTTATCCCCAAGGCTGATTTATGGCTCAGCATGGAAAGGATCGGTGAAGGAATAGAAAAAAGAAAAAAAACATTACGAGGCCTCACCTTGATGTTAATATAATATTGGAAGGTCAGTGATTAAAAGATAATGGAAAAACACTTACAGGAGAAAAAAACCAGGGGATACAGAATGAGCCATTATACTATTAATCAGAGATACAACACATGAACCCCACAGGTAGTGTGTAACTTATACAATCCAGCATTGAAGAATAGACCGGTTCAGTGCTTCATTCTTAACACAGTTGAGAGCCTCTGTGACGGCTCAGTGTTAAAGACTTTTGTTACACCAACCTTTACGAACACTACTCAAGGAAGAAATTAAAAGAAAAAAAAAACCTTACAGGCTTTTTGAAAATAGATTAAACATTCACATTTTCTTTTCTGAAGAAAAGAAATGCAAATGCATATTTGGAGCACACTCGTAAGCTGCATATGACAAATATTAATTCGTCCATCCCATGAGGAGGTTGAGCATGTTTAGCATAAACTTGGTCATGAATAAGACAACAAATGAATAGCTGCTAATATGAAACATGGAGTTGGTAGTGTGATGATATGGGGCTATAAATATAAATACATACAAATATATATTTACATATAGATAAATATAACAAATATTATTTGGTATTTAGAAGCATTTATAATCATTGAGTTATTTATGACTTACAATTGTCAGGTTGTGTTGTCTTTCTTTGAATTATCTTGAAATTTTCTACTGAGCTTCTTTGCATTAAAATAATGATTTACATTTGTCCATACTTGGATGCTGATCTTCTCAAAGGATTTTTTTGGTAATATTGTCACTTTTTAACAACTACTTCGATGAGAAATCATGACAAAGAGGGAAGCTGTTTACATATGAGAGAAGCTGAGCTTTCCAAAGGCTAAGTAATGCCTGGAATAAGTCCCAATGTCCCAAATCCAGCTGGGTTGAAGAGGAGATGTCGAGAAAGTGGGACAGGAGTGAAACAGAGAGGAAGGAGAAGAGAGTTTAAACAATTTCTTCTCTCAGATCTCATGGACCACGTGAAATGACTGATACGTAAAAAAGGAAGAGGGTGGAACCTTGATGGAAGTGGGACTGTTGGGTACCAAGTCGCGGCTGCAGGAACATATCCTGATTCTCTACCATCTGAGGCTAAACAGAGAAGTGGGGGCTGCAGGTAGAGGAGCCAAACGGAAAGGAGAAGGGATTTCAGAGATTGTTAACAACACATGCTGCAATCCTGGATGTGTTACTGTGAAGGAGCATCTCTGCACCTGGATATGAAGCTGATGGCTGTGGGTGTCTGTCCAAGGTTTCTACTGAGAGAGCTCACCTTTATTACCTGCTGATACCGCATGTGACATCATCAGCTCAGTTGTAAAAAGTCCCAAAGCATTGATGGTTGTATATGGAGAGTTTAACTGCACCTCCCTCTCTGTTCCACTTCCAACTTTCCACCTATTTATCTGTCTTTTTCATTTGTTGACCTTTTATTCCAGAAGACCATAATTATGATTGAATTTTATTCAGTTCAATAGATTTGTTTTGAGTCAAAGCCAAAGTTGCAAAGATGCCAAGCCTCATGACAAGAAATGTTGTTTATGGTGGCCTTTTTCTTTCTTTTTAACTTTGTCTATGATATAATTGGACACTAACACGCTCTTTTAATTTAGGGTCAGAAATGTAATTACTAACATGCTGAAAGTAGTTTTCACAGCACAGCAGGTGGTTGCACAAATGTAAAACCTGCTGTCTTTTAAATGATACATGGATCAATCTGAAAATTAAAAAAAAAAACTTTAGGTGTCAATAAAACACACTGTAAAAGTACAGGCACCATATACAACACCTAAATTCATTAAACTTAAGTATCAAGTTGGATTCTAAAAATGTCTGTGAATAATACAGTTAGTTTTTTTTTTTAATAAAGCACTGCATTTTATGGATTTGCCATATGTTTTTAAATAGTCCTCATGTGCTAGCGATGCAAAGCAAGATGGAAGTGCCTAAAATGTTACTTGAATATGATATTTTAGCAAATATACTAAAGTGTTGGTGGGTTACCTGTCGTTATGGGCAGCGAGGTAAGGGACCAGGTGAGGAACGGAGCTACGATAGTAAGAAGGGGAGAGGTGAGGGGAAGGCGAAGAAGAGGGACAGCATGGACTACCCAGCTCCAGTGCTGGCATGTTATCCACCTGGAATACACATCAGTGTATGCACACACACAGGCATCCCTCCGTTTACTCAGGTGTATTGCAGATAGAACTACTTATCCCCGACAGGCATCAATCACATACAGCATGGATACTTATAAGCTTGTGAATGTGTTACCTGTGGGTATATGGAAGGCTGTATCTGTTTGTCCAATGAGCTGCTGGATCCAGACTTCCCTGTACTCTGAGAGGAGATGGCTGCGAGCGCCTCTGGTAGATTATCCTCATCCTCATGGTTACTGATGAGCAACGAATCGAGAGAGTGAATGACTTATTACACAGCCTGTGGCTTGTGCAGAACCAAATTTCTCCGCAGCTGTCATCCAGTCTGTCCTGCACACTTCTATATCTGTCAGTAATCAGAAATTAGGAAGCTACAGCAGACAATCCAGCGCTTCTGCTGCCAGTACTCAGTGGAGTATTTATCTTACACAGTTTACTACATTTAAAAGTCCAAGTACCTGTCGGGTGTGGAGGTTAGCGTCACTAACCAGTGGTTATGTGTACTCACAAGCTGAACTGTCGGACCAGTCGTTTTCTGCGGTTGGTGCTTGGGTTGGCTTTGGCTTGCAGCCCATCTGGTGTTGATTCACGATCCTGCCGGTGGGGTGTCTTTTCTGTAGTCAGACTGGATGCTGCTGAGTCTTGAGACGAGCTCTGGTACCTAAAGAAAAGAGCCATGACACAGGAAATTAAATCCTGGAGGGCAAAAAGACATGTTTACATGGAAAGAGCGGCTGGGGTACTGGCCTGTCATTGAGGGTCTCATTTGAATTCTTCCCTCGGGGTGTTGTTGGGGCCTCTTTTTTCTTTGTGCATGAGAAGAGCGTGAAAATAATACAGTGAGGTTACGCTGGTTCAAAAGGTTAGTCAGGAAGAAGTGAGATTTCCTACTGACCCTGAAAGCAGCCTCCATTTGTGCCTTGAGGATGTTACATTTAAGGTGATCGGGGAGCATCGCTGGAGAAGCAGGGGGGTGCAAAGACTTTTCCGACAGCTGCTTCTCTTCTCCCTGACAGGAATAATAGGATAAAGGTGAGGATCCCTGGGGACCATCTTCACAGACCAGGCCAAGATGATTCAAAAAAATGTCTGACCTTGTTGTCAATGTTGATGTGCAGCGAGGGCCAAGGAGGAGAATCGCTGTCTGACTCCAGAGCTTTGAGCAGGGAATGAGAGATGTCCAAGTCATCTGCAGGGCATGGAGGAGCTCGACGTTCTGATTCAAGTTTAATACGAAAAAAGAAAAAAAGAGAGCACTGCATTATGTTCTGTGAACAGGTATTTAGTTTTACAGACAACACAGGACCTGGGAGATAACAAACCGATAAATCTGCAAATATATTTGTGTAACAGGAGGAAATCTAGTTAATTCTGCAAAATATCTATAATTTCCTTGTGCCATCATATTACAGTCCTTTTTGGGCTGTTCAGAAATAAAAAAGTGCTCGGAGACTCAGAGGTTATGACTATGACTGAAACATTAACATCACTGAATAAGATTTAGGCGTTGAGGAGTGAAGACTGAGTATAATAATACACGAGAACAGATTTACTGGAGCTTTTTTTTATAGCTGCGCATAATGATAATGACATCTAACAAAGCAAAGGGATGGGCTCATGAACTGAACCAGAGCATCAGCTCAAGTCAAGCACCAACACGATAGCAGTAGGCACTTTCACTAGCTGCTTTCATGAACCTTGCTTAAAATCCCCAGATTGGCTGACTAACGTTAACTACATATCTCGTTTTCATCTTCTGGTAGAAACTTCCAATAAAAATGTACTGAAAGAACTCTGCAGCATTCACGAGGGCCATGATCTTTTTACAAAAATATGCTCCATTACACGCACCCAGCCACTCCTTTTCTTGACGAGCTAACAAAGGCCTCAAAGATGAGTCATGACATCAACTCTTTTTACTTGTTTTGGTCTTTGTAAGCACCCATGGGTCCTTTCCTGGTGGAGGGGTTACAATGAGCAACAACAAAACATCTGTTTGAGTGGTATCTGGGACCCTGTGGTTAAAAAAGCTAAAGCTGTTTGTGAAGAGTGAACAATTGAAATACTTCATACATGTGAGGTTAGGGGCTGTAAGTAAAATAAAAAAGTGAGTTGGATTCCTTTTTATAAAGGTCAAAAATGTTTAATCTTACATTAAATACTGAGATTTATCCAATGAAATGAGGGAAGCAATTATTTTTGTTTCTATTTGTTAAAATATAAATTGCTAAAAACACTGGATTTGCTAAACTGAATTTCAACACACTTGAAATGTTTGATTTGGGGGAAATGAACTAATAAACTATGCAGCGCAGAGCGTGAAAAAGAGCTCAAAGCGGAAAGTCTAGACACAAGACAGGTTTGTGCAGTGCCTGTTCAGGCCGATGGTACTCACTGTTCTTGGTGTGTGTGTGGCAGAGGGTGTCCTGGCTGTGTGTGTGGCGGCGGTGACGATGGTGGGTCTTGCCAGAGTACGAATTCTCATTCTCTGATGAGCTGTACTGGTGCTCTGAAGTGGGACCACTTAGCGGGAAACTGAGGAGGACACATGCAATCAAAGCAACCCCGACGCCACCCCCCAACAAAGTTTCTCTTAAACACTGCAAACTGTTAGAAATCCATTTAACTTGTAACTGTTGCCATTTATTTAACTCAAAACTTGTAATCGCTTGTAATAAGAAAACTCCCCCTACACCATGACAAAAACAAGCGCATGATTTTTCCTTCATAACTGGTTAAGGGTGTTATTAAAAGAAATGATCGATGGTAAACATGCTACTGTCATAACTTTTTTGAGTCATGATGTGCAAGTCAATCTAAGATTATTATGCAATGAAGGGAAGACCAATGGAGTTTTGCTTTTTGCTCTCATATGTTTATTTTAGAAGCAATATGGCAATAAAAGCAAAATTATTTGAGTAAACATAAAAAAAAAACAAACAACAATACACTATAATGGCCACTTTTTCTGTAAACAGCTGGTTGATTTAGCAAATTCATAACCTGATATAACATTAATATAATGTTTAATAGGAAAAAGAAACTCACTCCAAAAGCAGAACCCCACATATGCAGGCATCATGTTTTGATTTCACACTGAGCTACATACTATAAATAAAGCAGCTTAAATCCCTAAATAAGGACACACTATATGTTCAGGATGGACCCCATCCACCTGCTGAGAATCACCACATCCAGCCCTTACATCACTTTACTTCACTTTTACTAAAGTGACCGTGAGTAGTTCACCTGTCAAAATATTTTTATGATGAAAAACAAAAACAAAAAATCATTTTAAAGGTAGATTTGGGATTTTCCAGCAAACACAGTGATCTACTCTGATTACATAAAACCACACACAAAGCAAGAGAGAAGCCTATCACAGCTATCTTTATCTATTCTGTTCAGGTGGCATCTTTTTTTTTTTTTCCAGAGTATGACACATTTTATCTTTAATGTACACCACATATCAGTATGTAAATTTCTTAAAATAAGTATTTATGGAAAAAATGTGCCAAAAAAGATGCTCCAACTTTCTGAACCAGTTCCAGGGATCAAGTATTCTGGCCAGCCAGTCACAGTTCTGTCATATAAAGAAACAGTCTCATTTCTCTAAGTTTGACTTTGATTTCCAGGGCGCAGTAACAACAGATGTAACCACCTCTAGATGACATTGGTTAGGCAAACTACATATCTGAGCAGTGCCAACAAAAGACATCCAAGAGGGAAAACAACGGAGTAGAAGTGCTGGTAAATGAATGCTGATGGTTTTGCAGTTTAAAAGCCATTGATTAAAGGTGTTATTAGCAGTTCTAATGCCATTTTGATTGTTTTGAGCTACTAAATATATAGATATGTATATGAAAAAAAAACTGACCTTGTTGTGATTTGTTCGGTACGTTCTGTACCGGTAGAAATGAAAAGGAAGGGGTACCAGAACCATTTCAAGAGAGAGAATTTTCTTGCTAATGGGTATGGATGGCCAGGCTAAGTATGGAGAGATTTGATTTTATATTTCTTTAAGTCAATTAGGTGCTTTTCATAACAAAACAAAAAAAAAAAACAATCTTCTCTTTTAGCCTAGATTTCCTTGTATTTTGGAAACTGCTTCAATTAAATATACACAAAAAAAAAATCACCTACAAGCAGGTAATTAAGGGGCATTTTTTTACAGCATTTTCTACATCAATTCCACATACTCATTTGCAATTCAAACAAAAAGGAAAGATATCCTCTTAAAATGTCAAACTGAATCACAAATGTATCGCCATGACTCTATGTTTAAACAGTAACTGAGTCAAGAGCCTCACAAGAAGTAATTTGCTGCAACTGGAGGGGGGGTGATAAGAGCTTTTAAAGTCACCGCTATGAACTGTGAAACTGCAAAGAGTGTTGATAAGCGGGCAAATTTAGTGACCAACTAAGCTCTAACTTCCCCTTTTTTTTTTTCCAGACATGTACGGGTCCCTTTCACCTCACAAAGTATATTTGTCCCAATCCCTCCTCTGCAAACACCATTTTCAAACATTTAAAAATCTCTGCTTAATGTAGTTAAGTCCTTTGAACATTGACATACTATAAGAGGGTGACAGAGACACACACAGGTGAACATGGTGAACGGATGAAGAGAGACTTGATGAGGATGATGGAGCCGAGGCCACCAGCAGAACTTTTCTGTTCAGGTGACAGTCTGCATTGGTCTCCCAGTTCTGAAACTGATTCCCGGTTTACAGATTGGTCAAAGTGCCGTCATGACCTTATCCCTGTAAACCAAACTGGTGGATCCTCTGAGGATGCTGCTGGTTCGCTCTGGGACGGGAGGATGAGAGGCCACTGGACTTTCAGGTTCAAAGGAAGGCCTGAGCGTGTCGGTTACATGGAGGATCATGCACACGGTCATGGAGGTAGACAAGACACAAGTGATGTTTATGAGTGACACGGTGCGTGATGGAAACAGGCAACATGGAGTATGAACAATCCAATTTGACAGCTAAACTCTCTGTCTGGTCATAGGTGAGTGGTCTTACCTGTGCGGAGGTGTGTGTCTGGAGGGCTGCAGGTAAACTGGGGTTGTGAGAGCGGTGTGGGGCGGATGCCATGGCTCGTGGCTGATAGGAATGTTGTGTTGATACTGAAGGGAAAGGAGAGGATTGAAGAGAAACTGAAATTAAATGTTGCCACAAGCCAGATTGGTTGCTGCGTGCGCGGCTGTGTGTGTGTGTGTGTGTGTGTGTGAGAGTATTAAAGAGGGTTATCTGAGATCACTCACCGCATGCAGGCTGGGATCAGGGCTGGCATGAGAGCTGCAAAAGAATGTCAACAGTCACTGATAGCAGATTTGCACAAAAAACTGCTTTTACTGAAAACAGTTGATTTCTGTGTTTGTGTGGTGTAAGCAAAAGTGAGAAAAATGGTTTTAAAAAAACAAACAAACTACAAAGTCACAACACTTTCACTTCTCTTTTACAAAAGGCTACTTTTTTGCATTAGAGTTGAGATTATCCAGGCAGTTATGCAGATTAGGGTCAAGGATAGGGGATAAAGAATGAGTGTAATAATGGCAATGTCCTCACAAAGATAGCAAAGGGAATGCAGGCATTGTGTATGCTTCCTTATTTCTGAGTGTGTGTTTTACCTGATATGTGGAGGCTTGCCTGGAGAAATGGCAACTAATAGAAAGACATGGTGAAACATCAGTTAGTAGGGATAAGTGCAGGAAGAAAACAGCCCTACAACTTTGTCATTTTATCTTTATATTTTACATAAGTGATCCAGACTCTTTGTAGACATGCAAAGAGGTTTGTTGCAGATATTATTCTGCTGTTCAGACTCCCTTTTGGTTTTAGTGGTAATTTTGGTTAAGTAGAAAAGTGACATTGGTGCAAAAAAAAAAAAAAAAACCCAAAAAACTGAAATTTAGGGCATTTTCTTAAAAATGAAAATAAGCAGAACAGAGCTGATTTTTATATCTGATAATCTTTTCAAATTACACTTGCTATGAGATATTTTTAGAGAGGAACCTTTGAAAGGGCTGATGGTGATACGGGCTGATGCTTTTTTGCTTTTATCTGGACAAACAAAACACTCAGTGCTTCTATACAGCAAATTTCCATCAGTGAGCTAAAACACTGTGCGATAACATATGAGCGTGTGTAAAGGACAAAAACAGGTGCTGTTAGTCATTAATGTTTTGTATGTGCTGATAAGACTCACCTTTGCCCAGTGAGTGCGTGCGGGAGGGGTATCGCTTGCTTGGCCGTCTCTCGAATGTGCTGGCTCTCCTCAGTCTGCTTCGATGAGTGGCCTGATACTCTGTCTTTCCACTGAGACAAACAGATCAGGGTGAGGACTGGAAATGATTACTATGAAACCACATTCATAACATTTAAATGCAGCAAAGCTGCAGGATTACTAACTTTGTATTCATTTTTAAAGTAGCTTCAGAAATATTCGGTTACAGTTAACTGATGAAGGCATAAATGATACAGTTAAGGATGTTTTTGTCTAATTTATTCAGATGGAAATATTTTGTGACAAATTCAGTCCCTCTTAAAGGTTTATCAGGCAGTAGGAGCCAAATACAACAAGATAGATTTCTCATTTTAATACAAAACTGTGATGATTCCCAATTAGGCTGGTTTTACAAGTAACAATAAACAGTTTAGTGTGACACCGGCGAGCCTGTTTATTTTCATTGCTTTCCTCCCGCCACTTGTAACATGAGTATTTATGCACCGACAGCAACAGAATGTCTTCATACGGCTTTACTTAAGCCGCTCCAACAGATGACGGGAAGTGCTCTTCAAGTGTGAGGATTTGTTGTTTTTTTTTTTACCATCTCTGATAATAATCACAAGAAAACAAACAATATGAGAGGAACATCTCAGTCGCCATAGGAACAGATCCATGTAACCATAGATACGCTGTAGCCATAGATACAAAGGCTCCGCTTTATGTGACACATTATTTCCCGTATGCTGGTAACAAGTGCCGGCCACGACTACCTGAGGGAGGCATCGAGCACAGCTACAGCAGTCACAAGAAACGGCACAACTGAGAATGAAGAGCGGCTGTGGCTACACCTTTGTGCTCTACCTGAATCTGAAGCGAGATCCAAGTTGTCTGAAGTCGCTGCGGCCCGTCTTGCCTGTGGTCGGCTGGCGCAGACGAAAGAAGGCATGGCTCTCCACAGCACACTTCCACAGGTTCTTGCAGCTCTTGGCGCTGGCCAGCTGGAACACGAAGGTGTGCTCCTGCTCGCGACCCTTCACGGTCAGGAAACGAAAAGTACGGTCAGTTCCCTCTGAACCGATCACAAGACTGGAGGTTTAGACGTAGCTGAGGACACAAACCTGTTCATCATCTTCCACCACCGCCAGCGTGAGGCGGCTCTTCTTGAAATCCAGCCGAGTGATTTTGGGCCTGGGCAGCACACCCAGAGGCACAAAGAAACAATAAAAGAAGACTGTTTTTGCCCCAGTCATATCCCAAACAGCATCCACGTCCTCTACAGTACCCACATATTCAGCTCATAATTTGAAAACGTCCATTCTCAAACAACACTTTAAAAGAGTCATGTTGTGTTACGGCTACATTCAGAATCTACTGATTGTTATTTTTACAATGATAATCAATGATCATTCACTCAATGAGATGTCAAAGTAACTTTGTAAAGACCGCACAAAAGTTTTCCACATTGATGTCTCTTTCAAGCTCATTTTTTTTTCTTTTTTTTTGCCAACAGGAGAGCAAGAAAGCTTTTACACTTTTAGACAATTTCTGCATCAAACAGTCATTTTTCTGTCAGTTTATAAATATGAGATTTCATTCATAAAAACCACTGTACCTACAAAAGTCTGAGGCTAAGAAATGCATCACGTTACCATGACAACCAGCTACTCCCCAGTGATGGGACCAGATTACTGAAGACTGTCTGATGTTCTACAGAGATTTCTGATGTTCACTTCTCATTTTGGTTGTTCTGAGTCACTTCAATTATAGTCCTAATAAAAGAAGCCTCACCTTTTTCTCAAATTGTTTCTGAGAGAGATTTTGTGATTCACTAAATCATACCAGAGAAACATCTGAAGTACTTACCAAAAGAAGAGTCCAATTTTGTTGGAGCTTTCAAAAACCAAGATGCCAGTCGGAGTGAGGCCCAGGGCATATTCTCCTCCATCTCTGCCCTGAACACACAACAAACCCACACATTAGCCCGTCCAACACCGTCGAGGCATATATAAACTAGCGTATGAGGTTGTAAAGTAAACTCATGCACCTTGACAATGTGCATATCTACGCCGTAATGTTCCAGCCACTTGCATTTGTTTAGAAAGGAAACCTCTGACTGGGATGGGCTCTTTCCCCTGGATGTGAAAAAGAAGATGAATTAATAAACTTTCACTCACAAACACACACACACACACACACACAAGTATCTCAGCTCAGGCTAAAAAGGAAAACTATCAGAAATGACATTTGCTGCATGACCCATGACGGTGACTACCGTGGGCTCTAAAGGAACCACTCAAACACTCACTTTCTTGTGTCGGAGTTATATGCAAGCCTGATTGTAAACTCAAGCAGCTTTTAGCCGGCTCTGTTGACCCACTGAGGCTCACCATAGAGTATCTGTATGTAATCTAATCCAAGATGGGAGCAATCACAGCGTGGCTGGGCTAAATACTGCCTGGAATCAATCGAGACCCTTCAGAGTTTAATCCCATAATCCTTCACACAGACCAGTGATAGTGGAGCTGAGGCGGAGGAGGAAGAGAGGCCAGAGAGTCGTTGAAATTGGACACCCTTTTCAGTGAAAATGCTGCTGCTGACAGGCGACAGCAGAATAACTTCCTTTTCTGCTCTGTGCTCAGCTTCTGACCCACTTGTTTCTCCCTCTAAAGAGAAACACCTGCTCAGGTCAAGCTGTCAGACATTAGACACCCTCCAGTAAGCTGCTATGACACAGCAGACATACTTTATAAAGGGAAATCATGGTAAGATGAAGAGGACTGAGAGGGTCCCACGTTTAAATAACCAGGACGGATCCTCACCTGAGATCCAGCCACCTGCTGAAGATGTCCGCCTCCATGGCCTCGCTTTGTTTGGGAGTGAAACGAAACTCTGACACCAGCTCAGGAGAATGCTCCAAGGGGTCGCAGTCCCCGAGCTCACCTGGACGGGAATTTCGCACAGTTGAAACACAGATGAACAGCTGCTCTCTTCACATCGGCGAAGCAGTGGGAGGTGCAAAAACGTGCTGTTCGCTTCATAAAGATCACAGCGTTTAACATTTAAAAGATGAGATGACACATCCCCCCCTTGAAAAGCAGAAACTGAATTTGAGAAGCAATGGAAAGTAGCCCTGCTCAAGGCACCAAAACTCTGTCCCACAGTTGTCGCCGAGACCCTTAAGTTACTAAATCACTAAGACACCATGACATTACTCCTGCTGCAACTGTTAATTATATTTTTCCATTATCAGCTTCATAGTTGTCACCTGTGGCTACACGAGGCACCGTGCTGCAACTTCATGCAGCTACAGCACAGCAAATTAACATCTCATCGTAGAATTAGCACTGTTGGAGACATCTTATTTACTCGAGATGCCCCGGTGATTCTAGTGATTTGAAAGCACTTGATGTTTCCTGTTTGTGCAACCAGAAATAGAGCTGCAGAGGGGCAACATGTTTAATGCAAAAAAAGAAAAAAAAATGCATTAAAATTGACTATTACTTCTAGGCAGCTGTTTCTGCAGTCATGAGTGTCAAAGGGAAAGATTTGCATTACTATCATCACAGTTTAAGGAATATTATTGATATTTATGATCATTTGGAAGGTTTAAGTCAATTCTTTAAAGTTATAATAAACTTTGGAATAAAGTTAGAACTAAAAGGAATACCTTTTGTAGTATGTGGCAAATCTGGCTAAATTTCTATACATTAAAAAAAAAAAATCTTAAGTTGATACAAGAACTCTACTTACTTTGTAAACAATACGCTGCCAGCTCCACTGACACATCATACGGACATTTTAATCTGAAGAGAGAAAAACAACAGACAGGTGAACTGCGACACAAATCAAAACGTGCTATTATGTGTAGTAGAGACATAAAAGTGGCTGAATGCCCTGCACTGTGTGCATGTGTGAGAGTACATGTCAAGGAGGAGAGAAGCAACCCTTTTCCTAAAATAAGCAGCCCTCTGCTGTTCTTGATCTTGAGCTTTATAATAGAGCTGGACTCTGGGGATCCATGGCCCAGATAGAGGCAGTAACACACTGCCTGTATGCGTATTTGTGCAGGCAGGTTTGTGGGTAAGAAACAGATGTGGCTGTACAGACGTCCCTTAACCTCCAGCGGAGGTGACTTGTGTGCAGCCGAGTGTGTTTGTTCAAAGTTCATTGCTACTCATGAGATACAGATGCCCTCACAAACGAAGAGAAAGCACCTGAAAGTGCCTTTTGAGGACATCTGTCCCCACTCCTGGCTGTGTCCCTGATGCTAGGACTTGGACAGTGGAGTTTGGAAGCTGGGTCAGCACCACGTGTTCTCTGTTGTGCTTTCTTCTTCTGTTTGATGAGTGATACACATTAAAGTGGGTCTGTTGTAATGAATGAGTTATGGACAAGATGTGCAATTTGTTGTCACTATACAGACCTATCACACAATATACTGTACGTAAACAAACACTTGTGGGTCTCAAAAGTTTCAAACAAATCACAAGTATCTTAAAGATGTTTTCCCTTGAACTGCCAGCAGGGTCTGGGATCTTTCTTAAGTCCATAGACTGTACTGGAAAAACTTGACAACCCCTCATGATGTCACCCGCAGGTTTACAGAAGAATACTTTTCAAGTGTTTTTTCCCTTGTCCTCGGCCGCGATATATTACAAATGAGTGGAACAAGCACGCCTGGAAGATGCCAGGAACACGTCCACCTCAGTTAAGTCACATCAAGTTAGCTATGGCTGGCTCAGCTTATGGTAACCTGTGATGCTAATTAATATTTCTTTATATAATATTTCTATAAAGCAACAATAGAAGGAGTGCTGCCAGAGCTGAAACGAGTACTTGCAGAGCTGCACCAGGACCAGCCTTCGCTTGGCCTGCCACTAACAGGTTGAGACTTGTTACTGTCACCTGCAGGTCAGGCAAGCCCTACTGGCATAGATCCAAGATTCATGGGATGATTGACTTTGAGTCACAGCAAAAGTCTGATTTGAAGGCCTCTGAAATGGCTCCTGGCTTCTTAAGCCAAGCCTAACATCTGACAAGGACATCCCGTTTCAAATGTTACTTTGGTGGCGACGTTAAAAATGACTGCTGCATTTAGCAGATGCATTGTTATCTTAGCTAAGCTTGATGATCGGACCCTTCCAGGTCAACCCAAAACCATCGGTGTCTTTTATCACGATTACCACTACAAAAGAAAAAATCTTTAAAATTTGAATACTATGCTTTGTTAGGTCTTTGTTTACACCTCAGGGGATATTCTCAGAAGTCATTATAGCACAATGCCCTAAATAGTAAAAGTGATGACAGCGAGCCATTTACTGTCAATCCCTAATTACGCATCAATCTGTTGCTTTATATAATTGTACCTAATGTGGTAAGAAACAGCACATACAGTTCTTATGGGTGTGAAATCCAACTATCGAGATCAAAATCCTTTTTTTGATCCAGGCTGTAAATATATATTTTAATGGTGCAAAGGTTGGACATTTTAACATGGAGGTTAATGGACTATGACTCACTTTTGAAGCCAGCCCCTAGTGGTCAGTCACAGAACTGCAACATTTTTTATGCAAAGCCAGTAGGACAAGCTGTTGGCCCGTTGGTTAAGTCTAAGAGGAAATAGGCTTATTTTCACTCTGTTATATCAGTAAATATTTTTGTCAGCTTAAACGCAGGAGGTTTATAAACAATTGTTAAATTTAATGTAAAGAAAAATACAATAAAGCAGGATATTCTTTAAGATGGAGAAATGTTGTGATTAACAAAATCACTACCCTCTATGTATGCATGGTTTTCATGGTTCTCCATTGAGATGGAGCACTTTCTCATGAGGTTTGGTTTCAAGAAAGAAAGAGCGACAGCCAAAATCCAAAACACAAGGCTTAAAAACTGGAGATTACAAACCAACTGGTGATGTCACAATGGCTACGTCCATCTTTTTTAGACCTGTATATCGTCTTATCACATTTCTCCAAAATCATAAACCCAAAATGTAAAAACCAAATACAATTCAAAGGAAAAACGCTGCCCAGTGTTACAAGCAGACCATGATCAATTTTGATCATTTTAAATGGTGGGAAGAGTGTTTGTGTGAGTGTCTTTTAGTGTTTTTTTTTTTCTGTAAGCAAAAGATAAACTTACTTGCCAGACAAAATGTCTTGTCGAAGCTGCAAGACAAACAGATACCTGTTGGTGCAACAAACAAAACAAGTGAGTGAAAGCATACAACCGTCAACTGATGCATCACAGGCTTCTGCTCATCTCTGACATGATCTGCTTTAACAAGTCTCTGTCCGTTCGGCCTTGATTTGAATCTGCCCACAGCAGCAAAGTAATTAGCCCTACATCCCCTTTGTACCTCTGCGCTGGACTCCAGAGAGCACAGTGTGTGTGTGTGTCAGTGTGTGTGTGTGTGTGTGTGTGTGTGTGTGTCAGTGTGTGTGTGCAAGGGGATTGTGTCTGATTTTTACCGTGTGAATTCCTCCCGCAGATTATTTGGCTCTGAGGAGTAAAATTTCACCCTGAAGAAGAGTCTGTAAGGTGGCCCATCTAAAAAAAAGAAAAAGAAACAGAGAGGAAGAAGTGATGATACAGATGGGGAACAATGCAGCTGTAACTTAATTCATCCCACAATCCATCTCCTACATTTGCTCCATCCTGTTCAGGGTCACAGAGGGGCCGGAGCCTATCACAGCTGTCACCACTGTGGACAGGTCACAAGCAGCAACAACTTATGGAAAATTACTTTCATCGAATCACACTCTCCTCATGATTAATGTCATCCAGTTAATATCATCCTTCCACAATAGTCTTTTCATCTAGTTCATCTATCACTGTCGCAAGACCAGAAAATCTTAACTCACTCTCACTCCTCTGCAGCCCTAATTTTGTATTTCTCTCCAGTTTCACGTCAACGTTCATCAGATTCTTTCAGGCTACAAAACTTCCACAATATCCATCTTTCTATTTCCCTCCTGCTTCACTTGTTATCCCCCCTGATAAAAGCTGGAGAGCAAACAAGGCTGTGGCTCCTAATGCACATACTAATCACCGTGTCAACAGTAGATAATATTCCACCTGCTCCCCACTTAACTTGCTACCACATGCACATGCGGTGGATTTCCCTGCACACAGTAATAGACGGGCAAATACTCCCAGGCACTGCGAACTTACCACGGATCTGTTTCTTTATGAGCTTGGACATGTCCAGCCAGTGCTGGGAAAACAAAAGAAGGGAGAAGAGAGTAAGAGTGAGATATCTTCGCCTGTGGTCCACACTGATCGAGATAAGGGCTTGTTACTCACTGAAACTTGATCCGTGTCCATGAACTGCAATCCAAAGTAATCTGTCTCGACCAGATCAATGTGAAAAACGATCTGATCAAAAAGGTCCTGGCCTTTAGATTTACTCTACAACAAGAGAATGAAAAGAAAGTTATTTTTTTTCTCAAATCTCTGCCGCCCCAATGGTTAAGCGTGTCAACATCCAGCTGTTTTTTTTAGATTTCACCATGATGTAGGCATGAACTAGAAACCGACCTAGTGTCCATGTTGGGGGGGGGGACCAGATGTGAGGAGTGAGCTGAAGTTAAGCGGGCATGCCACAGAGGGGAAAGGTCAATATTCTGGTTTTTGTCAAAAACACAAAACCCAGGACACGAGTCTGACCACTGATGCACAAACTGCAGGATCCCCCCAACCCCCAAACTTTATGGGAGCAGTTTATGATTAGATGTGCCTCACTGCCCCCTGTGAAGACATAACCCAAGTCTGGCCCACATAAAATCCAGAGGGCGTGTAGAGAGATGACAGCCTTGTACTTTGGATCCTGATAATCAGTCTAAACTTCCTAGAGGGTGTGTGTGTGTGAATGTATGAGGAAATCAGTGGTATTATTGGATTGAGGACAGAAAAAAAAAAAAAAGGCTCCCGCTCGTTCTGCAGCGTCTAGTTTATAAAAAAAAAGGCTGACTGAAATCATAACCTGTATCATAGGTTCAAGCAACCAAGAGGGACAAATAGCAGATGCAAGTGTTTTGACTGCTTTCAGGCTGATTTGACACCCAAATGTTCTTCGAAACGTGAGTTTCAGCCGATTTCGGTGTGTGGGCAAAACAAAAGCACACGAACAAACTTGTTTCAACACATCTGCGACTGAGCCACCAGCTTGACGAGCCATGTGTCATTTTGATCTCTCATACCTCAGGAAAAGCTGTTGTTTTACCACCGCAATCCCCCCCCACCCCTTTGAAGGACAAGGGAAAAGCTTTCACCGCGCCGGCCGAGCGCTCCTGAGGTGACGCATGCAACAGCTTCAGTGACACACGTAACCTTTAAATGAAAACATCTTATGAGGAGCCACTTACGCAGAACATGCCCACACACTCGCGCATCATCCCACCTACCCCTCACACACTCGTACTGCTCGTCTGTGGCTCAGAGTCCCCACAGTGGTAAATCAAATCAGGGAATCGGGGAGTAGAGACGGACAGAGAGAGAGAGGGAGAGGGAGAAGAAGGGAGGAGGGTGGGAGGATGGAGAAGAGGAAGAGAAGGAAGGATGATGAGCAGGAAAAAAGAAGGGAAGGAGGGTCGGTGTAAAAGAAGATTATGAGAGGAGAGCTGAGGCCACAGCAGAGACTGGTTGAGGAAGGTCAGATGCAGGCAAATTAAAAAGAAAAAAAACCCAGTAAGATGCTGTAAAAGAGCAAATGGAGAGGAACTGCTTAAGTCAAGAGTTCCCGGCAGTCAGAATGAGAAAGCAAAGTGACAGAGTGGCTCATCAGAGCACCATCTGGATCTGCATGTTTCCCTGTGCAGGAAGAGATACACATTTATTACACGCAGGCCACAAAAACAGGACCAGCACTGAAAGTTTGCTCGCTGCCTGGGGAACTCCAGATGCATTCTTTTCAGACTCCGTCAACCTAAACAGCTAATGGTCCTAATCAATATCTAAATGTTTAAAATATTTATAACCCAATGTCATCAATCTCATAAAGTGGTCTTAAGTGCCGTGTTTTATTTGACCTACAGTCGCACTATAACACTTTCATTAGGGAGGTAGAAGCCAGTGAGGCTTTGAGATTTAATCAAACCTTACTTTGAATGCTTTGATCAATGAATTAGTATCTAATTGTTTGAGCCCCGATTAGAAGCTCATTTAATTGGACAGTAACCTGAAGTTGTGCTCACTTTCACCTCTCAACATGTAAATTCAAATTTGTAATATTAAAGGATGCTATTAAACTCAAAACAGCCAAGACTAAGGAATGAACGTACAGCATCTTTTTTTTTTAGGATAGAAGACCACCAGGGAGACCCAGAGGGACCCACCGGTGTCCCCGGACCACACCTTGAGACATCGGTGCCACTACTTCGTCTCGCCACTTGCACTCTGTCGCCAGCGTAAACACTCAGATCCGGACGCTGCGCACTCACGGGCAAATCCACGCTGACGTCCGAGCCGTCCAGCAGCAGGACGCGGCAGGTGATGGTGGTCCTCGCCGTCCCGCCCGCCGGGATGTGGACCGACGTCCCTCCGCTGACCACGGCCGGCGCGTGGACAACCTGCTGCTGATGGGGCAGGAGAAGGGGGTTCCCGGTCAGCCCCCCTGCCCCTCCTCCCCCTCCTCCTCCTCCTCCTCCCCCTTTACCGTCCCGCTCGTCCCTCTCTCTCGTCTGGAAGCGGCTCCGGGAGCGGCGGCTAAACGTCCTGCGCAGAAAGCCCATCATCTTCCTGATCCACAAAGCGAGAAGGTGCGTGTTGCGTCCGCGGAAACTGCCTTCTCCTCCTCCTCCTCCTCCTCCTCGTCCTCCCCGGGGCGAGGAGTCACTCAGCTGACACGGAGGAGACTTCAGGGCTGCCGATCAGTCCTCGGGCTGGATGTCGGCGGCTGGGGGGCACTCCAGCCGCATACTAATGAAAATGGCACGGAGCGAGCAAGGTGCCAACCAGTTGATTTCCAGGCATCAGGTCCGATTTAAGCGGCAGGTTCTCCGGTCACGGAAACACAAGCGGCGCTCCTCCTCCTCCTCCCCCTTGTCCTGTCCTCTGCCGCGCACCTGCCTCCTCCTGCTTCGCTCGCTGTTGCGCACAGACTCTCAAATCCAGGAGAAATGCCGTCCGTCGCTCCGCAGTGGGAACCCTGAGTCACACGGGGCCGAGGAGGGAGGGAGAGCGGGGTGGGGGGGTCGGGTTGGGGGGGGGGGATCCTACAGCTCCTGGACCGGACCGGGTTCCGGTGGCGGCGGCTCGTTATTCCCACCGGTGAACCGAAACTAGTTGTGCACCTAACAGGTAAAAGTCAACCAACGAAACTGGACAAACAGCCCGATCTGCGCCTGCGTAAAAAACACGGCGCATAACAAAACTTCTGTTCCTCCAGGCTGGTCGACCCACGAGTGCCGGAGAACCAGCGCCACCTGTCTGTCAGCGACCCGCCTGTCCGGGGATTACTAGCCCATCATGACAGGTCCCAAGTCGGTGGGGGGCGTGGGGAGGGGGAATCCGAAGCTTCCCAGCAGCTTCCACGAGATCCACAGGGCGCGGGAGAAGAACTGCGTCCCTCGTCTTCCCCCACTTCAGAAATACCCAGACACGAAGTTAAGCTTTATTTGCGTCACATCGTTTATACAAGTTAATGAATTCCAAAATGTTTCACAGATGGACCAGTTTAACAGTGTATGGATAAAATGAAAGCTAAGTAGAATTTTTTTTTTTTTTTAAATTGGGATTCAGAATCACCTTATATAGTTTCTTTGGAATGCATGTATTGTTTTTTTTTTTCTAAAAAATGTTTAAAAAAGAGGAAGTTTGAAAGGTATATGAAATCAACACCACCGAAGTCAGAAAATAGTGCATTTAAGCTATAAGTACCGACATATGTAAATCATGAGTCAACATTATACTATATTACCTACACGGCAAATCTTAAAATCAAATAAAGAAAAGGAAATTAAAACAAAATGTTATATATATATATATATAAATAAATA